>VYZX01030642.1:82187-128043 GCA_013401335.1 Brachypteracias leptosomus
TCAGGGAATTCGGAGATAAACTGGTCTGAGAGCCAGTTTAGTAATAGGGCCTGCTCTAGTACAAATATGAGCCCTGTGCCCCAATTTCTGTCTTACCCACTACAATTATTTGATAGAGTTCTAATTATTCTTGAGATCAGCAGCTCCGTTGGATCCAACTGAAGTGCACAGAATGGTTGAACAGTTATTTGAGTGGGACTGACATACAGCTGACGGGCAACAGCATCATAGGAAGCCTGATTTTCTTAGGAAATGGGCTAAAATAATATTTGAAACAGAAATGAGTATGAAAGCCAAAACACACCTGCATCTCAAAGAGAAGTTCACCAGGACTTCGTGAAGTGGTCACATTTCAGGGATTTGGTGGTTAGTGTATAGACATGTAGAGGCAACAAAAGGCATTTTAATCTCCTTGGCTGTAAAGAAAACATGGGCTACTCTAGAATTCCAGGCTCCTCTTCAAAATACTCAACTGGAGAAGAAGTAGTAATCAATTCTAGTGGGGCAACAAGACCTACACAAGTAAAGGTTGTTGGGTTTTTTTCCTAACTTCTTCAGTTTGAGAGTAACGATAAAATGCAGTCAGGAATTCTTTTACATTTCTGGAAAATTCAAAGTCATTATAAGATTGTACAGAAGTTTTCTGTATCACAGCTTTGAATTAAACACCTGCACTTTGCATGTGGGGCCTGAGGATGAGATTCAGCAAGCTGCCCACAGAGAAGGAAGGGAGATACCTACCAAGGTTCCCAGGAGAAAGGAGCAGTAGCTTTTAGAAACTTCAGAGTCTTCCTCTGGGTCGCAAAGATGCCTTTTTTCACTTAGGTTTTTTAAGGGAAAAGCTGGTTAGCCTCAAGTAGAACTGCTTTTAATGACTAATGAATAAATAGGTGATAATATCTCCATCCTCTCTGTGCAAGTAAGTCAGCACTTATCCTCTAATTAGGGTAGAAGGGAAAGTGAGCCTGCATCTCTCAAAGCAGTATCATATTTATCAAGGTAGACACTATTCTATTGGAAGGTACTCAGTCCCTGCCCTCAAAGGGACTGAAAGCTGCTTGGATCTACCTTTTGGATGTATGTTCAAACTCAGTCACAGCAGGAAAGTGACTTTCCTCTCACACCTACCAGAAGATGTACTTACTCCTACAAGGAGATTAAAGAAACTAAAAACTAAACTAAAATAAAAAGCGGTGGCGGCATCATTGCATGCAGTTTTGCCTCTTTCTGTGACTGTAGTCAAAGGTGTTTGAAAACCACATGCTGGATTGAATCCTTCCATAGAAGCAGATGAAGAAATGCCTAGACTTGTGTCCTGAGAGAGTCCGCACATGGATTAGGAGCTCAGATGCTAAGGAAGGCATGCTCCAAAACAAACTAAAGGGAATTTGCATTCTTAAAGCATAAGGACTACTAGGGTCATGTATGATTTTAGAGGTTATAGGTTTAGGACCAAGGCATCTGTTAAGAACCAGTGGAAAACCTGTACTTGGCTGTCTCTCAAGCTCTCCTCACTCTTTTGTTGTTTTCTGTAGCAGATGGATGCCAGGAAAAGCTGCCCAATATCTTCCTGTGATGTAGGATTGCTCATGATGAACGCTTCCTAGTATTCTTCCCTAAGTTTTTTTTAGAAGGTCCCATAATAGCCCATAGGAAGTTTCCCAGCTGACGGTATCATATTGTTTAGTAAGCTTTTCCTAATAGCATACATAGTTTTCCTAATTCCTTTCTGTTATGCTTAGCTATCTTCTTTTCTATCCCTCTTGAGACGTTTTGCTTTAGGCTGCATTTATTTGCCTGTTCCTGGGGACCTTTGCCTCAAAGAACTACAATATCATTGTGAGTCCCAGCACATTTTGCCTCTTTATTGATCTTTTCTACTGATCATGCATGTTTGGAGTAACTTACGTCTTTCTTTTTTTTCTTCTTCTTTNGTGTACAGGGCTGAGCACACATCAGTGCACTGAGTAAATACAGTAGTGGCTGAAAAGAAAAATAACAGCAGGAATTACACATAAACAGATTGTATACGTAAATATTTTGCTCAGTCTCTAATTTTGGATTAAATAAATATTCCAAACTCCCAAAGGACACGTTTCCTTGCAAGTAGTGACAACCTTTGTAGCTGTCAGTGTGTAAAAAAAAAAAAAAAAANGATAATTTGGCAATTTTGCAGATGAAGGAAATGGGCTAGATTCAGGAGGAAGACATTGTATTCAGAATAATTGCCTTGGAATATCTTTTTTTTACTTCAAGCTGCAGTGCTTTCACTGCCAGATTGGTTTTTTTTGTCCGTCTCTGGACATGCTGTTTAGGCAGTTTGGTTGGGTTTTGGACATTAGCCCATGAGGATAGGGCACTATGCATGCTATGTGTATATTCTGAAGATGGGAAATACGAGACTATATTAGTACTATGCACAAGTTCTCAAGCCCAGCACTGAAAGGTAGGATGAGCACAGTTACATGGCTTTGATCAGCTCAGAGCTCAGGGAGAACATTCTTGTATCTAGCTAGAAACATTACCGATCNGCAAGAAATACATTAGGAGTAGTCTGTAAAATAGTCCTTTTACCTGGAATCACCACCTGTTTCCCATACAAGTCATCATCTTTAATAGATAAACTTCCCATTAAGAGCTAGACAAGGTGCTAGTTTTTCTTGCAGTCATCAGAAATAAGAACAATAAATGTGTGGGAGAAATTCATCAATTTGGTTAGAAACATCAAGGTGTGCACCTGTCTGAAATATAGACAAATCAGTTCAAACACAGCTCCAAGTATAGAATTATTGACCCTGGAGGATAAGATACAGAATAACCTTTCTAGGCTGTACTTGGTCAATTTTAAGTAGAGTTTGCAACATGAGTAGTTTAATGGTCTCATCCCCCTCAGCAAAAATTTAATAGTAGATACATCAAAGCCTTTTCTAAATTTTTTTTCCTTTTATAAATTACATTGTTTTAACAGTGTATTAATATTCTACACATTTACTAATGTTCTGTAAGACAGTATAAATAATTACAGCAGATTGATATAACTCATAGAAGTACACAAATGTGTCTCTTTTTTTTAATCCAGTTGCTCATTTTCTGACTACAGTCCTAATTGTGGACCCAACTGGTTGAGCCCTTTCTCTGGTGGTGAGAAAGGTGGAGGTGGTGGGTCTGCAGTACTACGTCCAGCCATGTGTAGGGCGAAAGATTAAGTCAGTAGATCCCAATTAACCTTTTTATGTCTCTGTAAATATAGATACAATTCTCAAAAGTTAACTTTTGAGATAAAATCTTTCACACGGTGCTAATCGTATATCTGCACTGGGGTATTTTTAAGTCTGTCAGGCAAAACTCCTTGTTTTCTTCAAAATGCTTTTGAGTCATCTATTTGAGAAGTGCACCGTCTTCCAGGCAGCTCAGATAGGGCACAGTCCATGTCTAGCTGTATTGTCGAGCAAGGATGAACATCTCATCCTCTGACACATTCAGTGTGTATATATGTAAGACCATGTCCTGGGAAGTTAGTGGGTGAAAGCCGTCCTGTAAGACAACCACACAATGCAAATATGACTTTTATCTCAAAGAATGTGTACATTTGAAACAAGGAAAAAAAATTGCTGAATTTATTGATATGCTGCCATTCAAAGCCTATAATCAAAGTTGAGATAATCAACTTTGAATCATGTTAAAAAAATTAATCTGCTAGGAAAATATTTTCTTTAAATGGATCCAGCATTTTGACACAAGCATTTCTCCTATGAAGGAAAGAGTGTAAAGGGAGAGTGGGAGAAAGGTGGCAGCAGTGCCTTTTCTGGTAGCCATGTTTACTCAACCTGGTGAAGGAAGTCCACCCTTCCAGTGCTATTGCACTTTGCTGGCATAAATATGAGATGGGAGGAGTAAAACCACATTACTAATGCTTAGAGGAAGAAGCTAATTTAAATACTCGGCACCCGTCAGTATTTGTTGAATTGAAAGTTTTTCATTAATTATCCGGCGGGGGGATTTGACTAGATGATCTTTCGAGGTCCCTTCCAATCCCTAACATTCTGTGATTCTGTGATTAATATGGAAATTCTGCATATTTCATATTGCCTCTCCTTCAGATGCTTCAAACCCAACAGCAACAACTTTCAACAATATATTTTTAAAATAACTTTATAATGAAATTTGAAGCAAACAAGATTGTTTAAATCATCTTCTTTAGGAATATTAGGTTTCAGGGGTTTAATTTTGTTTATACTGTTTTCTAGCAAACTACGTCAAAACTTTTCAGTAATGATAGCGATTATGAAAATTTAAGCCTACAAAATCCCTCTGTGAATTCAGTCTGCATTCTTACAGCAGAATGTGACTCTGTTTGTTACTTATTCCAGTTAGAGTACAACTCATTGACTACCACCTTCTGAGCCTAGACCTAGCAGCTCCTTCACCCAAGCAGTAGTCCACACATCAGGGCAGTAACATCCCTACTTGGAGACAGAGATGCTTGAGAGACCATGTCAGAAACGATGATAAAGTAGATGCTGTTCCTCTGCTCTCTCCTCATCCACAGATCTAGTCTTTTGATAAATACTTGGCAATCAGTTCAGTCAAGCATGGTATATTTAGTAAATCCATGGTAAATCTTTGTTGGCTATTCCCAGTCATCATCTTCCCCTTCATGTGCCCAGATATGGCTTTAGAAAGGATTTGCTCCATGATTTCCCCAGAGGCTGAAGTGAGTCTGAGCAGCTCGTAATCTCTCGGATTGTTTTTAGCCTTTTTTGAAAACAGTCACTATATTGGGCATTTTCTTGATCATCGGGGACCTCCCCCAGTCTCCAAAACCTTTCAAACTTGATAGTGAACAGCCTCATAACAACATCAGCCACCTCTTTCAACACACTTGAATGATACCCATTCCTCCCTGTGGACCACATATAGGTTCAGATTGCTCAGGGGTTTCCTGACTCAGTTCTCTTCTGTGACTGATTGTAAGGATTATGTAGGGAATAGAATCAAAACTTCAGAGGACTTGAATTAGTTGTACTTAGTTGTGCAAGTCAAATGCAACCTTTGGAGTTCAATACGATATCACTGAGACAGGCACCACTGTTTTTGTTTAGCGATGGGTGCTAAATGATCATTAAGCCAAAATTTAAATATCTGCAAAGGAATCGCTGTCATCCTGAATTCTTTCTCTAAATCAACTAGAAGGACAGGATGGTTCACTTCAAGTCTCTTTAGGAGATCTAAGCTTTACTTACAAGGGTAGGTCTTGAGTTTGGTCTTCCAATATTGCAGCAGTGAATGGACTTGTAGAGGCAGAAGGAAATGTGCTTCTGCAGCATTGGAAATGTTCCTTGCAGATGAGGATGCTCTGGGGGGAGCAGCAACATGCACTCTCGTGGTGATTCTGGAGCACCAGTCCTGAAAGGACTGCTTCATTCTCATATCCTTCTCTGTCCCTATATAGATTGAACATGACATACTTTTCTCTGAAGTCTACATCAGCAGAGTATAAGATATAGCAAAAATTTGGAGAACTGCATTAGTGTGAGTCAGCCCCATTTTTGGAGTAAAAACTCAAGACCAGCTTGCTTAAAATACTGACCATTATACTTTGCTGTGTTTCATATTAGCACTACTCACATATCTAGAAATACTATATGCTTAAGGGAGGCACAGGAAGATGATTTGTACTTCTTTGTAAATCTCTTCTTTCTGAATTCTGCCATTGTTTTCTGGGGAGCAGGCACAGAGGTAACACTGCCAGCCCGTGCTTTGAGTCAGACAAGCGACTTCAGCTCCTCCAGAAACCATTTCCATTTTTAATCATCTGTTAGTTTGTGCCCTACATATGAAGGGCTTGTGGGTAAATTATTAAATTGAGAAAATCTAGATAGGCAAATGAACCCCAAAGCAATTATAACACCTGAAAATTGATCATTTATTTTTCAGCTATGGAAAGGAATTATCATTAACCATTGTCAAGCACTTGCAGTTTTCTACCATACGGGAACTTCATTCTCTCCTCAGTTTGTTGGCTGATGCAGTGACAAGCTGTGGAGAGATGACAGATTCAGCCGAGGATTTGGAGTCTGAACACCTGTGCAGTGTCATGCATTTAAAAATAGAACGTGATAGCAAAACACATCAACCCTCTAATGTCCAAATGGAAACCACAGGGGTTTTTCCTTCAATTTTTATCCAGAGAAATAGCTTTCAATCATCACTGGCCAAGTAAAAATACAAAGCAAAAGTTGTTTTGTTGAGGTCCAAAATAGAGGAACAAATCCAAGCGGTAGGCACAGGTGCACCAAAACCATTCAGTAACCACCGTTTCTTTCTTCTCAGTGATGTTCTGATGTCTGGCATCTTTGAGGGTGCAGTAATGTTCAGGAGCAATTTCTTCAGGAAGCACTTGCTGGTGGATCAGAAGAGGACTGTTGACTAAAACTATTTTGCATACTTTGACTTCTGTGTGACTCATTCAGCTCACCGATGAAGCTATGAAAAAACATTTTTTGTTTTGTATCATCGTCTGTATGAGAGAAAAAAAGCATAAACCAAGGGCAGAGAGATAAAAACAGTCTTGCTCGATTACTGGGTTAGACGTGCGTGTTTATGCTCTCCTCTGGAGGAGCCTACGTCATTGACAGTATTTGAAGGGAACATCTCTACTTCCCATCTCCTTTAATAGTATCCTTGAAACGTTAATCAAAACTGAAGCATGTAATCTGTTTTTGACAGTGGGAACTAGGTTCCTCAGTCTGTATGAGGCTCTAAGCCTGCTGCGGTCCCCATCGGCTGCCAGCAGGCTCTGCTCTGAGGCTGAGCAGTTACTGGGCAGCACCACAGGCTGGAAATGAACCCAGTCCATCCCCCTTTTCCCATTAGAGTGCTAACCTTCCAGCACATGCTCTTTTTTTAAGCAAAACCTTTGTTTTCAAAGGTCATATGTTTTTCCTTTGTATTGGATGCAATAATTTTGAGAGGGGTTTTTTCTCTCTTCTATTGCAATCCTATTAATTACGTTAAAAAGGATGTTTATTCAGTGTTTTGGGACAACAGTTTTATGTGACTGTGATGAGGAATTAAGGAAGGTCCGCATTTAGCTCTTCTGTGCTCTCATTTATGTATGAGAAAGACAGAAATCTACTTTAAACTCAGATAAGGATTAGCATTTTGGATGATAAAAGCTATCACACATGAATGGGTTGCTTCTTAAAATCAATGAAATAAATTAAGACTCCCTGTTTAGGAGCATCTGGCACCCTTAGAACCTAGTTCGTATAATGATATCTCTGTTTATTACAAAGAATTATGTAACAATATGGCTGATTTATTTCAAGATGATTGGCTTAGCAACTTAATTGGACTATGCAGTACACCAGAGCAAAAGAAATAATTTAATTAGCTCATTTGTTTGTGGCTGGCTGGAAGCACTGTGCATCATGCTCGGCTTCTTTAAAGGTGTGCAGCCGTTTGATCCTGCAAAGAACCAAACTTTTTCAGCTTCTACAGAAGCTGCCTTTGCACGTACAGGACCAAGCTGATGTTCGGGTCCTGGGCCCTAGTTGAAGCCCACAGAAACCAGCAAGAGGTTTCCTTTGAATCCAAAGAGCACTTGATGGCTCCTTGCAGGCGAAGGAACCTTCTGGAGAAAGAACAAAACAAAAATGGGCCTTGCAGAATAAACCTCATTTCCCCCCCTCTGTGCTCTCTCTTTTGAGCTGAAACTCCCACCTTCCAACTCCCAAATACGATTAACACACCAGAAAATTTGCATGCTGTAATCAAGTTTTATAGTCATCTTGGTGCAAAGTTTTGTTTCCTCTATTTCCAAGATGACTACTTCTTATACATGAAGAACATGCTTTTGCAATACCATTGTACTGCTTTACAGGGTTACCACTTCTTTGCTGAGACAGAACAGTAATTATTTTATTATTATCGAACCTCTTAGTAACACAAAAGTAACAGAGTTAGTTACTGAAACATGTTCAACTTACTTAATATCCAGCTAGTATTTTCAGAAAAGCATTTGACAGTGGTTCAAATAACTTTCAAGATCTCTCCACTTTATTTCAGTTCCAAATGCAGTGTGTTATGTCAGCCAAGAGACTGCTGTCTTGGGGGCAAATTCCACTTAAGTGGAGTTAATCACATCAGCAGAAGTTGTTTCTAAACTCTAGTTTTACACCAATTTAAATAAAATTAGAGGTTTGGATGTTGATTTCTCTGGTGTTAACTTAAGATACTCTGAGTCCCAGATGATTCCTTTTTCCATTTCTATAATTGAATGCCAAACTCCCCACTTCTCTCCCACCCCCCAAAGCACACAGAAAACAAGACAAAAACCTAAATTAAAATCAGAGTAAGGATTTGACTTAAAACATAAAAGAAGAAATAAAGCTGAAATTCCATACTTATCACACCCTGTTGTACCTAGATACTGCTGCACATCTGGTATGTGAGATAATGCACTGTTTAGAGACTGTGTTACCAACACAGAAAATTGGAAATGAGTTTCAAGTTGTAACGCTACATTTCTTCACTACTGGGAGCAAGTAAGG
The DNA here is from genome assembly GCA_013401335.1 of Brachypteracias leptosomus. Classification (NCBI taxonomy): domain Eukaryota; kingdom Metazoa; phylum Chordata; class Aves; order Coraciiformes; family Brachypteraciidae; genus Brachypteracias; species Brachypteracias leptosomus. The sequence continues at coordinate 90,743 of VYZX01030642.1, forward strand.
CTCTGGTTTTCACTCTTCTTGTAGGTTGTGTGATTTGATTCCCTCTGTTTGTTGGCTCTGTAAGTAATATAGGCATGAAGGAAAGCAAAAAAGGAATGTCTCTGTAAGGAATATTTTGTGCAGCACAGCTGAGAAGGTTAGTTTTTTTAATATGAATTCCCAGCCAGTATACCAAGGTTTAATTGTGGTATTAGCCACAGCAAAAAGTAAGAGATGCTCAGTTGGAGCCATGAGTGGAGCAATAAAATCACACACATCTTGTTCATTCATTTATCATGTTACATAAATAAGTAAAGCCAAAGACAGTGGTTAGCCATTCTTGACCTGCAACAGAGTATATTCTCTTGTGATTACCTGGTGTTAAAACTGACTTTTGGTCATGATCACACGTATCAGTTATTTGCGTGAGTCTAGCCTGTAGCTATCAGACAGAAGTTAAATCTGCAGCTGACATGCTTTCCAGTTACTTCTTAGTAAACCTGTGGATGGCTGTGTGGGTCTGGATGTCTGGTAGGGAATGTTTTCCTCATACAATCATGCACAACGCAAGACATTTATTACAAAAAATGGCCAAGCATAGTACATTTAGCTTTGGACTTAACGTACAGGAAATCAAATATGTCTCTAAATGTAGGACATCAGACTTTTGTCTGACCTTTTAGTACTTACATTCTTTCAATTAAATGCTCTCTCTCGGTTCTGTGTGTATGTGCCTGAATGCCTGTTCACCAGCAGCGGGGAGGGAGAGAGTTTTCATGACAAGCCAGGACACAGAAGAGGAGACTGGCTGTCTTTAATGCAAAGCCTGGTATTAGTGACATGCTTCCAACATACAGCACCAGGGAGGAATACAAGCAGGGAAGCTGTTGGCATGGGGCTGACCCCCTGTTCCTGAATCCAGACCTGTTCAGGAGAAGCTCTCATACCTTGAGAAGAGAGAAGCAGTGGTGGGAGCATCACAGTCTGGCTACAAGACCAGGAAAGCAGCATCCCAAATGAGAGAGAGGAGCAAACCAGCAGCAGTAGCGACCTCTCCTCCTCCCTCCGATCTGTGCTACGTTTATCCTGTGTAGTGACCATGAAGACAAAGGGAGAAAAAGCAGCTAAGTGAAGCATGCTGTTGGCACCCTGGAGAAAATATCTCCTCCTGAGTATTGAGCAGCAATGAAGTGCACATCAAAATTGTTTCGACGTTTTGATCCATATTCAGCTATCAGAATTTTGGCTGAAATTCAGCTGAGCCCTAAGCAAAGTCCAAAGCGAGCCACATATATTTTACCTACACTAATGAAGTGTTGCCCTTTGCTGACTGAAAGGAGATCTGCCAAGATTTTCTTTTCTGGAGCATGATTTGGAAATACCAACTTTCTGCTCAGTGAAGTGATGTATTCAAGCTTCCTGTTCTCCAAATGTAGGTGATAACAATCCTTGTTTCTCATTGCAAGTCCAGTTGTCCTGCTCTCCTCTGTGCAAGGCTTGTGGATGGAAGAAGCTGCTGCGCCTCAAAAAGGAGCTGGAAGGTTCCCTGCTTCAACCTCAGCTAGGATGAACAGGGAAACTAGGTTTATTTACAAATTTCTGAACCAAAATCTGTAGCACATTAACATGCATATGCTCTGCCTAATTTGATGGTCATACCTGGTCCAGATTAGGTTTGTACCGATGGGTAATCCAGGCACACAAGGGAACTGGCACAAGGATGTTCTCCCTTCATCCCTACCCCTGTAGCATAGTGGGCAGGGAGGGCAGGCAGTGCAGACAGACAAGCCCTTCCTGAAAAGTCTCATCACAAGCCACTGGCACTTTCATAGGTATCAAAAGTTGTAATATTATTTGATGTAACACAGTTTATGGACCTGCCCGTGGAGACTCAGATTTATAAAATCACATTTTTATCACTGATGCAGTCGTGCACATACATATTTATAGACTTTGGAAAATCTTTGTAATTGATCAAGTAGGGCAGCACATTCAATTTTAATACAAGGGATTACTTGTTGTCCCTGTAGAACCACCTTTTGTATCCACAGGAGGCAGTTTAAAACATTTACAGCAGAGTTGCTTTTTTGTCTGTCTTTTTTTAGGCTTATTACTCGCTTTGGTCTAGGCAGCAGTTACATTTAAATTTGTTCCATTCTTTGATCTCCACAATCTGTATGAAAACACACATTAGAAACAAGAAGGAATGTGAATTTTTAAGCCTGACTTCACTTACACATCATCAGTCCTTATACCTGCTGCTTATCAGCTCACATCTCACATCTCTTACTTTTATTAATTGTTCTTCCTGACACTAATGTGTTTGAGTTTTGAGATTACTCATGCTACTTGTTAACATTCAGTTCCAAACCCATTCATAAATTGTGGTTATGTTTCTTATACAGGCTTAAATTCTGGCTATTTAATGAAAAAGATTGTATTTCGTAGTATGAGAATTAAGCAGTGACCTGTAAGTATTATTTACAATTATGGATTCTTCTGAACTGGCTCATTCTGCTTTTTTAAAAAGTAGTGAGAACTGATTACAGCAGAGTGGCTATTTTCAGAGTAAATCTTAAATTAGGAAACTCCATTTTGGAAGCAAATTCATTATCTTCCAGAGAGCTCAAGAGTATGATCAACTGAAAAAGAAAAAGCATTTGAACACTAAGGTGCAAAAGGAACCCTTTGGTTTTGTTATTGTGTGTGGTCAAGTCCGGGAGCTGGGAAGAGAATCAGAGGGGTTGTGAGCAGAGGAATGTGGATAGTGTAGACATTATCTAAACTTTTTTTGGAAAAAAAATGTTTGTTGTAATGGGAGACAAGTCAATAGAGCTGAGATTTCTCATTGAATGCTTATCCAAACAGACTTCAAGTCTTTTGAGGTTTTGCAGTCAAAGGTTTGGGATCCAGTTGGCCGTTACAGCAAAAGTATCCACTGATATTTGGGGCTTGGAACTAGATGATCTTTAAAGTCCCTTCCAACCCAAACCATTCTGTGATTCTGTGTTTGCATTCCAATTTGCTTTATTCGTGCTAACACGGAAGATTTTAAGGTTATGCTTTTATACAGCCTGTCCTCTAAAACACCTTTTATTATGCATCTGAAGAGAACGCTTCCTACTGCCTTGTTGCCAGGATTGTACGTTTTGTAGGGTATACGTTTTAGACGTGTGTGCCTTAAAAGCAATGTGCTAGAATCCCACTTCCCCCACCCCCAGACCCCCCGCGGGTGATTTATCTGCTTTAGTGCTTGTTTCACTAACTGCAAGCACCCTGCTAGTACAGTGCTTTTTATACAACCTGAAAATGTTACTCTTTATGTGCCAATTGAAATACATCGAATGCATTATGGGATGAGACCAAATTAATACTTGGGGTTATGTGCACAGTAATTCACAGTAAAAGAAAGATTGAAAGATATAAAGATGCGTTGAATGTGTTCCCTTTTTGTTTGATACAGATACAGCATGTGTGGAGCAAGTAGATTTGAAATTATATTTTTATATGTAAATGACAGCAATTTATATTAACTCCTATTGTGCTAGAATGTAACATTTTCATCTGATGTAAGCTTTCCTTTCTTCAGATCCTCTTTCTGTTCTTACAGTGTGTGTACAAAGATCTTAGATGTTAAATATCTCAGTAAATTACTGAAAGGGAACAAGCCAGGCACATTGTGACATTTTTCCAGTCGAGCTAGGTATCAAACTCATGTTGTTCCTTTTTTAAATGCAAGCCATGGATTTATTAGATCAAGACAGATGACAAACCAAGTTCTAATTAAGTCCTGTTAAAACTTACATGGTGACTGGATTTCAAATCTGGACCTTACCATTTTTAAACCTATGATTTCATTTGGAAATTGACATTTCATGTACCTAGATCTGGTCTTGAATGGGACTAATTGTGGTGTGTCTGACTTTGTTTTAAAAATTAATCAAAAAAGCCAAGTTTTTCTGTTGATAAATAGCTAAAGAAAGTGCTAAGGAAAATGTTCCTATTATAGAAAGCTTTTAATTTAGAAAATTAATTTGACCATTAAATTTGACCAACTCATCTCAAACTGTTCCCCAAATCTTCCAAGTGCAAACAAATCAAGGCTGAAAAGAATTCTGTTTTTCCATTTCGTGGTGACATAGAAGATGTCTAAATAAATTAAAAGGGATTAAAATTGGCTTTCAATAGGACCTTACAGTATGAAGTCACTGTTACTATACCATTATGCAGTGCACAATGGCTGCAGGCGTGGCTGGCTGCTGCTAGTCAACGGCTAATATTGTTTCACCTTAAAACTTAATAATAAGGCAGCTTCAGTCAATGATTTTCTCTTCTTTAAGAGAGTAATTCATTTAGGAAAGCAGCATGCATGCATGTGTGTAGGCAGCAATAAAATATCTCAAAGTGCCCCAATGTGCTACCTCATGCTAAGTGGTTTGAAAAGGAAAAAAGATTTTAATTTAATTTAGAAAACTGCCGTGGTCTTCCAAGCGTACTGCGGGGAGGAGAGAAGCTGTGAGCCAGCACGTCGCTGCTCCCCCGGCAGCGTGGGGACAGGCAGCTCCCAGCCCAGCTCCAGCTTCCACACCTGGCTGCGTGGTGGGAGGAGGACAGACCTCAGCCTGGCCTTCACCCTGAATGGGTGCGATGGAGTCGTCTCTGGCAGAGCAGGCAGAGAGAGGCAGTGAGAACGGGCTGCTTGGTAGCCCCTAGCAAGGGACCAGTGTTCAGTGCAGTCCTGGAAGGCTACACCACAGTGCTAGCCAGGCTTTTCCCAAAGGGAAAAGAATCATAGAATGGTTTGGGTTGGATGGGACCTTCCAAGGTCATCTAATCCAACCCTCCTGCAGTAAGCGGGGACATGTCTAAGTAGGCCAGGTTGCTCGGAGCACCATCAAGTCTGATGTTGAACGTCTCCAGGGATGGGGCCTCCACCACCTCTCTGGGCAACCTGTTTCAGTGTTCACTGAAAAGAGATAAATGGAGGAGCTTCTCCTTGATGTGTGACCCCCACATCTCCTAGCCGAGCTTCTGGAGCAACCTCGGCCCCAGCATTTGTTCTCCTGCCTTCCCCAGGCAGCCCAACCCACAACATGTAGCATTTCTTGTTGAGCTGTAGGTCACCTTTTTCTTCTGTATCAGTAGCAATCCAGCATCATCTCATAATACTTACATGTTTCTATCATAATGCTTTTAAGCAGAAATATTTTTCTTTGGGACACACCAAGAATGGACTGAGCAGCTCCCACAGCGGCTTGGGTCTGACTGTCCCCTTCCCAATACATTAAAAAAATTGCATTTCCAGGAAGGAACATCATGCTTGACATAAACAACAAAATGTGTTTTCTGGAAGAAAATTTTGAGTGAATTACTAGTAATTCCCCCATCTCTGCCCAGCTGATAGACTCTTGGATTCATCCGCACACATTCTTCAACTAGCAGGAGGATTCAGGAGGCATCACCAGGAGTTCACTGATTAACCCCAGTTACCAGGTTCTTTAGCAGAGGGGTATTGTCCCGGGACTTGAGGTGACCACATCTTTCCAAAGAAGTCAGCACAGAAAGCACTCTTGGCAGCTCTTTTCAATGGGGAGCTCTGCACGCCAGGCTCTGTGGTGTCCCTAAGCTGTGCTTATTAAACCACAAGGTGAAAGTACCCTCTGGCAAGATGCACTTAATGGTGAAAGCTGAGATAAAGTTCAGAAACTTGGAATTTGTTTCCACTCGCGCTTCCCCCGCTACCGTTGTCTACCGTAAAAGGCAGCAGAGTTTGCAAACACACAGAATCTTCCAGGAACGGGCTCTTCATCTTTATCACATCAGTGACAGGTTGTTAGGAAATGCAGCCTGCAGTGAGGCAACACAAAAATCTTATGCCTTATTTAAATAATGGTTCTTCATTGCCTATTAAAACGCAACTTCTTGCTTTAAAATAGGATTAATTAAAATGTACAACAACGCAATTCAGTTACATTTTATGCTTCAGCCCAGTGCATACGTTTCATAACTCATTCCCAGAAGTCATATTCAGGGCAGCACGGCGGTCTCGGTTCTGCCATTAAAAGCATAAATGACTATAAAACCTGTTCTTTTCAAAAACTTGGCTCGAGTATCGCCATTGTTGGGTTTTTCATAACGTATTACTTTGGTCATTACTGTTTTGCAAGATAATTGTATCAGTGATCTAACTTTTGACGGTATCCAAAGCAGCTAAAAATAGTTTGCTGCAGCACCTTTGTCTTTTAAAGGCCATTTGGGGCTTGTTATTTTAATCCTCGTGCAGCCTGATTTATCACTTCAAACATCTGTCAGCTGCGCTTTGTCTTGAAATGGATAGTGATAGTGGTACTGATTCTTCAACAGCAGCTGTTAGAGGTTCATTAGTTAGGCTCTCAAAGGGAGTAGATAACTGTAATATTTTTCTTTGTTAATCATCTCTTAGCATTGTAATAATACAGAGCTTGAAATCTGCTAGAAATGCAGGGCTCCTCTCTCTGTTTCTGACTCGTCAGAAGCATCCTTTTATTCATTTAATCTGCCTCGATTATTAAAACTCTCTTCTTCATAATGCAGTAAAAAAGTGAATAATGGCGCGTGAGTGGCAAGATAGAAAAATAAGCCTTTGCTGTGTTGTACTTAGCGTGGAGGGAGGTCACTCGGGGTCTTGGAGTTCACATCCAAATATGAACCAAGTCCGACGAGGAGATTAAGGGCTGTTCTGTAATTGATTTTTAATTTAAAATTTACAAGGCACACAAACCCTCGATGACAACCTCAGTTAAATCAGGTTCATTTCTAACAGATACAGCACTTTTCTGTTAATGCATTTTCCCTACCACATAAAATAGTCTTAATGGTTAACAATGATTCTTAAAACATTTCCCCCCAAACTCCTTGCCAGCCCACCTCTAGCTGAGTGTCATGGTGGCTCCTGTGAGGAGCTTCCAGGGACCCAGTGTCTGCAAACACTCCTGCAGCAGAGAGCCTATCAGTGCTACCACTGGTTCAACCAGCAGTGCTCCCCAACAGATAATTACAGTTGGAAATTAGTATTTTAATGAACTGATCTCAGCAAATGTAAAGCAAAATCTCCCAGGCATTAAAGGAATAAGCAGGAGGAAGAATTATTAACTGTAAAGTTCAACAGACGGGTGGTCAGCAGGTGCTGTCTTGGCAAAGGAGTTTTAATTTGTGGTAAGAGGAGGCTTGTTCAGGTTTGGGTCCTGCAAGCTGCTGCTCTTAGGGACATGGTTTAGTCGTGGACTTGGCAGTGTCAGGCTTACGGCTGGACTTGATGATCTAAAGGGCTTTTCCAACCTAAATGATTCTATGAGCAATGTCTGCAAGTGGCATGGTGACTTCAGTGAGTGGGACATCTCAGAAGCTTTCCAGGTGTAGGAATGTCTTTTAGGTATAACTAAATGCCAGATCTTCATCCTAAAAGCACACATTTCAATCCCATAAGACAATACATATGCCCACGACATCAGTGAAGCTCAGTGCAAAATAGATTGCAAGAGTGCAGCCTGAATTTCAATTAAATGACTCAAAAAGCACCCGAAAATCAGTTTCTTTTTATATGTTGTCAGAGCATGAATTGTATTTTCTTCTCAAAGATGGACGGATACCTTGATCTGGTTTGCATCAGGCACCATGGTCATGCCAGGTCAAGGGAGAGGGTTGTTTAGAGAGCAGAAACAAACAGCTAGAGGTACCTGCTTAAAGACCCCTGCCAAAAGAAATGTCCCCAACACCACAGCCTTGGCATGCACCTGGATGGCCACAAGACACAGGCCATCGACAACCAGGAACCCACATGCTCAGCTCAGTTTTCATCTCCCTTCCAGTTACCAGGGTTAGAAACTACTCTTGAAATAAATGCACATTGATTTTTGAAGTCAGAGTTTCAGCTTTTAGCCATCTATCTTCAGAAGTCCTTCAGAAGTCCCACCTAGCCAGATTATTCCATTAACATGTCATAGACTCGATGACCTTTTTATTTTATTTGCTGAAGGACAGTTGATCTCTAACCCTGTTCAAGACCCTGTGTAGCCAGTCAGCGGGATCACTGACCCACTGCATGACAGCAATTCTGTCTGTCCTGTCATGAACTGAAAATTCTTCTTGAACATTATTTAATACATTTTTTTATATATATATATAATCTAAGCTTTCTATATCTATAGTAGCTGAATTAGACATTTTTGTGCAAGGCTTTCCACATCATTCACACAAGGTTTACACCTATGTTACTTCTTCACCCTTCACAAAGAGCTGGATGCTGGATAGTAAAGAGAAAAAATACTTAATAATATCAGACAAAATTATAAGTCATTCCTCTACAAACATACAAATAAGATATCTATTTTTTTATCTCAAAGATCTCTAGATTTAGGGGGGGGAAATGAACAAGTAGAAAGAGGGGAAATCTTTGAGAGTAGAATTGGTGCACGTTTTTTGGCAAGAAGCATTTCTCAGAACAAATTTTCTGTTCTCTCAGCAAAAAGGTAGATCAATTCGATGCATGGATATAATTTAAAAGCTGTCTATGCTCTAAGCAATTTATCCAATTGAGGCTGGAGGGAACGCTTCAGATAACCTACAAATACTCATCAGGGTTGTGGAAAAGATGGCACATACTTGCCACAAATATATTTTTGAAAAAGGAAATATTTGTAGGCTTTACTCTTAATTTTCACCCTTTTTTCTCCTGCTTCTTCCTCCCAATTTTGTTTCTTTTCTGAAGTGCTGTTTTATTAAAACACTATTTTGCTTTCTTACACAAACTGGAGAATTTTGAAGTGATTTTTTTCTGTAAAGTATGATACTGAGTTTGAAATATCTGTTTTGTTTGAAAATATGCCATGAAATCATATTCTGAATTGAAATTTCTCCCAACATATCCCTTCATTTTAGATTTGTAGTTTTGTCTGTGGGGTTTTTGGCTGTTATTCTCTCCTAGTCTCATTAAAGATTTCTACCTGTTACCTTGCCTAGCCTTTAGGTGTACACAGACATAGACAGAGATCTTTTTCTCTCGCATCTTTTGAGGAAAAATGGCAAAGCACTGTGAACTACACTTCATTAGCTTCCTGCACACCTGCTGTGAGAGCAGAAGAGGAACTTGCCATATTATAGGATGGAAAAATAGTGCTGAGTTGCACATTGGCTTTCATGTCTCCAATTTATGTTTTCTGACTTACCTTCTGTGCCACTCTGAAGCTCCTGGAAAGCGAAAGGTTAAAAAATGAGAGAAAGCTTCATGCTTATTCTTATTGTTGTGTCTCTTTCAGGTAAAAAAGGAGATTGTAGTGAGGTAGGTGGGTGTTGGTCTCTTCTCCCAAGTAACAAGCAACAGGACAAGAGGAAACAGCCTCAGGTTGCACCAGGAGAGGTTTAGATTGGACATTAGTAAGAACTTCTTTACCAGAAGGGTTTTAAAGGCCTGGAACAGGCTGCCCAGGGAAGTGGTGGAGTCACCATCCCTGGAGAAGTTTAAAAGCCATAGCTGGAACACCTCTCCTATGAGGACAGGCTGAGAGAATTGGGCTTGTTCAGCCTGAAGAAGAGAAGGCACAGGGGAGACCTTATTGCGGCCTTCCAGTATCTGAAGGAGGCCTACAAGAAGGAGAGGGACTTTTCGCAAGGGCGTGCAGCAATAGGATGAGGGGTAATGGGTTCAAGCTGGAAGAGGGTAGATTTAGATTAGAAATTAGAAGGAAATTCTTTACTCGGAGGGTGGTGAGACACTGGAACAGTCTGCCCAGGGAGGTTGTGGATGCTCCATCCCTGGAGCTGTTCAAGGCCAGGTTGGATGAGGTCCTGGGTATCCTGGTCTAGTGGGAGGTGTCCCTGCCATGGCAGGGGGGTTGGAACTAGATGATCTTGAAAGGTCCCTTCCAACCTAAACCATTCTACAGTTCTTTGTGGTGCTGAGGGACATGGTTTAGTGGTGACCTGGCAGTGCTGGGTTAACAGCTGGACTCAATGATCTTAAAGGTCTTTTCCAGTCTAAATGATTCTATGATTCTCTTTAAGTGTTTATTTGTCTTTATCAGCGTGCTATGTCAGGAAGTATTAATATTCACAATTGATATATTGATAAATAGTTTTAGTCTGCCATTCCTCATGGTCTCTCTGTCACTTTCCTATGCGCCACTCGGACACTTCTCCAGCGATGCTGAAGAGTGATGGCTCTGGAGGAAGCTCCAGCTCCAGTTGCTGATGGCAGGATGTGGTACAGCAAGGACCACTTCCCTTCTGTCAGCAGGGATGCCAGCACAGCATCACTCTGTGGGGGAGGAATTCCTTTGGAGGATTCATTTACAAGCAGAAAATTTAATGGGCTGCAAGGTTCGATCATGAAGGCTTTTTTTCTTGCTGAAGCAGCTTGTCATTTTAGTTTTAACTACAGGAGACAGGACAAAATTGTTAAAGCAATCCAATTATATTAGCTATTGAGCAGGGGATTTCTGTCCACCTCTCCAGAGTGCAAGGAACTAGCAATAGCTCTGTGAGCCTTTAAAACTTTCCACATTGCAACCTCCCTAACATGACTGGGGGGTTTTGAGAAGTCTGGGTAATCTGCCACCATCCAGCTTCTGACAATCCACTCCCTGCTCTGCAGTTTCCCCCCCACATAAAGGAGATCCTCACAGGCGAACTCCATAGTCCCTCCTTATGATCCATTTTAAAATGAGACAGAAATTGAGCAGGTGAACTCTTGAGTTTCCAACTTGATTTTATCTTTCCACCAGAGTATTTCAAAGAGTACCTCACTCTCACCCACAGGAGAGAGAAGGCCAGTCACAACAACTAGCTGGTATTTATTTATGTACGGTTTAGCAAGGGAGCGGTTGTGCAAGTGTAGGAAAGGGTTTCAGGTGCCTGGAGAGCAAGGACATCCTCAGTTACAAGGTTCAGCCCCTCTTCTGAATATTCACATCCCACCACCCCCATCAGGGTAAATGTTGATGGCAGTATCTGTGGAGTCTCTTCATTTACATGGAGAAATAATTAATTCCCAGTTTTTGGCAAATGCATAATGAAACTGGAGTTGCTCAACTAATCAAGCGAATGGGCAGGACCTTCAGTAATGTTCAGGTCCTGCTTTTGCCAGTGTGCTACTCACACCTTTCTTTTCTTCCAGGCTGCAAACTGCAAGTGCTGCTTCCAGAGCCATATAAGACACAAAGACCTGACTCTCAGCCTCCAGTTGAGATGTCTTTTGTCATTTTTTTTAAAGTTTGATGCAAGTAAATCCCTGCTCACTGTGTTCTTTCCCACCAGCTCAGGGCTCAGAGGCTTATATGCAACATAGATGGCTCACAGGCTCCTCATAAAAAGGCTATAGCTGCCAGGCCAGTAGTTAACATCACACAGTCCTGGGAAGCACCATCAGCAGCCCTCAGCCCCCTGGGCTGGTTGCCCTCAGACACCTGCCAGGATGGGGATGCTCACCCTGAGCAACTCAGGTCCCTCATCAACTGCACCATAACCACGGCAGGATTCAGCTCGGGAAGTAAAGCAAGCAGCCAAATACGTGGCCATGTTTTAACAGCCACTTTCTCTCAAATATTCCAAGTTAATTTTTGTATTTTCTTCACAAATGAAGTAGAATTCAGAAGTTAGTTGTGTTTCTTTGGAGCTCTCCTGTTATTTTCCCAGTGTGAGAGCTGCACACCCTGCTGCCAGGCCCCCAGGTATTCAGGTACACTTTGTAACTTACAAAAACGATTTCTAGTAAGTAGCTTATATTGACTCCTCTGTACTTATCCAATTTAAAATAGACCTTCTGAGAAAAATCAGAAACTCCAAACAGTAGCAGGGCATTATATGCTGCCTACAAAGCAGAGAACACACTCAGTTCTCACTCGCTGCAGCTCCTGTTGGCTAATTCCCACTGGCACAGGGGCTGGCTGGCTGGGAGCTGAGGCAAGTTGCAAAGTCAGGAGGAAGAACTGGTGCAAATTTCAGGACCTGTCTAGAAAGGAAAGATTTTTGATTCAGTGTAAAACAGTTCCTTGTTTCTTGGGGCAGGCTGACCTGCACAGTTTGGTTTTCTCAGGGGAAATCCCAAAATTTCCCAGTGGAATTTTTGGGAGAAGGGATCAAAAATCAAAAATTTCCAAGCAAAATCCTGAGTACGCATTATGGCAGCTGAATATCGAGGGATCCTAAAGGATTCTTCTGTATGGTAGCCTGAGTTGTTAATTCACAGCTTTAATTCCTACCAAAAGCTGCACTGGTAAATGAAAGTTAGCCCACCTTACAATTATGAAAGCACATGGGCTTATAACACCCTGAAAAGTAAGGCTGTGACTAGATGGAGAAAATGTGGCTCTTTTATACAGTCCTGCTGAAAGATGTTGCTTAATTCCTAAATTCCTTGAAGCATTCCTGACAGCAATCACATCTGCTACCATAAAACCCATCGCAGCCTCCGCCTTTGGGAAAAACGTATTTAATAATCAGCAAAGTTCAAGCTCAGCTTGTTGTGATGAATTATTAGAACCCGTCATCATTTTCTTGCAAAAAAAAAAAAAAAAAAGGCTATAATAGAACACAATTTTATGTTTTTCCATTTAATTGATGACGGGCTGAGTTTTTATTAATCTTTCTGGGCTCCACTGTAAGATGCTGAAAAAGCTAATATGAGATCATTGTATCTGGGTAATGCATGTGCTTTGCAAAATTGATAAGGCCTGTCAAGACATAAATTATTTAAAATTTGATAAATGTGTTGAAATCATTGAATTTTCAAACAGACAAAGTAAAGCTATTTCTCTTCCCACTGCCCCAGCCCCTGCTTCAAGTGGAGGTTTTTGTGCAGCCACTCAGGGATGCTGCGTTGTCCTTGTGGGAGCAAAGAGGAAGCCAGAGAAGTGTCCTGTGCTGCTGCAGTGGTGTCACAAATATAACCCCATGAGATACAGCCTCTGAGGAGAACACTGGAACCTCCCCCAGTATGAGTTTTTCACTCATGAAACTGGGGGCAGGAGGAGGTTACTGAGAACCACTTCTCTCCTACCAGCTCTTCCTCTCCATTGGTGGGATAAAACGCTCACAGCAGCACTGGCGAGCGGCTGAACGGTGCTTCAGAGCTGTTTATCCCAACAGACCTATTTATTTCAGGTAATTGCTGAGAGTTTTTAAACGATTCCTGGCAGGGGTGAAGCTATAGAAATGATTGCTGGTGATTGATGAATAACCTGGATAAAATTCCCCAAGCATCAAAACAATTAACTCTTGCACGGGTACACCTGCTTTTCTTTAGTGCCTGGCCCACAGAGAAAGGCGTGGGCACAAGTTCCAGATGAACCCAAATTTATTTGGGCAAAAAGACAAAATACAACATTTACTGAGACCAGTGGCTCAACACAGGCTCATTTCTCAAGAATAGTTCACAGGGAACACTATTTAATCCTGTGCTGTTCTACCATGGCCGGGATCATTCATGGAAGAGAAAGGTTTTGAAGAGCCATCAGCATCTTTCAGAGAAGCACCCACAGAAAGAACCAACGGTTTGAAGTTTAAAACTCCACAAACATAAACCACATTATACTTTGGTTTGAGCTGTTCTTGCGGTTAATGCAGCAAAAGAAAACAGCAAGGCACGTTGTGGATTCTGTACGGCTTGACGGATCCAGACTATGCTTCTTACTGGAAAATATCTACAGTCTCATGGAAGTTTTAGGGTAACTGGGTGACATTTTACAGCCTCTGTAAAAGATGAGGTGATTTCTTCTGTTTGAAAATTGATGTTTTGGAGTGAACAGGAAAATGCAGGTGCAGCAGAGGAGAACTGCAGCAATAGCCATCTATTTAAATGTTAACTTCCCTAAGCCAGTATTTTTCAAATACCCTACGAGCAATATTTTCCACTATAGAGAAGCATTATAGTGAAATGGGAAGATGCTGAGGAAGTCATTTTTTCCAGCATGTGCTGCATTCTTTTAATACTTATTTTTTTATTGCCCAGAAGTTGCTTCCTAATGTGAATAAACAGCTGAACAAAGAGCCCATCCTTGCTAATAGCAAAAAACTGCCGTCAAGTGAAGGGCCTTTGCGATGTATAGAGGAAAAATGAAGCGTTAGTTTGGTTCTCTTATTTGCAGAAAGCTTTATTCAAATAGAAAACAAATCTGCACATGCACAAGAAAGGTTTTCATTAAAAAAGCACAAACATTATTCACATTTCTGAACAATGCACCCTCGTTCCTGCTCCTGTGCCGAGCACCGAGCAGAACCAGGCGGTCCTTTGTTAGACGCCTTTTTACTGAACGTTTGCGAAACACAACAAATGTACTACCCAGAGCCTGCAAAGTGCCCTTCCCTGCAACCAATGGAGCTGGCAACTCTGTCAGCCTCTGCATCCCCTTCCTATAATGAAATCAGTGAAACAAGACAGCAGTAGGATGAAGCAGAGTCAAAAGTTAAGGCTGCGCAAGATTGGAGAATCCTACCATCTGCAAACAATTTCAAAGAGGAGGAGAAGGAAAAATATTCCTCAGGTTAAATGCAAGGTACAACTTCCAGCAGTGGCTAGTGATTGCTATCTAGGCCTTAAAGGGGAATATTACATCCTTATAATTCAACATATTAATGATTTCACAGACCCATATTAGGAAAGTGGCTTCATTGCCACATGAAATAGTCCCTGACTCTGTAGCTCTGGGGCCATGTTTCATTATCTTATGAGCACACCTCATTTGCTGTAACACGTGGATAATTAAAAGTAGTAGTAGTTTGGCATGATGCAACTCTGCAATTCCACCATCATGGTTTTGAAATAATTGTGCCCTAATATCTTACTGATGTGACAAACCCACCTGGTTTTAGCATGTATTAATGTTTCCTACCCTTCAGCCATCCCGAACCTTATACCTACATATTTCTTCCTTTTATGTCAGAGCCTTCTGAAAAAAGCAGTTCAGAAAGCAGTGCTCTGCTATCTCATTTGGAGTGAGAGCCCCCTGAAGAGACATACATTGAGTATTACCAGTAACACATGGCTCGATGCCCTCTAGATCCCTTCATAAAAGGAGAGGGGAGAAAAGCCAAAGAGCCATTGCACAGATTTCAATAAACATTGCAAAACAAAAGTAGCCCAGAAGGACAATTGCGTGTGTTCCCCTGCCCTTGCCAGAGGACACTCAGAGCTGGATGCGGACACAAGCAAAGTTAGAGCCTCCTGTGAATGAAGCAGCTTCATTTCTATGTATTTCTCCTCAAAATGTCCATCTGCAGTTCCTTCCGGCTCTGTTCCTAACAGCAATACCAACTATAGGTGTCCATGGTTCTGAGTGGTCATTTGCATTTTAAGTAGCAGATCATTTAGCTACACAAACCCAGAGAAAGGCTTCTGGTATTTCAGCACTGCCAGGCCCCCGGTCCAAGCTGGAAACTAGAAATGCAGCAGAAAAGCCTGGCGTTTGTGCTTCTAAAGGCCTCAGGTCAGTTCTGGGGTGAAGGATGGGTGAACGTGTGCATCAGTTCTTGTTTTATCTGAACAGAGTCACTTCTCAGCAGCAGGGGAGATATTTCCCTGGCAGTGGTGATGGCCAGCTGTTCTCAGCAGCACCCGCCTGATTTTGAGCTTGTGAGTGGGCTGAAAAGTGGCTGAAGAACCATGCATAAACATGACATCGCTTCTCCAGGAGCTTTCCATCACAGCGGAAACGATGCTTCCCCCAGCATCGCTGCGACAGCGCTATTTGTGCTGGTACAGATAAGCATCTGTCACTGTTTCCATTAGAATCTCCTATTTTCCTGGGTTCATAGCTCAGCCATAAAAAACGCAGCGTAGAGGCAGAAAGTTGACATAGAAGGTCTCAGGCTGAGAGGGATCATTGTCTTTTTTTTTCACCCCCTTTCCAAACTGAAGAGGACAATAACGTATTTTTACAGAGACACACCTGACCACTACACTTCGGTCCAGCTGTAGATTTATTTCACAATAGTGATGGCTGCCTTTCAACACTGAAGTTGCGAGTGTTACCGTAATTGATGCCTTTCAATGTTCAGTCTTAATTACTGCATTAGGGGTGATCAGGATTTGGGTTTGGGCTCTGGTTCAGAGCCTACTGCTAGAGAACAGGCCCCAGTGAAGATTGAGAGCTTTGAACTTTCTGATCTTTGCTGGATGATGAAGTGAAAAATTGAAGATTATAGGAACAAAAATTGAGTATTACAGTCACGGAATACTGTTAGGAACTAAAGGTGTAGAAGACCCCTTTGGGATCAGCAGCAGAGGGAGAAGCAGGCCCAGCATTGCAGTTTCCCTGCTGAGACAGGGAGCACAAAATCCCA
This sequence comes from Brachypteracias leptosomus, assembly GCA_013401335.1. Taxonomy (NCBI): domain Eukaryota; kingdom Metazoa; phylum Chordata; class Aves; order Coraciiformes; family Brachypteraciidae; genus Brachypteracias; species Brachypteracias leptosomus. The sequence continues at coordinate 107,033 of VYZX01030642.1, forward strand.
CCTCATGAATTCAGCATCGGCCAGGACAGCCTGTGCTTAATGTTTCCACTGCTTTAGGCAAACTTCCACCCTGTAATCTTGCTGTGGTTGCTTACTGGATAGTGAAAACCCCATCCTGTGCTGGGAGCCCACCATCCCAATCCTAGCACGGCAAGATTGATGATGAAACTGGAGAGGGTCCAACAGAGGCTATGAGGTGATTAAGGAATTGGAACATCTCTTATGAGGAAAGGTTGAGAGACCTGGGGTTGTTCAGCCTGGAGAAGGCTGAGAGGGGAAGAGGGGATCTTATCAATGAAGAGCAGATGTCAAGAGTATAGGGCCAGACTCTTCAGTGGGGCTCAGCAAGAGGACAAAAGGCAGCAGGCACAAACTGGAACAGAGGATGTTCCACCTCAACATGAGGAAAAATTTTACTATGAGGGTGTTGGAGCCCTGGAACAGGTTGCCCAGAGAGGTTGTGGAGTCTCCTTCTCTGGAAACTTATAAATCACCTGGATGCGATCCTAGGCAACCTGCTCTGGGTGACTCTGCTTTGGCAGAGGGGTTGGACGAGATGATCTCCAGAGATCCCTTCCAACCCTTAGCATTTGTCACATAAAAATAAAAAGTTAGATGACCATTTCTAGTATGTTGGAACACAGATCCTGCTCCTGACCTCTTGAGCACAGGACTTTTCTCTCAGAGTGTACAGGAAGAATATACATGGGCAATGTGCCTCTACATTCCGTTGGAAATTTTCTGTTTACCAAGACCTGCATGTTTGACTCTGAACTCTTAACACTGTTCTGTCACTATCAGAAGCAGTTATTCATTTTCCAATTGCAAACAAGTTTGCGTTAGATGTAGCTGGGATTGCTCAGCACTTCTGGAAGGTTGGGCCTTGCTAAACACAGGCAGCTTAGCACCAACACACCCAAAAATAGGGCTCTTCTGGTGAGCATAGATGGGCATGCTAAATTTGGAAAAAATGGGAGAGGCGAGATCAGAAAAGACAAATGTATAATAAACATTTTAGTACACAATTAGAACACCAGAAACTGCTGAATCAGACAGGATTTTATGCCTAAACTAGTTGGGAGGTTAAGTAGGGAGAAAAACAAAGGGAAACGGAAAATTCTGTGTTTCTGTTTCACTCTGTCTTTTGGCAGAGGTGCCACTTCATTGTTCAGGTTTTCCAGCATCCTTAAAAACATTCCTATCTAACAAATCTATGAGCAAAAGGTGTCTTGCGCGCTCTCGCACATCAAAGCCCTCAACCTGGCCAGAGATTTATCCGTTTGGCCCAGTGGATAGCTCCCATTTAAGTTTGTACATCTTCTGTAAGCTATTTTGAGTTGAATCCCTGAGGTTTCATGGGCCAGCAGACCTCACTCCTTACAGTAGACCACCTGACTGGACCAGTTCAGACCCTATTGGTGTAAAAAATAAATATTAACGGCTCCTTTTGCACCCTGACATTTTTATTTTCATGCTTTATATTTACAGTTCTTTCTGTTTTCAAACAGGTATTTTGTGATGCTAATCAAGTCGTACAAGCCACAGATGTGCTGGACTGGGAAGACAAGGATGCTGCAGAGACACTGGTTGACAATGTGGTCCACTCCAGGATCATTAACCCTTTACGCCTGTTTGTTAAGCCATCTCCGGTACTGAAACACGGCCAGGTGTCCTACTCGGACAGCATAGAAAACTTTTGGGATTGGTTGTCCAACATCACGGAGGTTCAGGAATCTCTTGCACGAACTAAACGCAGACCTATAGTAAAAACTGGGAAGTTCAAGAAAATGTTTGGATGGGGCGACTTCCACTCTAACATCAAAACTGTTAAGCTGAACCTTCTGATCACAGGGAAAATCGTTGATCACGGCAATGGGACCTTCAGTGTTTATTTCCGACATAACTCCACAGGTCTGGGAAATGTTTCTGTAAGCCTGGTGCCACCTTCCAAGGTGGTCGAATTTGAATCATCTCCACAGTCAACAGTGGAGACCAAGGAATCCAAGTCCTTCAATTGCCGAATTGAGTACGAAAAAACAGACCGCGCTAAAAAAACTGCCTTGTGCAATTTCGACCCTTCCAAGATCTGCTATCAAGAGCAGACTCAAAGCCATGTCTCCTGGTTGTGCTCCAAACCATTTAAAGTTATCTGCATCTACATTGCTTTCTACAGCGTAGATTACAAACTGGTGCAAAAGGTCTGTCCTGATTATAATTATCATAGCGAGACTCCATACTTGTCCTCTGGCTGATACAATCGCAGGTGACTGTAGAGATACAGCATCAGTCGTAAAAATAAGCATTTCCATTAACCTTTTGGAGAAGGATGTTTTCCTATTGGGTTAAAAAGTCTTTAAAAACCGTAGCTGTGTTTGTGCTGTATCGTAAATATTCAAAATATTTATGTAACATTTTCGTTTGAGCCCATTGCATTTTAGTGCTCTCATCATTCAGAAGGGAACTACCAGGCAGGCACATGACAAAAATGAATCAAAATTAGGTCTGTGATGAACATTGATCTTGAAAATCTGTTTTTTTTAAACTAGACTCAAGAACAGAGAGGTTGTCTCTTACTTGGTCAGCACTTAGCAGGGGAGCTTTAGTTAAAATTAAAAGAACAGATAAGGAAGCAGCTTATATACAAACCCCCCAAAACAGCTCTCCCACTAATTTCATCAAGAACGTTACACACAGGGCTCAAGGAATCAAGTCCAAATACTAAGAGAATGTGCTATTTCTAGGAATAAAAAGAAAAGGGATCTGCATTTCTATGAGTTGTAGTAGTTGTACATATTCATTGAAGTGAAGAGTAGTTCTTCCTTCAGACTTCTTACCCGTGGATATGCAGTGATGTAATGAGACATTGATGAGCTTTAGTTTCTTAGACCCACCAGGTGTGCAGGGTTGGTGTACATACATTTCTTCTTTCAGTGGTCACCACTGGTTTTGATTCTTCTCCCATGTTTACATATAGACCAGTACTAGTTTTACAGTGATAGAGAACATATGTACCTCGGAAAAAGATAATCTCTGTTTAAGTCTGAAAATGACAAGAGGGGCTGGCTTCCATGGAAAGGAAGCAATTTTCTTGCTATCTAGCCCTCTTGGCACTGTACTGCAGCAAGGAAAATACATCACAGCATAAGGGCAATCCACTAACGACACAAGCTTTCTGTTTAATGCCACCCAGTTCTCTTCCTTAGTATTGCATTGCAGGCTTCAAGTCAGAATATGCGCAATGACAAGTGAAGAGGACAGCAAAAAGCTATGCATCTTCACCTCTCAAGGCAGATTTCAAACAGTTGCTGTCAATATAAACATATTCAGCCAGACATTCCCCTAGCACAGAATAACATCCCTCCACCAGTCAGTTATGAGGACTGAGGGTCTGGTTTCCCTTCAGGAGGACAGATGTTGCCCCCACCGTGGTCAATAGCGGTGGGCTCTGGCGATGCTGCTTCAAGCATCAGTCCCCTGTGCTTGCCTTGGGTATTGATTTTGCTGCAGCTGCCAATTTGCTGCCGTAGTTCTTTGTGACAGTTCAATGGCACAGGTCCTGTGGAAGAAGCTGGCTGAGGAAGTGCTTTTTATTGCCTCCAATCAAACTTACATGCAGGGTTCAAGAAGTTATATACAGCTTAAAGTACCACTAAGCTTGGTACCACTAAGCTTTAAGCTTAGAGTTGTGTGAATCTGGACAAATGACTGACAGCTCAGAAAGACTCACTCATGAGATTAATTCCAATTTCCTTGGTAAAGTCTCATACAAGAAAAAAAATCTGTTAAACATATACTATAAGTAACTGGCTAATTTGTTTTCCTCTTTAGGTGACAAATTTAAAATGTGTTGTTTAGTTTGAACAATAACCTAAATATTTTCCTTCATCTTATTTCATACAGAGTCTCTCCTGGTCTCAATGATGGTTTTTAGTTTGTCTGTTCCTGTTGATTCCTACAAGATGGTCTACTTTGTATTCTGTATAGCCTGTCCTCGTCCTGGCTGTATATAAGCTTGGATTTATTGCTCCGAGTTCAGTGGTTGGTGCTTTTGTAACTTAGCTGTAAGCCATGATTTTATTGCCATGTATTTTTACTCGGCACTGTGGGCAATTAAAAGAAAACCCTACATGCTATTTATTGTAGAGTATGTGGAAATCATGTATGTATATACACTTAAATATGTGTACATATACAGAATATATGTGTACATGTATTTGTATGTAAATAAAGAGAGTTTGCTAAATCTGGCACTTGCTTGTGGCATATTTGATTTTTTTCTAAAATGTTACTTTGTGTCTTTTTTTATATATATACACACACCCCCACACCCACACACACCCCCACACCCAAGGCACTGCAACACATCACTGAGCATTTCCCCAGCTGGAGTTTGTTCTTCTAGGAGATATTTAAGTACATGTCGCAGTGAACTACGCTACAAGCCTAGGCAGAATAGGTTCAATAGTATTTAATGATATTTGAGAAATGAAGTGTGTGTTTTGGTGAAGACAGTCATCAACTGTTCAAGAACTGTGCAAGGTACATTAAAACTAAAGGGTTTAGTCTAAACTAAAAAACATATGTCATCTCCTTCCAAGCAGGGATGTGCTGGGAGATGCAGCAGCCCTTGGCTCAGAATTCCTCATTGAAATGGGAGCTGGATTCTCCCTTTGTGCAGACATTGTCTCAGCACAGCCATGGCCAAGGTTGAGGTTTCCAGACCTCAGGAAGACAAAGCAGGGCCTTGAGCAAACAGACATCACTCTGGAAACACCCGGAGCACCTGGGCCACCCAGGGCTTCACATCAAAAGGCTACTGTGAATCAAGAGACAAGTATTTTAATAGGTTTAACACCTGAGCTTCTTGAACCCTGAGAAGACACACACCAAACCAGCAGCTTTTGACTTAAAGCCATACTCAGGCTCTTCAGGCAAGGCCGAGGCTGGTGGCAGGCCATTGGAGCAGCACTGTGTACAGAGAGTGGCAGAGAAACAGAGCCCATGGCAGGGGGAGCAGAGGGTTAACCCAGACCCTGTCAGTCCTGGGACCCAGCTGTGACCATCTGCAGCCTGGCTACTGTCTCACCTGTAAGTCCCCCCAGGACTGCCCCCAAACCTCCTAACGATAGAGGAGTGACCATCATCAAACTCACTGGGCTCCCTCCACACACAGTGACCACAAAACAGTTCAGTGAAAGCCAAGGTTTCCTGAAGGACAAAGGCTGTGGCATGGAGAGGTCTGCACACCCAGGAGAGGCTGCTGCCTTTGGAGGCTGCGCAGTTGCTTTAACATAGCCTGGATGTTCTCCCAGGGAGAAGCGAACCCTCAGGAGCAGCATCCAACCAGTATTCGGATGCTTTCATGCTGGGGCGATGGGAGAAGCTCACATGGCTCCCCTCCCACCAAGCCCAGGCAGCCTGGCAGCTGGAGCAGGAGAGGGAGGGAGCCTTGATACCAAGACCCATCATGGCAGAGAACTCACCACCACACTTCTAATCACAGTACTTTAAAAATCAGCTTGAAAGCATTATGGTTTTGGTTTGGGTTTTTTTCAGATCAATCTTGAGAAAGCCACTGCAAAAAAGCATTTTCAATCTTATTGCAGTCAAAAATCAGATTAAGAAGAAATTATTTACGCCTAGCAAGGTAAGCAAAATACAATCCAATGAACTGGAGAAAGTGACAGACTTCATTAGGTCAAATTTCACACTGCCCATGTAAACAGGACTAAATTTGATTTAATTTCACACAGAACAGGTCATAGTTTAAAAAACATTTCCTTGTATAGCAGGGGACTATTTTAGATAGTTTCCAGTTTCATTGATTGTTCCTCTTGTGACTCTCATTCAAAGGATCTAAAAATAAAAATTTGGAAGATTAAAAACCATTTTTTAAAAAAGTATCCCAAGTGGGCAATAATGACTTATGTCCACAGCAACTTGATCTAAAAGTTTTTAATACACAATTTAATCCAAATCTCAGCAGCATAGTTTTGCATCAATGTAAATAGACATTTAAACTTCTTGCTAAATACAATTCCTATTGTTCTCCCCATCCTGTGAATATACACATAAAATCCTAATAAAAAGTTAACCCATGATCAGCTTTTTGTCTTTAGACAGCCCCTACAGTGCTGCAGGAACCTCATATGTTCAGTATTTCCTTTTTAAATCATTTCAACTTGAACAGGGAAGTAACTTAGTTTGGTTTTTCTTTTCCTTTTCCCCCCAAGAATTTTGTCCTTTGGCTCCTCGGCCTTTTAATCTCCTTGTAACACTCACCAGTGGTCAGATCCTGCCACCAGCTCCTCGGCCTTTCAATCACGGCAGCGACGCCGGCGATATTGTGCTGGGACCCGGGGCTCTCTGCTCGCCCACCGGTTGCCAAGCTCTCACACGGCACAGCCACGCTGTACCACAACAGTGAGCGGGACAGAATAAAGCAGAAAGCTGAGCAATGCTTGCTGCAAGCTCCCTGGGGTTGCTACATTTTCTTTTTAGGGAGAATTTACAGCGGTGCTAAAAGAACAAACCCCTGAATAATCCTGATGCAACTGGAATAAACTCTCTTAGCAACTAGGGAAAGGCATTCAGTGCAAACCAGCATCCTGTGCTGCTTGGGTTTTGGCTGGTTTTTTGTTTGTTGCTTTTTTTTTTTAAATTGTAATTCAAGGACATTAGAATTCGCTATTTGTTTTATGCTCTGTTGACCAGCATAATCTGGATAATGTTTTATTTATAGGATAATAATGATTTGTCATTACCACTGTCCCTATTCAAATATGCACAGTTGAAAAGGCAGTGACAAGTCACAATATACTAAGTAGCTCAATAAAAGACACATCAATCAAGTAGAGTTTTAGCTGTAGGGTGTCTCATTTGAAAAACTCAACTCTGCTGTTCCATCGCTCTCTTGCGAACACCTCTCACACGCATCTGCCAGAAGCGGCTTCCTTTTGTTTTAAAACTAGCAAATAAAGTGATGTTTCTCCCGTATTGGCAACTAGCACCAAACTGCACTTAGAGGATGTTGCCCACGCTGTATTTTTCTCTGGCAAAAACCTAGGAATTAATGTAATCCACTCACAAGTTTACAAAGCCAAATCATAAATTTATATCAAGTCCCTGGTGGATTCAGGTCTCTGGAGAAGCTACACCATGTGTTAGAAGACAGCTCCCTATTGCCTACATAGCCCAGCTCGCTGCACGCACAAGGAACACATTGAGGGATCTGAGGGACTGGTTTTACAGAGGAGATGAATTGTCATGAAACACCCCACTTTAGTCTAACCATGCCTCACTTGGAGGGTTGTTGAGCACGGGTCTGCAAAACCTCTTCAGGTCTGGGATCAGAAGTGATGGAAACTGAGCAGAGTCTGCTGGACACTGCCAGCAGCACAGCACAGTAGCATAGAATCTTAGAATGCATTGGATTGGAAGGGACCTCCTAAAGTCATCTAGTCCAAACCCCCTGCAATCAGCAGGGACATCTCTAAGTCAGGTTGCTCAGAGCCCCATCAAGCCTGGCCTTGAATGTCTCCAGGGATGGGGCCTCCACCACCTCCTCTCTGGGCAATATGTTCCAGTGTTCCACCACCCTCATAGTAAAAAACTTCCTCCTATTATCTAATCTAAATCTACCCTTCTCTAGTTTAAAATCATTGCCCCTTGTCCTATTGCTACAAGCCCTTGTAAACAGTACCAAGACTGCTGTGACCAACCATCTCACAGCTCTCCAGCCCAAAACACCCATGGGTTTTCAGTCAGAAGCAAGCCTCCAGTTGTTGATACTCTTGAGCAAGAACTCCAGTCATCTAGACTAAATTTTGAAGGCATAAACACACAAAAAAATGCATTTCCAAAGATGTGATTCAGTCTCCAACTCAGCACAAATCCAGCACCACCTGCAGCCCAATTAAAAAGCAGTTACGTTCATGGGAAAACAGTTTAGTCAGGGAAGGAAAAAAATTCTACCTACAAAAATAGCAGTAGACTCTCAAACAAGACTCCAGAAGAAATATCAGCACCTTCCTATTCAACAGTAACGAAACAGCCATGCAGGTCAAACAGTGTTTCTTTCACTGCTCCCTGGTTTTGTCCTCAAGTCAGAACAACGGAAAAAATATCCACTAGTTCAGGGACTTTTTAGTGTATTTTCTTCATCTTATGACAAACGCACATCTATGATTCCTCAGCCAGACGTGGCAAGCTGAATTACACTGAGAGTTCAGAGAAAATGAGCGTTTTTCTGCTGAAGCCAAAAGACTTGACCCCCTTTCCTAACAACAAGGAAAGAGCAATGCCAGACACCCAGCACCGGCAGAGGGTGAGACCAGGGTCTCTTGGCTTGTAGGGAGGGAGGACTCAGGGGTCTCACCCAAAGCTGGGACACCAGAGCAGGACACAGGACACCACAGGACACGGCCTGACCAATAGTTGAGCACAGCTGCAAAATGGAAGAGCAACTGTGCTGCTTCTGAAACATTTTCTTAGACATTGCACCACTCACCTTGCCCCTCTCACTTTAGCTGTGGTTGGGGAACAAGACAGTTTTATTACCAGCCTGATCCCAGACTAGCATCTCACATTTCAATCATCATCCTCCACATCTGCCCTTGGCCGCTCTACATTTTAGCCCCCTCAGATGCAAATCCCGCTCCTCTATTCTCTTGCCTCATTCCCAGACAGTACGTGGCTCTTTCATCATTATGCAGTCAATTAAGCTTTGGCTACCTTATCTTAACAGCTCCAAATAAGCTGGTGATCTTCCTGAAAGGTGATACATTATAATTGGTTCCAAATTGACAAGAAAGAGAACAGTGACATATGAGACTGTGAGGTTATTTGAATTAGCCCTGAAGTTAAAAATGGCAAAAAAAAAAAAAAGCACCTAAATTTATCAGGGTGTTTGCTTAGATCTTCTAATATTGTTCAGGTTTGTCATCTGCTACAGCCAGTGCTACTTCATAGGAAACAAGACTTGGGATCTTTTGTTCTAGAGATCCTACAGATAGCAGTCATGTCACCAGCTTCCAAACACAGGCCATGAAACAGATCCACTGTGCTCACTAGGACAAAGCCACATCAGGGGAGGGGGTGAAGGTGCCAAAGCCTGCCACAGGGCACACGTCAGGTGCCCAGACTCTGTAGATGTTCCTGTTATATATACACACCTCAATTTTTTTAGAGTCTACAGCTCAGACAGTCCCAGGCAAGCTCTCTTCCTTCCAGCTGGGACTGAGGAACATCACAGTAGGCTTCTTGAATTGCTGTGACCCCCATTTTCAACCCTGTGATGAAAGTGATAAACACTTAAGCAGCCATGAGAGCTGAGTTTGGACAAATGTCGCAGTTATGAGGTTTTGAGGTGGGTGGGCAGCGATTACACCTCCTTCCATCCACATTTCAAAAGCCTCTGATGAAATGCAACTCATCACAAGCTATTCTAGAGAATGACAAAGGTATCTCCTACCAGAAGAGGATCTGGGGTACTCCACCCCAGACAAAATGCCCCTGCTCACACACAGAGCGGATCCAAGGCCGCTGCTCCCGTCAGCACACTCCCAGAGGTATAGGGAGCAGGCGGTGGTGCAGACAGGAGATCTCACTACAGGAGTCAGCACAGCTCCCACCACTGGGTACTACCACCCTGTGCTGGAGGGCCAAGCTCTGGGCATTCCCCAGGAATGTGATAACAACAACGTTACCTACCTAACAATTCACATTATTTCTTTGTAGTCTGTTCTAAAGAAAAAAAAAAAAAAAAAAANGGTTCAGGTTTTCAAAATGTGTCAGGCTGATTTAACGAGAACTTGAGCAAGTGTGTGATTTAACCAAGAACTTGAGAATTGATCAGTGAGGAGCCTCTATTGCCTTCTAAGGCAATAGTACTTAAACTCTTCCACCACCTTTTCTTTTAAAGGAGTATCTGAATCACGTGCTGCAATGGCCAGCGATGCTGAGCAGATCTGCAGTGCTAACCTGGGATCCCATCGCAGAATATTTAACAAAGATTTCTGAGCAGGTAAACCAGAGGATTAAAAATATTTCAAGTTGCCATATTGAAGATGAAAAGGAAGCCTATTTATTATATAGTGCTTAAGACTACTTAATTCCAATCCACTTCATGTCAGATATATTTAACTGTAGCATTTCTGACTTCAATCACCAAAGATTTGGATTAGCTGAAGTGCTCTGGGCAAACAAGAGGCCTGCTCATGAAAGCTTCCTGCTCTCTTCGATGCCAGAGAGGGCAACTGCTCTGTCCTGAGGAAACGCCCTTTTCTTCACTTCCTTCTCCTGGTCTTGAAGTAAATATAAATACTATACCCAAAGTGTTTCGCCACAGTCAAGCACAACCTGACCACTTGAAGTAAAAACACCACCACCTACGAACAAGGTGCAAGGCAGTCGGCCCATCAGGTCAGCCAGGCTCATTGGTGTGCCAAAGCATCAAGGGACACTTACTTTATCTGGCTGAAGGAATGGAGAGAGAAATCTATTTTGAATCACCACACCAGTTATCTTTAAAACAAGCACAGCCCCTTATTTAAAATTTGAGTATTGAATTGTGATGCCAGAAGCAGATTAATTGAAGCTTCCAGGAAAAACTCTGAGCTTATTTCACACTGACTTTTATTCCCACTTGAATTAAGTTCCTTATGTTACACCGACTCATTTGAATTTTTTGAATTGGTTTTGCATAGTATCATTTACCGATGTACTATCTTTAATTACATAACACACATACACTCTCCAACTGCATTATTAATGAAAGTGTTTTTAATTAAATGGCTCTCAGCATAATATTCAGTCATTAATTGCAAATGCTCAGGATGTGGAGAGATTCTATTCTGATGGTGTGGGGAAACTCTGTACTTTAGATGAGGGATACTTCCAGAGTGATAGTTTTAGAGTGAAGTTGAAAATCATTATGAGCACTGAATTACCCTCTCAGCAGCTGGTACTGCAGTTCTGCTCTACTGGGTATTATCTATTCTTCAGCTCAAGTGCTCCTTTTGCTCTGCCATGCTTCACCACTGGCAATTTTAAAATGCCTCTCACTGGATTCACATATATTCCACCATGAATAATATCAGAGTTATCTTTTAGGAACAATCTATACTTAGGCGATAGCACTAAGGCTACAAAAAAACACTCTGCACCATCCTTTCTACGTCATCCACCTGCCCTCACTCTTAAACTTTCAGTGCTCTTTGAAGTGACAAAGAGCATACAGGCTCCAGAGGACTGGGCTTTTTTTCTTACATCCACCAAATGGAGTCACAGACACACACTACTATATCTGCTGTAAGCATCCTGAACAGGCACCTGCTGCAGAGATTGCCAAGTATGGCCAAGAGACAAAAGAACAGCGTTAAAACTTTTTTTTTTTTTTCCACACTAACACAAATTTACCACTGCCTTACCCAAGGTGAGTAGACCTGTTCTCCAGCCCAGCTTGGGAAAGAAGGCTCACCCAAACAGTCCTGTACAAGCTTTTCCCTTCCACAAACTCTCCAGAAAGGATTCTTTTTCGCCTCAGTTTATGCCTCCTATTTATTGATTAAAATGAAATCCCTAATTTAAGAAAAAAAAAACACAATCTAGGACAGCATTTTCCAGGAAGACTTTGGAAGTCTTGGAAGTAGTTTCTCTGTCTTTTCAGAAGAGCTCAAACGAGTTCACGAGTAACAAGCCTGCACATTACTGTACATTTTTGACCAGGGAATTTTGTGGTAAGTTTGTCCATCTTCCCCAAAGGCAACTACATATAAAACAGTATTCCAGCAGGGCTGTTCCTGGGACTCTTGGCACCTAATCAGCCTTTAGTGTCCAGACAATTTTAAGTCCCAGCAACACATAGTCCTTGACTTTTGGTTTTGAGTAACAAAATCCTGTCCCAAAATCTGTCCCCTAATTTCTTAGGCTTAAAAGCCTTCTGCTCAGTGCTTAATGCACATGAGGAGAGGATTGGCTCTTTCCCATTCCACTCTTCTGAAAGCACAGCAGCCTGGATCACATCTTACCTACTGGTCCCTCTCTGCTTCAGCTCAGTTTCCTGCTGTAAGGCTCATGCTTTTGGATTCCTCTCTCTATGCTGCCCTACAGCTGCTGTCCTCTCTGAGCTTGAGGTGGGCCCTTCCAGCTCTGCTCCTGCAGCCTGACTGCGGTGAGGTATCTGTCACGAGCTCTCAGTTGTCTCCACTTCACTTCAGCTGAGCAAAGAATACCTTGAGAAGGAGTAGACAGGGAGTGTATAAATTAGAATAAATGCTCAGAAACCTCCTGTCAGTAAGATGAATCGATCCCTTACTTCCTTGGGAACCAAAATGACTGAAAAGACTTTAGCTAGTAAGTTCAAAACCTCGTTAAAAATCATAGCAAGACTCATTTCAGAGTCACCAGATTTCATGTGCTGACTGGAGAGAAGCCATGGGGCCAGATCACAGCTGGGTATGGGCTAGCAGTGGCAGAACCTGTGCTTACAAACCCTCACCATTAAAGAGGCTGCTTCACGGGGTTCTAAATGGAAGAGGAAAGAAAAAGGGTGACCACAAAAAACCAAAAAATGTCAAAAAGATACTATATATGGACCTCCAGAGCACTTGAAATGGATTTTAGAGAAGAGAAATAACTAATATTTTTATATGACAAGACTAATGATAACATATGCCATATATTCCCAGCAATTCATGTCTATATAAAACACTGCACCATAATAAAGATAATTGAGAGTATGACTTCCATCAATATTTAATTAGCATTTGGTGCTAACTCATTATTTCGGTACAATTAATTTGACATCTTGCTGTATGGCCTGCACAGATTTCCTTCTAGAGGGTTGTTTGATTGGTGGGACATAAGTAACACTAGACATGTGCACCTTCCCTGAGGCTTATAGAGGTCTATGAAATATGAGGAATATGACTGACATTTTAATCTACTGCAGGATACCAAAGCATAACATTGAAGCCCAAAATAAGCATGTGTATTTCACTAATGCACTTTTGTAGTAAGGGAAATATTCTAAACTAACACTTTCATAAAACAAATTGTACCATCATCACCCTAGCCTTTTCCTCCCAGAATCCTCTGGCTTAGCAATAATTCAGTAAACCAAACCAGCAATTTTAAAACCTCTGTAACTAACAATTTTAAGATGATTCTCCATAAATGTGTAGAAGCCTCTACCAAAAAGTGGATCTTCAGATGATCACAGAATATACCACATGACTCCCGATGACTGGAATACAGTTTACAAGAGCAGGTAGACAAAGGACAAAAGATGCTTCAGTCATTTTGTCAGTCAGTCCACCTTATAAAATTATTGTAGAGTGGGGAAAAAAAATTTGCAATGTGGAAACAGGAAGAATGACTATCACCAAGAGTGCAGGGATTATTACACAAAATGAGCCCAACTTAGAAATGCTCTTGCTTTTCTATCACACACAGTATCCTCAAGAGTCAATTACTTTATACCCTTTAATAAAAAAAAAAAAAAAAAGAAAACTGTGATTGACCATTCCTCCTCTTAACATAAAGTCATAAAATACCTGCACTTTTTACCATTTTGTTTCTTTTTCTAATTGCCCATATTATCATCTTCTTAGAAAGCTGCACCCATCTGCTCAGTGTGTACCTTGGCTGCTTAGCCCCCATCTCAACACTTCTAAACATCCATACTAACATTTTCCAGGGGATAATTCTTCCAGAGAGCCAGTTTCAGTATTCTGCTTTAGTATTTGGATTAAAATTTGTACAGAATATTCACAGAGGTGACTATAGGGGCACACTCCCCCAGTAAACACCATATATTTAACTACAAAAGTGGCAAGACACTAGAATGAAATATTTGTTGCTTGAAGTAGTTGAAACTGCAAGCACTCCATTTCTTTGATAAAGTACGCCTGCACAAGTAGCCTTTTCATAGCTTCCCAAAGAGATGCTGATTTAAGCCATACAGACCCTGCAACTCTCGCAGGCTCCCAGAGCACAGACAGACCGATTCTCATTCCTGCCAATTCCTCTGGTCCCCCCAGTCAGCACCACAAACACCATCAGTTGAGGAGTCCTGAAGCAGTTACACAAGCAGAGCCCATCCTAGTATGTATACCCAAAAGCTTATACAAGCGCTACCATGAATTACTCTGATCAACACCGGAACCTTCTGTCCCGCAGACCACAGGCAGGAGAGCGGCGGGGTCGGGGCGCTTCTTGTGTGCAGAGGCAGAGCAGCTTCAGCCTCAGCTTCCCATAACGGGGCAGCACCAGGGCAGAAGATACAACATATTTTTACCCCCTGAATCTTTACACTGCCCATCCCCGTGTTCTCACAGACACGGAAAAATGCTACAGTGATCTGGAACCAAATGGAAGTTTGGGCAAGATCAAAAGCTCAACACAAACGCGTAACATTTCACCTCAGACCTTAGCATGATACCTGCCTGGAAAGCAGTCACGTTGACGACTATTTTTTTGCAAGGTACCATCTTGCATGGTGTTCATTATAGCCTCAAGGTATTTTTCTGCATTAGTAGCATTAAAACATCTCCTTCACACAAAATCTCTTTCAGCTGATCATCCTGCCAAATATTAAGTTCTATTTCTTCAGGTTGAATCTTAATTTCCTGCAAATCTATTATGAAGTTTTATCCCACTGCCCCTTTTTTCTACTACTGAGAAAATACTTGTGTTTGATCTCAGTTCTTTCCTTTGGATGAGCATTTGTATCAGAAGAGGCAAGACTAATTAAGCAGAAACCACGTATTTTAAAGAGTCTAAGGTCAGAGACCTGCAGAGTAGCAAGGAAAGCTTGAGCTCCTATGCAGACAAAAAACCCAGTGGTTTTCAAAACCTCACGCTACTGATTTTAAACACGAAATTCGTATGACGATATATTTGGATAAATCCCACCATGTGTGTATGTTAGGAGGACAAAACTGAGCGACAACATAAACTCTAAAAAGAAAAACCCTACAAAACCAAAAAAGCCACCTCTGAAGAGCAGACATCCCACAGAATTCACCTGACTTTGCCATCTTGCAGATCTACACATTTTCCAAAGCTGCTGTAGAGTCAAGGCTGAGTTAAAGCTTTTGACAATAGCTTCCCATCCCTGCATTCCCTACCTACCCCACTAAAGAGTACCTGGGAAGAAACTGCTTTACAGAGAAGATCCCAGACCTGGTTATGCCCAAATTCTTTCCTATGAAATAAGCATATTAAACCATCTAATGCATCTACCATATTTTCCCTGTTCAATTGAAAACACAAACCTGGAAACCAGAAAAAAACCCACAACTCAGAAACGTAACAGACAAACCTGACTCACTCACATACATAAATTATGTTTTTTTGAAACACTGGAGCCTGAATATGCAAATGATAAGAATGTATTAATTATCATTAATCATTCATTCACAGAGACAAGGACTAATTTGAGAAAATTTGTGGAAGTTGAAATACATGACAGAAAACATTAGATTCATTAAGTTTCAATTCTCTGGTCTGTCAGCTTGTTAAAAGTAGATGCTTGCTATTTTAGCATTATTGGTAAAACACTTTGTATTTTCCTAATCTAGTACACAATTTAACCCCTCTTATAGTTTGTTCTGAGATTAACTACATCTGACATCATACATTTTTGTTAAAAGGCACTGTCACAAATTTGTATCTCCATTTCTTTTAAACTGGAGAAACTGAACTTGCTGAAATTTCATTAGAAAGCACTTGCAGGTTCATTAGATATTTTGTATTTATTTGCATTATTTGAGGGGTGCCAGCACATATTTAAAAAAAAAAAAAACCAACAAACTCAAACCCAGAAAAAAACCAAGGCTTTTGAAAAAAAAAGCTACATTCAGGAAGATATCCACACTGCTCCATACCTATGCCTCAAACTCAACCTGAACAGAAAAGCCAGTAAACGTGCAACAAGTTCTGGGCATTATTTGCCCTAATGGTTACAGCCAACAGCATCGGAATATCTATGACCAGCAAAGAGGTAGCTTAGATGCCTGTCCGTACATGGACATAGATGCCCCAGGAATGTAAATTAAAGTTTTGGTGAACTTGAGCTGCACTTTTGGCCAACATCAATCAAGCAGCCAGCCTTAGTGAGCACACCCTGTGCCTGCCCCCCCATGCCAGTCCTTAGAACAGCAGCAGAGAGAGACACAGAAATTTTATATCTCTCTAGTTGTTGCCCTGGGATAATCCTCCTAAAGCAAGTTGCACTGGTATAGATTCTTTTGAACCTATATAATAAAACACAGTCCTGATGTAAGGGAGAAATGAAGCCTTGGTAGTGTAGGAACTTCCACATGCGTCTGAAAAGAACGGCCCATCTGCAAGATCTGACACAGACAAGATACAAAATTTAATAGACTTTTTTTCCCCCCTTTAAAACTTACGGTGTGGGCTTTATGGAGAACAATCACAGCTCTTAACCTGGGGATCGCCCAATTACCCTACCAAGATTTAGTCTTTGCTGACCACAGTAGGCAAGCGTTTTAGTTGCATACTTCAGTAGGAAGTAGGTGGTTTGTTTTAAAACTTCAAGACTTTATAAATATAGCACAGTTGGGTTAGAAAATCATGCACATAATATATAAAATTGATTTTATATAAGCTTACAGAAAGTTATTAACTTGAAAATGAAAAATTTAAATAGTTTACTTGGCGATTAAGGTTAAAATAGATTAGCCTGAAGTTAAAGCTTCTATGCTTTAAGAAGCCGTCCTATTAGAATTTTTTTGCATACGCTTCAAAATTTACCTTTATTAACTGAAATGGCTCAGTCAACTATGCAGTGAGAAACGTGGGAAGTCAAAAACCATACCTGCTTAAAATGCACCACAAATTGCCTCTGTTCTGATCAGCAGCATGAAGTTTGACATAGTGCAATTTATTTTCTACATGACTATCACTGTCAACAAATGAAACATGCATAAGTTTGGAAAAGCACAGATTTTCACTCATTATATACATACCCTTGATTAAAATACAGAACCTGAACAAAAATATTGTTATGCTCCAAACTTTAAGGATGCAAGACAAAAATGGTAGTGTCAGGGAATGTTTTCAAAGGAAGCCCAATCTGCTCTCTGCTTTACAGGACCATCACCACCTACTGCTACAGCTCTAAGCCTCCTTCAGAATACTTTTACTGAGAACTCAAAACACTTCTCGGTAGTTTCTCTATATAAGCCAAGGCCAAGTAAACTCTGCAAAATTGTTTTTTCCTTTCCCGAGTCTCAAATCACAAGCTCATTTTTTTTGTTTATACTTGACTTACGAAAAACCCAATTTCACACTTAAGGCATCAACTTCATGTGCTGTTTAAAATATAACTTATTTGACAACCACTGGAATGCCATCTCTATTCCAAAGCACTCATGAACTGTCACAGCTGAGTCTGGGGTTGTTTTGGGGTTTTTTTGCCTAGATGTGGTGCTTCTCATGGAAAAAAAGCAAGCCCTTACATCTGAAACCCTTCATTTGACTTCTGTGCTTGTATTTCTTCCAGCTTTCTCTGAGAGAACAAAGGAGGAATCTTCAAAACTGATGACAATAAAAACATGTTCCTCTGGGGGAAAGTTACCAAGGAGTTTGCAGAAGAAAAATTA
The DNA here is from genome assembly GCA_013401335.1 of Brachypteracias leptosomus. Classification (NCBI taxonomy): domain Eukaryota; kingdom Metazoa; phylum Chordata; class Aves; order Coraciiformes; family Brachypteraciidae; genus Brachypteracias; species Brachypteracias leptosomus. Next base: position 124,663 of record VYZX01030642.1, read on the forward strand.
GAGTAGTTTTGAACAGCTTTGAACATCTCCTCTATTGCCATACTACCACAATGTTAAGTGCAAAGTTATTTGTGTGTAATGGAAGTAGTTTGATCATTAATAGAACTTAAATATGGCAAGTAAAGTTTCTAGTGGCATGGGTAATACAATAGTAACAGGTGTAATCTAAAACACAGAAAAACATTAATATTTGAAGGTTATATTCTTCAATATAGAATATATCTAAACTTACTTAAGTTAAAAAGCTATAAGATCCTAGACAAAATCAAAATTTCTCATGATAAAGTTAAGATGCAAGCTGTCATTAGTCAATCATAACTATGAAGTTTGGAGAGTGGCACAAAGACACTGAACTGCTATTTCTCACCTGTGGCTGCTCAGGCTGCACTTTGAAACACTTCTAGTGGCAGTAATGGGGACTGCTTAAGCTGGCACTACTCAGTAGGACATCAACCTATGGCTTCAGCACATGGCAGGGCTGGCAGCTCTGTGTGGTGAGAGACACTTTTAATAGCATATCTTACCCATTGAGATTCATTATCTGAGCTTTCCTCTTCTAAGGAAAGGGAAGGACATACAGTGGACTTTAAATGAGAGTTCTCAGAAAGCTGCTAAAGTTACAAGCAGTAGTTAAAGCAGGATTCAGACAAACTGACATCATAAAACACTTTTTTTTTTAGCAGATACATTCACCTAAGAGGAAGAAATCTTTGTGTGTCCATTTCCACATAAAATATCACCAGAATTCATTTTAGAAGGAAAATAGCTGCTTTTTAAAGCCGTTAACTGAAACTATTTTGCTGAATAACAAAGAAAACTTTTGTATGATGAGAAGATAAACACCTAAAGAAAAAATACTTCAAAAAGACAAAGGGCAGAAATACAGCCTTCTAAAAAAGAATATATATATATTATTAAGTTTAATATTCTTTACCAAAAAGTTGAGGCTCAGTTAAAAAATTTGGACTTGCACAAGTAATTTTGGTCACCATGCACAGTGGTAACCAGTGACACTTACTTTGGAGGTTACTGAAACTGCCCATGAAGGCGTAAGGTGGTGCTACTGTTGATACAAGTCCCACCAAGAACTTAAAGTTGAATTATTGCAGAGTAATTTAAGGGATGTATGTTTTAAGCAAACACAGAGAATGCTGCATGTGGCTACACACAAAACAGTGATGGCTACACAGACATACCCAAGACAGCCCTGTGATGACAGCTCTGTATCCTGGTTTGCAATGGTTGGCTGTGCCACATTCTCACCATAGCCTGGACAACACAAGACAAGGAACTGTGTTTGTTCAGATGGCCTGCACCACTTTTTATAAAGTGACTTACCTTACATCACTTTCTGGAGTTCAGTGTGTTCAAGGTCAAATAGACAGAGCAACATATCAACAATCCTACATATCTTTGCAAAATACATATGAAAACATCAAATCTCCTGAACTACCCATACAGACTATTCTTACACACGACTTCTCCCGTAAGAAGAGCAAGCAATATTCCTGTTGTATATGGTCATTATAAGCCTATAATCCTTGACAGGAAAAAAAAAAAAAAAAAGACAGTTTTTGATGGTAGGGGGAAAAAGAAACCAAGTCTCTCAGAAACCACGAAGCCCATCTTCATTACCACCAGATGAACTCTTCCTCCCACCAAGTATGGGTTCTGACGGGCAGTCAGGCATTTCTCAGGTTGGCAAGTTATAAGCTGTTCAGAGCCCTAAGTTATTTGAAAGTGTCAAAATGGAAAAATAACTAAGTTAGTGGGGATCAGAGCAGGACTGCAATATGATCCTCCCCAAAAAAGGTTTCTAAAAAGCTGAGCAGTATATTTTACACTAGACTGACAGTGCTGGTAAAATATCTTTCTCAAAGAAAAGAAGCAGAAGGTAGCCATTGTGAACATACACAGGAAAAAATACAAATACAAGCCACACAGACACGTTCTGTATAAGTAACAACTTTATTGTAACTTGATGTGCTGAAACGCAAAAATATTTTCAGCAACAAGGTACAAAAAGTATTTCACCATTAACATCAGCTGATAAAAAAAGGCTGGATGGTTTGATACAACTGTTTACATATCTGAATTCTCTTAATCATTTCCACCCCAAAACAAGTCTAAGTCATTTCACTGGTTTAATTTCTAAAATAGGACTCATTGATCTTAAGCCTTCAAAAACCAGGTTACAAATACGGTGAAGTTCCTTGCAAAACACTCAAAATAGTGAATTCCCTTTACAAACGTAGTCCATTTACTGTAAGCAGAAGCCAAATTATGAGACTAAGTAGCTAAGTAGCTACACTCTGCACTATATATGCTATCAACACCGGACAAAGAGGACAGTTAACATTCCATTTGTCATTTACAAAAAAAATAAATCAATTAAGCTTAGGTATTCTAATCAACCGTAAGAGTCAACAAAATTCAACAATATTTCAGGTAGTAATAACTCACATTTGCAATTCACTGTCTCGTATGAAACACAGTTTCAAATACTGCACATCGTTTTATTCTCCTGAGGGAGAAACCTTGCCATGAGGATTTAAAAGGAACAATCATCTCCACGTCGGTCTCCTACTGACTTTCTGTGCAAAGGTGAATTTTATACTAAATACTCAATGTTTAGAAGAACATCGGAACTAGAGAAACTTGTAAAACTAGCTTTGTGTCCATGATTATCACGTTTTGACATACACTTATCTTTGTAACAGCAAATATTTTCACATTTTCACAAAAATATACCATTACTCAACTTGTATCTGTAATACTTAATCCACTCTTTTTATGTAGTTTCTACCTCAGTCAAACTGAATTTAGAAAGCAAGAATCAACATGCAACAGAGCTCAAATGGGTAATTTGTAACTTTTCCATCTCAATCATTTATCAAATTGCATTTTCCTTCACCTTTAAAAATACCTTCCAAAAAGATCTTGTGTCCTGTTAAATCTTCCCTTCGTTACAACAGTTGCCTAAAAAGGCACAAGTTGTTCATATTTCTGCATGCAGTAAATGGACTAGGAAACAAGGATTATTTCTTGAAGCATCTTCCACTCGAAGCATCTCCTTAGGAGAGGTTCAAATGGAAAAAAAAAAAATTATACATAATACATAATAGCATTTTAACAGCAAATTGAGTCCTTATTTTTAGAAAGTCATTCTCAACAAAAAACACCGCACAGTCATACACACACACGCACGCACACGGGACACATGCAGGGTTCTCCCCAGAAAAGTATGGAAGTGGTGGTTCACATATATCTGAGGGAGTAGTGTTGGCAAGCCAAAACATGGCACCTTCATACATTATATTCCTACTCTGTATACAAAACTAAGAAAAAACCCCTAAGATTTCAGCCTGAAACAACTGTCCG
>VYZX01030643.1:0-15230 GCA_013401335.1 Brachypteracias leptosomus
AGGTAAACCCACCACAATGTCCCTATTAGAATTTCACAGTTTGTGATTCAGAGCAATGCCTCTAGTAGCTTCTTCTTAGTTGCTCCTCCAGCATCTTCCTTTGCTGGCTCCCTCAAAGAGGCTCAGAGCTCAACCATGCCTGAGGTGCCAGCTCCAGGCCAAACCTCAGCTTCTAACAAAGGCCATGGAAACAGAAAGGGGAATCTCCACTTTCACTGGGGTGATGAGACAGGGAGAGTGCTCTCCCATTAGCTTTAGTAATGTTTAGGGGAACAGTTGCAGTGCTGCTGTGTTTTTTTCTTTCCTCTACTCATCCATAGATGGATATGGCTCAAAGAACAAGCATGTAGAAGAAACGTGGATCCAGAGTAAAAAAGATCTAATCAGCAAGCAAGAAATTTGGCAATGAGTGTGTCTCTTAATAAGGGAACATAAAGGAAATACCATAATCTATTGTGTCTGAGGAGGTCTGGGGAATGGCACAGAACATCATTAAATAGCACAAAGTTTTAAATGTGAATATGTGGCATCATAAAAGTGTCCACGTGACATACAAATCCAGCATATATTTTTCAGCACAAATCCTGTGTAACATTTAGTTTTTAGAAATGCATGGGCCCTGAGCTTGCTTTCTTTACAAAGGGAAGTAAGTGCAGTGAAAAATTTCACTGATCATGATAGCAGTATCTGGCAAGACTAAAATCTGAAGACAGTCTGGCAGACTCCAGCCAAAGAAAATATTGTGGGCGACTTCTTAAAAATGATGTGGTTTAAAGGACAGAGACAGAAAACTGCCTCTGCAATTCATCCATAACACAGCCTAGCACCAACGAGATCCAGGTTCAGAAAACAGATACCATCACCAGTGCGGGGCAGGGAAAGGCTTTCTTACACAATATGCTGTGGGTTGTGAAAACTTTTAGGAGCTGAAATAAGGTCACCTACTTTTTCTTTCTGGAAGATAATAAAAATGATGAAAAATTGCTAGTCAGGGTTTTGGAGTTTTGATCTAAAACCTCCAGGGACTGGTTTTAAACCACACAATAAATTCTTTCCTTCATGTGCTGGTGGTTGCTCTAGGCTCATACTGGCCCAAGACAATTAGCAGCACACCTTTAACTCACTCTCTGGGACCTTAACTGACTCCCCTGCACTATGAGCATGTACTATGAGGAGGGCCTCATATGCTACCTCCTCCACCTTGATACATGGTATGCAAGGAGGAAAATACAGTCCATTCCATGTAAAACAGCTGCAGTTGTTTTGTTATGTTGGGTTTTTTTAAGCAACCTGATATGCAGGCAGATCTTGTCACTAGAAAGAGTAGAGAGGAGACTTCCTTGAGAAATGTGACAGGGAGAAGTGATGATCTGCCTTAGAAGTGAGCCTGCTAAAAATCATATGTCTGGAAGTTTTCAAGGCTCCAAAGGAAATAAAGCAATGAAACCAGCTGAAAGTCAGAGGAGGTAAGTATCAGTGGAGCTACAAGTCAGTTCTTCTTGGGACTCTGTGTTGGACTGAAAAAAGAAAGAAAAATCATTGAAATAATGACCTATGTGGATTTCTCAGCAACATTTTGTATATTCTACTATTTGAAAGTAATTATTTTGTTATGAGAAGTAACCTTCTAACAAGATATGGGATTAAAACCCTATCCCAAGCTTAGGGAAATTAAAATTGGATCCAATTTTGTGGCTTGGAGTTGTCTCAAGCTGAATAGCTTGGACTGGAAAGGGGCCAGTAGAATGTCTATTGCCAGGAGAAACAAAGAAGAACATGAGGTATGTGGTGTAGCCAGTGCACAGCACCTACTGGTCCATGACAGTTTATACTAATGTAAGGAAGGATGGGTTTCCATCCCCTAAATATCCTGTTTCCTCCGAAGATCTTCCTGTTTGCTCTCTAGCACTGCTAGAACTTGTCATGAGCTCCCTAAGTTTAGTGAATGATCACAATGTCTTGTTCAAATCAGGGACTGCAGGAATGAAAAATGTTCTTCAGTCAAAACTCACAAGTTACATTTTTAGAAAGTTCAAAACCAACTGGGACAAATTTAGAGCAGATATGCAAAAATGTTATTGCAATTTTTTTTCTTTTTTTTTTTGTGACGCTAGTTAGGCTGTGCATAAAAAAAGAAACCAAGAAACCAGGATACAATCAAACATCTGTGCTGAATTGACAAAGAGGCCATTCAGCAGTGGGAATATGCACTTGCTACTGGCCTGATAATGCCTTCATTCAAATACAGTCCACTTTCCTTCACTGGAGTTGATGTTGTCATCAAAGGAAGCGCCAATTAATAAAGCTAAAAGCCTGAGCCTTCCTAAATGAAGCTCACCAATGGCATGATGTAATCAGCATAGGTTTACATAATCCATCTTTACATGCAAAAAAGCCTACAGCAACATGATGCTGATGTTGACCCTTTGCTACTTTCTTTTCTCTCCTCTCAGTATCAGGGCCAGATCCAAACTTTGTAGCTCACTTCTGTCTGCTTTACCAAAGCCTTGCTACACTCTGTTGTAAAGGACTTCTTGCTGCTAGAGGCTGACATTCTCCTGCACCAGCAAAAGCAACAGCCTTCACAGTTGCCTCGAGTATTAAGGCTTCAGCTGTGGGTAGCCTTGTTGCCAACACTGGCCCTGCTTTTCCTGCATGTCATCCAGCAGGTAAGCCACAAGACAGAATATTCGACAAGTGCTTTGGCTAAGTTGAGGGGACAGTGTGATTGATGTTTGGCATTACCTGCTCCTCCTAGCAACCCCAGGCGAAGGAGGTGCTTTGTAAAAAAAAATATCTTCTGAGCTATCTCTGCATTAGCCAGCCTGGGGACAGTAAAACTGTTTACTCAGCACTCTGTCTAGGCTTTGTTGAGTGCTGCATCAGCAAACATGCTAATGTTTACATAGGTAACAGTTTGGCACAATCAGGGCAGATCAATAGGTTGAAGAATTCACTGCTGGAGGCACTCTAACTCTACTACAAGCAGTTTTACTTTCAACTAGATCTAATTTTGTGTCCTGAACCAAACATCACTAATGTGAATGTGGCCTCAGCGAAGTCCTGATTCAACTTGCTAAGGTTCAGACACGAAACAGAAGTCCTCAACCTCTCTCTGGAGCCTCTCTCTCTTTAACTGACTTACAGGGAACAGAACGTAACAAAGCTCCAATCTGAGCTTAAAGTTCAGTGATGTGGATCTTGCCACGCTCCTTAGACCTACTCTCACTCAAAATAGGTTCTGCTTATACTCTGGACATAATACATGAACTTGCTGTTTGTTTTGATGGTTGACCTTATCCTTATTTTGCAACTAACGTTCTTAATGTAAAAATAACAAACCAGACTTAAAATTATCTCCCTGCTACATTGGACACTGTTATATCTGAAGGGACTGTTAATAACAAAGGAAGCTTTCCAAACAGCAAAAAATAAAAGTTTTCAGACTTCCTTTTCCTTTTTAGTTGCTTATTAATACTTCTGATAGTCTTTTATTATTATTATTTTTAATATCCTTTTTCCTTCCACTGTCTAGCATCTCTCAGTCGCTTTTAGATTTAAAGCATCTGTGTCCTAAATATGATTTTATGGCAATGCATTTTATGCTAGCCTGTGTTTTTGTTTGTTCTGGGTTTTGTTTGTTTTTTCTTTTGTATTCAGGTCAGTGGAATTTTATTCCATATTTTGCATTATTTAAATGGCTATGGGAAAGCAGAGCAGCTAATGAGACACATCTGACACTTCTTCCTGTCAAAGGATAAGCCAAGCTCTGAAGCTTGAGCAGCTTGGGCTGTACAGAACTCATTAACCCCATACTTTAGAAGCTATGTGCCACTATTATTGAACCAGCTGTGAGGAGAAGGTCTATGAGATGGTTTTGAGCACCTTTCACAAAAGCAAGGCTATGGACAGGCTCCAAGAGAGGAGAAAGCACTCACTCCAGCCACTGTAGAGGGAAAGGATGGAGCAAAGCCCTTTTCTTCCACAGATTTCTACTATCTATTGTTTTCTTTGTAGGAGGACAACTTCCCCCACCTTTCTTCTCAGACTCTATGCCTTGACCCTACAGATGGATGTTGCTCTTCTCTCATCTCCTCTGTCTCATGATACCTCTCACAGCAGGACTCCTGAGCAACAGCAGCTCCATAATACTCACATCCAAACGTCTATTTGAAAAGCATCACTCTTCCAAACTGTGTAATTAATCCAAGGATTAGCTGCAGAGCATTTGATCTCTGACCAAGACATTTGTTGCTATTGTCTAGTTTTCATTTTGTACTGCTAGTATAACTGGATTCTCTTAGATATAGAGCCTCGCTGTCTTGCTCATTGCCAAAAATCACAGAGACTGAGGCCCTGGTGGTACAAGTTTTGTTCTGCAAGTTCTGATTGTCTCCTTTTCCCTTACTTTTTATTTCCATCTCTTCTGATCAACCTGCATATTATTTCCTTAAAAAACTCACAGATTAGGATGGTATGAGTTAGCTGGGTTATGCTGATTTATTTTAGGTAAGAGTTAGCCTGCTGTGAAAGTCCACAGTTGTCTGGGAGAAGTCTGCTAGTCTAGCATTTTCCAATAATAAATTTGGTTAAGTCTATCTTCTCAATCTTAGGACTACAAAGCCCACATAAGTCTTTAGATCACAAAGTTGAACTTGTCTACTGAAGGTTTTACTCCTTCAGTGTTCAGGCTGGGGACTTCTCTTTGGATAGTAACCCTCTGAATATTCCCTGAAATGTTTGTTTATGGAGGCGCTTGCTATTTATTTTGCATAATGTATGCAAAATGGATGTGAAAGCATGGTTTGGTATTTTCTGCATTTTCCCACAAGATGGCACACTTTTCTTATGATAAATGTACAGTACATGCTAAAACAGGTAAGGTAATGCTTTCCTCATATGACAGTAATACAGCAAATTAACTTACTTTATAGAAGTCCATTGCTTTATTTTGCTCATAATTAGCTGATTTACCCTGGCTAGTTGCCTTAGAGAATGTCTTCTCTCTGATTTCCTATTCTTCTCCCATCACTTCCTCTCCCAGCCTTCAGAGGACCTGTGTTCATGCCATCAGAAGATAGGCTTCCCACAGGCTTCAACTTCACAGTGTGATGCTTGAAGAACATATTTTGGGATCTGTGCCCTTTAGCTTAATGACCACTTCATCTTGTAGGCAAAAGACAAACCATCTCTGGTGTTCAATAAGGTGAATACTTTGAACTCCATGCAGAGTTCCTATGTTTCCTATGCAGAGCATAGGAAAAAAAGCAGGATGTTTCTCATCAAAATATGTTTAGAAAATTTGGAGTTAGTTTGTGGGGGAGGGGAGGGCTTGGTTTGGGGGGGTTTTGGTGCAAAACATGCCACCAATTATTCCCTATTACCCTTCCATGGCATTGTACTTGATGTACTCCAAGCTTACTGAATACAAACTGTACTGAGTACACTCTGCACAGGAAGGTGCTGGTATCCAGTATTTTTACCAATGATCTATGCACAGTTTGGGTGATAGAATTGGAATTTTTTTGAGGTATGCTCTACTTTAAACAAAAATAGATTTGAAATTACTTCTAGTTTCTGTTATGAAGTATCCATTGGAGTAATTTCTTTCTGGCTTAATATTCTGAATCACCTCATGAACAAAACTTATGATGTATCATCATAGACAAACTTTTGGACTGAGTGCTAGATACCTTAGATATCCTAGGGGCTTTGGTCAAGGAAGAAAATTCACAGCATGAAATTCCTGGCTCAGATTAGTTTTAAAAATTTGAAAACTAAGCATTGTGCTAGTGACATGAAAATGCCTACAAGAACTTTCAGAAACTGTTTTTCCCTTTGGAATGGGAGAAAAATAGCCTGAATATTGCATAAGATAGTGAGTCTTTGACATTGTTCTGGACAAGTTATTAACTCAAGTTGTGCACATTGAGTAGCCCTGTTACTGCAAATACAGAATCCTACAATAGTATTCAAGAGAGCTGTTACATCCCCCAACTCCTCTACTTACATAAACTATTTACTCCATTTTTACCCTCTTTAATCTCAAGAAAGACTTAATTTTCCCTGACAAAAGGAGTAAACTACAACAAGTGAGAAAGAACTGTCTTAAGTCTTAAAGTCTATCTTGAGTCGTAAAAAGAAGTCTTAAGATGTTTAGGTAGGGAGTTGGTTTGGTTGCTTTCTTTAGGTTGTTTTTATGTAATGGAGGTGGCCGACCAGCATGTCTCAACCTTTTTTTTCCTGCATAGTTCTGTCTCTCTATTATGTAATGAAGAAAAAATCTATTGTACACACTCCTCATAAGATGGGCATATATCTCTACTTTTTAATATGTGGCAAATGGCACTGCAGTTTCTTTCTGTAGTACAGAGAAAATAAAGACAGACCTCACTGATATAAATTTAATAGAAATAATAATAAATTAAGCTACTAGCCTGCTTTATAGCTTAGCTGAAATATTTTCTATGGTATGCTTACAACATCATAAACATACTAATAAACCTATGCAGTTGTTATATGGGATTATAATAACCAAATCAGACAGAAGGAGAGAGAGAAAGAGGGAGTTAATGTTTCAGCACCCTACCCAGTGCGTAAGTACATTGAATCAATATATTCAGTAGCTGAAGAAGAAGGGCCTGGGAGAAGAGCCAGCTAATCAGCCACTTTCCTACTGTCTGAAAGTCTTTTTTTTTCCCCTCAGAACTGATAACAGATACTGAAAAGAAGGCTCACCATCAGTGCTATTTGTAACATTGTTTTTCTTTTCTTTATTTTCTTGCACACCATAAACTTGTCTTTTCATTCTTAAAGTTTGCTGTGGATATCTTTTAGAACAAAACACACATTGATCTGCTGCAACAGGTTTCACTGTTAGAGACCCTTCTGCTTCTCTCTGGGAGGGAACGTCCCATTCCTTTGCCTCTCTCATACCAATGCATCCTGTCTCCCGGACAGAATGACTATAGGGCATAATCATCTATTCAGAAATATGTTTTACTTAAACACTTCAAATCCTATTATGTCAGAATTCATGACTTATTTGTCATGGCCATGCTCCTTTCTCCCACCCTGTATTTCCCCTAGGTCACTGCAGCTTCATCTTAAAGCAAGTGGCAAGCCAGGGACCTGCAGCACCATTGGCAGACGTATGTTCATTTTGAATTAATTTCAAATAAAGTTCCATCTGGGTTCAGGAAACCAAACATTCTAATTTAGGAACATCAACACTATTAATTTCAGTTCAAAAATATTAAAAAAAAATATGTCAACTTTCCAAAATATTATTTGAAAAAATGATAAAATATCATCAATTCCTCTGGAATGGAAATTGTGATTCACAGCCTAGTCTATCTAAATGCAAAGAAAATCAATATGTGAAGGAGATAGAGAAAGATCTTCTGAGTCAAATCAAGGGAAGGAATACTAAAGAGTCCTGCTGTTTCAAGCCCTCCTCTACTGAGGGTCAAATATGTAAGATAATATCAAAGCCACCAACCGATTGTGCATAATGCCACACAATAAGATGATGTCAGCAGTCCAGGCTGACATAGTCTCTGGCACTTCTGTAGGCATCAGCCACCACCATACAACCCCCTGAATGTTTTTTTGAGGTGAATAGTAATAGTTGAGCAGCCAGAGAGGTGCAACATCCCTCCCTCACTCTCACAAGTCTGCCAGCCAGGCAGAAGTCAATGGGACAGGGAAATGTTGGTTATTGATTGCTCCATAGAACAGTCTATTCTCTGGTCTTGCTAAGTTGTCATCTTCTGACTTACTGCTTGTGTTTTCTTGGGGTTTTATAGATATTCCTGTTGATGGTTTTGTCTTAAGTCTTTGGGTGACTATAACTGACTGTTCTGGGCTAACCTCAGCTGGCAACTAAACACCACACAGCCAGTCACCCACTTCTCCCCCTTCCTCTTCCCTCTGTAGTAGGAAGAGAATCAGGAGGAAAAAAAAGATGAAAACCCTGTGGGGTGAGATAAGGACAGCTCAACAGAACTACTCAAACAGAAGAAACAACAGTGGTAATGATAATACCAATGAAATAATATGTAAAGTGAGTGACACAACCTGCGAGGCTCTAATCAGTCCCCAGACACACAGACACTGCTTCTGGAGTACACTGAAGCCACTCACTGAAAACAGGCACTGCTGAAAACATGGGCTCCTTCCCTGGCCCAGCCCTCCCTTTATATACCAGGCATGATGTCAGTATGGGATCGAATATCCCATTGGCTGGTTTGGTTGTTTATCCCAGCTGTGGCCCATCCCAGATGATTGTGAACATTAACCCTATCCCAGGTAAATCCAGGACACTGTTCAAATAATTGCATGTCTGTCTTTGTCCCAGTCTTTCTTCTGTTGCAAGGCTTTGGCTTATGCATACACTCACAGACCAAGCATGACTTTTTCCTTCAGGTAAGCTGAAACAACTTCACAGACAAAAGGGGTCCCACCAAATTGGGTCCTGTCTCCTTGACTTGATTGGCAAGGATAACCACAGCACCTAAAGCAACATTGGACTGGCTTATGCCCAAGCTGTTGAAGACTAGCAGCTCACAGCTTCTAGAGCACACCAGCTATATGCATGCTGCTTTGGTCTACATTATCCCTCTGTTTGGTGCCCCTGTTGGCCTTGTATGCATGCAAGCTTTCAGTCCTGTGTCCAAAGTGATGAAAAGATAGTAATGAAATCAACAATGAGTTCTCTTCAAGGAATGCTAAAAGTGTGTTTTGTATTCTGAGGTATGGCAGGGCATATTTACAGGGAGGGTGCTGGAGGAGGAAGCTAAACTTGTTCTGGATCACATACAATCTTTCTAACAGGAAAGGAGCTGAAGCAAATGATCCTGCCAGTTGCACCATACCCTTCTTCTGAAGGAAACAATTTGACTCAGTCAGTCAACCAGGGAGTGAACAAGCTTGTATGCAATATGGAAAAACAGAGAACAAGGATTCTCTGATGAATCAGTGTGGACATATCCCAAGAGACTCTTACTCAGAGCTAGGTATTAAAAATAGGTCTTCTGAGGTCATAGACTTCAGACTACTTCTTCCTTTTTTGCAGTCTTCATTGGCAAGATGAAGAGAGGTGGGGATGAGAGAAAGAAACATTTGAAACTTCTATAGGTTATCATTTTTTTTTAAAAAGACATTAAGAAGATGCTTTTGACTGTTGCAGACATCATTTCAGGAATACTTTCCTCCCTCACCTACTGTTTCTATCCCACCCTTTTTTCCAGACCCAGGAGAAAGACATATGAATAAGCAGTGACATGTTATGGAAAGCCAAGAAAAGAGCATGTGAAGCTAGACCCACCTGTTTTTTTCCCTGAGTAATGAACTGGAAATAAATGGTGTGATAAAACTTTTAATACAGGTATCAGTGAAACAGTTTATGATCTCCTGCTTTGCATCTGTGGCAAGGTCGTGTGGATCAGTAAGGTATTGGGTTTGCATGGCACGGTTTTGGTAGTGTGTGGGGGCTACAGGGATGGTTTCTGTGAGAAGTTGCTAGAAGTTTCCCCTATGTCTGATAGAGCTAATGCCAGTCAGCTCCATGATGGACCCACCACTGGACAATGTTGAGTCCATCAGTGATGGTGGTAGTACCTCAGTGGTAACATATTTAAAAAGGGGAAAAAAAATGCATACAGCAACTGCAGCCAGGAGAGAGGAGTGAGAATATATGAGAGAAACAACTCTGCAGACACCAAGGTCAGTGAAGAACGAGGGAGAGCAGGTGCCTGGGAAGAAGGGTGGGTGGAAGATAGTTTAAGTTTTGGGTTTATTTTTCATTACCCTTCTCTAATTAGGCTGGTAATAAATTAAACTAATTTCCCCAAGTCCAGTCTGTTTTGCCCATGACAGTAGCTGGTGAATGATCTCTCCTTGCCCTTATCTCAGCCCACAAGCCTTTTGCTATATTTTCTCTTCCCTGTCCAGCTGAGAGCAAGAGCAATAAGGTGGCTTTTGGTGGGCACCTGGCATCCAGCCAGGGTCAACCACCACAAATAGTTACCTTTCTGCTACGGTAAGATTTTTGTCTGTAAGCTCTGGAGGAGAACAGTGGCTGTGGAGAGGATAACATGCTCATTTTTTAACTTTCCTTCAAAGTTTTCTGAATTTAAGAGAGGTTGTTGGAGTTTTTTTTAAGTCACCTTAAACAGTCTTCCTGCTCCTTTTCATTCTGATCACTTGGGATTTAAATGTATTCAAGTCAAGGAGAGATAAAAGAATGAATGTGATTGTAATATCGTGTCTCCTGTCTCTCAGGCATAAGCAGCAAGCTTCCTCCTGAGCAAGGTTATTATTTTCAGGGTGGGGAAAGATAGGGAGAGAACTCATTTTCTTGCCTGGGGGACCTGTCAGGCATATTGAAAGCCCCTGTGTTCCTGTAACCCCTGGGCTCCAGCTCTGCACACACTGCTAATTCTTGTCATTTCCCTGTGTCACTGCACTGCAGTCTCCTTTCTGATTTTCTTCTGTGTCTACCCAAGCCCACAGAAGGAAAGACCGTGTAGGACACAGTTGATACTACAGGAGGGCCAGCAGGAAGATTGGCCTTTGCTGTAAACAGTACTCACTGCACACACTTTTTCATAGCACCTTTTCCCTAGTTACCAGTTTGCCTTTCCAGTGAACCCCTGGCCATCCAAGATGACTGAGAGAGGTAGTCCCTCAGCTCCACCTGAGAGGATGCATCAGCTTGCTGGGCTGGTTCCCACCAGGGCCAGGGAAGCAGAGCTGAGCTAGGGGCTCTTCTGATGAATCACTGATGCCAGTGAGTTCAAGAGGGGGATAGAGGTGAAAGGCACAGTTGTTAATGTCTGCCTTCAGGGATGCCAGACAGAGTTGTAGGGTTTCATCCAACACATTGGGTAGCAAGGGGTTCAATTCTTGCAGCCATCAATTGAGTTTATGACACTGGGCCTGGTCATTTCCCTGTAGCTGGGGGAAGCCAACCTCCAGATCATCTTGCTGCTTTTAATAACATAATATAAGAAGGAAATCTCTTTGTTATAGGATGTTAGAAACAAACTGCTTAAACATAAAGAAGAGTGATCAGCTCGCCAGTTTGAGGGGTAGAGAGTTAGGTGAATGCTAAGATCTAGTTTTGACCACTGAAAGGCACTGAATGAAACAACTAGACTCTGCCAAGCTGAGGAAATAAGACAGTCTCAAGTGAAGCTCATGGGGCATGAATGATGCATTGGCATTGTCAACTTCGTAAAGCATTCAGAGTACTAAATTAAATACTAACTTTTGAGGCAGAAAGGAGTATGAAACCTGATTTCAGAGAGGACAAAATATCTTCTAATGTGGTGACTAAATTAATGATTTCATTTTGCAACTGGGAAGACCTCACTGGGTAGCCTCATTTTATCTGAGTTTTCAAGTGCAGGCCCCATTCACTCAGAAAAAATATTTGTAGGCACACTTGGGCAATGCTGTAGTAAAAGATGAATGGATGTAGTGGATGGGTGGCCACTTGGCAGCACAGAAACTCCTGCCCCAGGGGAAGAGCTCCAGATCCACAGTGTCACAACAGCCATCTCAGAGACAAATCAGAAGTCATTGGAGCACTGAAACGTTGATCCACGTTTAGAGTGCTATTTGACATTCTTGATGGTTTTTTATTATTATTAATGTTATTTTTATCTGGAAGGAAGGTGTGTTGATACATACCTTCAAGAAATTTTTGCAAAAGCCAGTTGTTCTGAGTTGAGTTGCATAAAGTTGATATTACATGAAGTTTATTATTTGGCATTTGGATATTGAATGAAACAGAGCACACCCAAGTGCCATATTGATTTTTCCAGTGTGATTCCAACTTTGAGAGGAAGAAGACTAAAATTGTGTCAAATAATAACCACATCATTACTTTTTGGCATTGTTGTGAACATTAATGGCTAAACAACATTGTATTGGGCATACAAAACATCACTTTCAGACTTGCAGAGAGACTAGATTGCCTAAAGATGGTAATTTAGCAAGATAAATTTGGATCTTAGCTAAAGGGCACTGGAATAATGTAAATGCTAATACTTCACTCTGTGGATTTTACCTTTAAAGAACACACATTTCCAATTTCTCTTTCCCTCTATAGGCCCAGGAATATGCATTGCCAGATAGCTTCCTATTGTTCCCATCAGGTGCTCAGTCAGAGATCTGCTCTAATGAGGATTATAGTGAAGTTAAATTAAGTTTTACATTTAAGAATATATTTAATCTGGGTTTTTTTCAAGTTACCTTTTGAGAATCAAGCCAACCAAGGAGAAAGAAAAAAAAAAACCACAAAGGTTTTTGGTGTATCAGAAAATACTTTGCATTATAACATCCTTAACATAGTAATCTAGATCTCAACTGAAATGCTAATCCAGTCATTTACTGTCCCAGTGGGGAAAATTTAGCAGTATTACAGCAACCATGGTAAAAATCTTATGAAAGGGAGAATATCTCATGTACTGAAGAAAGTTGCTCTGGGATTTGAAATTGTTGCTCTTTATACTTTTTTTATATTAGAAATATCCAGGATAATGCGGTGGTTTATATCTCTCTGCTACTGTAAGGTGGGATATAAAAACATATCAATGTCTTGCCCGCAACTTTCTCATTCCTGAAACTCAGGTCAGTTCTGTGTCTGTTGATGAACACCTTTTTATATTTTACAACTAAAGATGGTAAAAAACTCCATAATCCTATTCCATGGTAATTTTGAAATTTTGAGCATACAAAGTTACATCTCAAAATGACATACATTGTGATGTTTCCTATGAAAAAGGAAATTTCTTTCAAATTCCAGAGAAATAGTATTTTATTTTGTTTTGAAATGGAATCAAAGTCCAGCTTTGTGTTCTCTTGCAGAGCACACACTAGAGCAAAGAGACTAGCTACTGCAGTTTGCCTTTGACATAATTCTGAAAAGTCAAGGTTTGACTTTCAAGACTATATTTTTCCTGTTCTGTTTCCTTGATGAAAGTTTGTACCACTTGCTTTCCTCTGCCAATGTGGTCAAAGACCATGTTAGCGTGGTCAAAGACCATTTTAGCATGGTCTGCTAACAAGAGATAAATAGCAGTATATGGGTTTGGGGTTTTTTGTTTGTATTGGTGAGGGGTTTTGCTTCTGATAATTGTTTTAAATTTGATAATTGTGCATTTTCTCATTCACTTAAAAAAAATGAGAGAAAAGGCTGAAGTGTTTTTCCTTTTATGTGACCATGTAGCCCTTGACATTGACTTTTAAAATCAGTATGCTGGAAGAAGGAGAAGGAAGGCAGAAAATGAAATAATTAAATAATCCAGAAAGACAGATGGATGACAAGACATAGTGAAGGCCTTATGTTATAAAGTCACATTTATTTTGGGCAGTTATGTCTAGCCCTTTGCTGAGTAATAAGATAGGAGGGAAAACAGGATTCCTTCTGGCTGTGTGGTGTTCACAGGCAGCAGTTACACTTCTTGGAGATGTATCATCTAGAACTGAAAGTCAGAACTTTCAAGGATATACTTAAAACTGAACAATTACTCCCAAGGCAAATTCCTGACTCCTTGTTGCTTATTATATATTTGTTCATCTCCCACCTTTCCTTTTGCAAAATCAGAGATTTGATTCTTTATTATAATTGCAGTAGACCCTTGATTTAATCAGCCACCACATAGACACAAGCACAATGACAATCACAAAGATGTTGAGTATTTTGGCCTCAATCTGGCAAAATCAAGTGGAGTCATTACTTCCAGCACAGGCACAGTTTTCCTGAAATAAGCATGTTACTCCTGCGCGTACGACATTTTCTGTCTTGAAGAAAACAACCTTCAGGAAAGAGTCCCAGGCAAGCAAATACAAGGGGAAAAGAGCAGGAAGCAATCACAGTGAACAGTGCATAAAATAGCAGTCACTGTGGTTTTGAGATTCAGGGAGCCCATCTACCACCAACTGATGATTTGATCGCTTTCTAATGTCTACAATTTGCTGAATGATTTTGGAAAGCGTGGGGGTTTTTTGAAGTTTCTTATCTGCTTTCCAGAAAGCTTACTGCAAATCTGTACAATGGGCTTTAGACATATGCTTTTGATGCTCTAGGGTACTGGAAACATCCTCCCAAGGGTGGCAGATATGGCATGGGGGCACAAACCTATATCTTACATAAAGGTCACTGGAGGCCAAAAGAGGTATCCTGTGGAGCCTCAAATGGCAATGGATACTTACATGAAGGCAACTGAATTACACCCCTTACCATCACCGCAGATAACAGAAGTGCACTGCATCCTACTAGGTGCTCCTGGACACTCAGTTAGTAGATATATTTACTCATTAATGTTAATTTAGGTAACAAAACCTGCATTTCAAGAATTCAATATTCACTATCTTCACAGGACACTTTGCTGAATGCCAGCAGATTATATTAATATGTCTTTAAAGGATGATCTGCCTATTTTGGTATGCTTTGAGCAAATCTAGTGGATATTGCAGAAGAAATCAGAAAGAATAACCTCTAACTTTGCTGTTAACCTACTGCAAGGTCTCAGATAACTCTAGAAGGAGAATATAAGGTCTTATTTTCAAAAGGAAATAGAAGAAAAGTAAACCCCAACAATCTTCGTATCTGGAGTATGTGAAATAACAGGAGATAAAAGCTGAGGTTAAGACAAGTCAATGTATAATTACAGCAGAAATTCACAAGATGGTTTACCACCTATCGACATTTGTCTACTAACTCAAATGGCACCTGCAGACAGAACCATCTTTACAAAGATTTAATTTTACATCACATCAGTTACTATGTCAAGTAAATATATGATTTTGTCCCTGCTGAAAATTAAATACAAATGCACAAAATGCTTTGAGACTAGAAATATTCCTACAGGAAAACGTGCCAGGTAGACTACTTGCAGAAAGCAAGCACTAAAAATGTCTGACATGATTTGAAATTATTTTTCATCATTTTAAATGATTTGAAACTATTTAAGAGTGCTGTAAAATGATTACTCAAAGCTCTTCACCCTGGCCTGACTATGAAACAAAGCTCTGTACTGGTGGACACAAACTAGTGAACTGTCAACCAAGTACAAGCATAGGCAGCAGATGGGCTAAGGACATGCAGCAAACTAACAGCTGGAAAATCAAATGTGAGTTGAGGTGTTGTTATTCATAAAGATAAGGATTTCTGACTCTCTGAGTGATATCTCCCTACAAAAACACAAATGAGAATGAAT
>VYZX01030644.1:0-48701 GCA_013401335.1 Brachypteracias leptosomus
CCGCCGCCGCCGCCAGGAGCCGCCCTTGGTGCCGCAGCTCCCGCTGCTCTGCAGCACCCCGCAGTGGGCGCCGCCGTGCCGCCGGACCCCGCCGGCCGAGATCGGCTCCCCCGACCTGCTCAGCACCACCGTGGAGGGGGGCTCGGAGCTGGACGGCACCGGCCATTGCTCGCTGGAGTCGTGGCGGGGAGATGCGGGGCAGCTCCCGCCGCTGCCGGGGCGGGGCAGCCCCAGGGAAGGGGGATCGGGAGGGGCCTGGCCGAAAGTTACGGGCAGGAGCGAGGAGCCGGGCCCGGCCGTGGGGAAGTCCGGCAGGGTGCTGAGGGCATCGGTACGGGGACTCTGCCGGGCGCAGGCTCCCTTGTCCCCACAGAAAGACACAAGCACCCCTCAGGCGGCGCTACCCCTCGTTAACGGGGAGTCCCAGCACTCGGTACCCTACGATGGTGCTACTTCTGACGAACTATTTGAGGACGTAAGGAGAAATTCAACAAAAGGAAGCCCAAGTTTGCAGTGTGCCACGTACCAGCTTGCACCAGTGGTGGTCTTGGACCCTCAAGAAGTGCCAATGTGGCTGAGGAGCAGGAAACTCAACAAAGAGGCAGACACTGAACCTGCCTGCCCACAGCCAGTGTCTCCTGTGGGCCTTCAAGGAGTCTACAGAAGTACCAAGGTTGTTTCTGGAGGGGGAAGTACGTGTAGGAAAGCTTGCATCAGTGGCTTCAGCGCCAGCCGCTGGGGCAGGCAAACAAGGCTCCGACCAAAAAAGCACAAAAACAAGAGACAGCAGCAGCCTAATAACACCTTTCTCAGGCCACAGACAAGGCAAAAAAGAATGAAGAAGGGTGTTCTGGAGTTCTCTGTAGATACAAGAGACAATGACCATTTGCTCCTCAATGGCTCCTATTCCTGGGGTAGGATTCGAGCGTCTTTGTCCTTCCACAAGAAGAAGAAAGTTACAGCAGAAGAGAGTTCCTACAACAGCATCCTTTGTACCCCTTCTGTGAAATCCCAGCTCTCGGGGCACCAAGAAACCCTGTCTGCTGGCAAGGCTCAGTGCTCAGCTTGGTCTGCCTCCTCCATGGTCCTGCTGGCTCCCAGGAACTCCTGTTCTGTCCTGGAGCTGACACTTACAGATGCAGAGAAGGTGTTTGGGGAATGTCACCAGGAGGGGCCTATTGCTTTTGAGGACTGCATTCCTTTAGATAAGATGAAAGATTGCAAGAAAATTGGAGAAGGTGTTTTTGGAGAGGTCTTTCAGATTGACAGCGAGAGAGGACCTGTGGCCTTAAAAATAATTCCCATTGAGGGGAGTGAAAGAGTAAATGGTGAAGCTCAAAAGAGCTTTGGAGAGATTCTGCCTGAGATAATAATTTCTAAAGAACTCAGTCTTCTGTCTGAGGAGTCTGTGAATAGGACTGTTGGGTTCATCAGCCTGTACGCTGTGCACTGTGTCCAAGGGGCCTATCCCAAGTACCTCCTGAAAGCCTGGGACAAATACCACAAAGTCACGGGATCAGAAAACGATCGGCCAGACCTTTTTGGGGTTGAGCAGCTCTTCATGGTTCTGGAGTTTGAATTTGGGGGCAGTGACTTGGAGAATATGAGGAACAGGTTCAGTTCGGTGGCATCAGCAAAAAGCATTTTGCACCAGGTCACTGCCTCCCTGGCTGTGGCAGAACAAGAACTGCACTTTGAGCACAGAGACTTGCACTGGGGGAACGTGCTGGTAAAGAAAACAGATGTCAAGGAGCTTAGTTATGTGTTGAACGGGGCAACCCACACGATCCCCACGGCAGGGATTCATGTCAACATCATAGATTACACCTTGTCTCGGCTGGAGAAGGACGGGCTGACTGTGTTTTGTGACCTTTCCACTGATGAAGAACTGTTTCAAGGCACAGGGGACTACCAGTTTGATATCTACAGGCAGATGAAAGCAGAGAACTCCAACAGCTGGACTGACTATCACCCACACAGCAATGTCCTCTGGCTGCACTACTTGTCAGACAAGCTCTTGAAAAAGGTGTGCTACAAGAAGAAGGCATCAACTTCTGCCATGAAGAAAATCAAGCAGCAGCTCCTTAAGTTCCACAAAGAAGTGCTGACCTTTGAGTCTGCCAATGAGGTCCTGCAGAACAGCAGCTTCTTCCAGTGAGTGAGGAGCACAAGGTTTCCATGAACCATGTCACTGATGCTGCCTTTCTCCTTTGTTTATCTGTGCTCTTTTTGGCACAATGAATAACTGTTATGCTCAGTTACCTATGTATATAATATGCTATCAAAAATGTCCAAAAAACCTGGAAAAAAAGTCTTCTGCTTTAAGATGTTTCTATACGTACTTTTTTTTGAGGGATTATGAGGGGGGAGAACAGAGTTGATGTCTTGAGAAGTGGGGAAAAAGATTTCCTCAGGTTCAATTAATGCTTTGAATTCGACTGAATTTTTTACCCTTTTAGTCCTAGATTATTAAAAGCTCTTTCTTTACTATACTGTCTTTCTTTCTTAAAGAAAAAAATACAATTCTGCACAGTGAGGACAAAGGTAAATATTGTTATCCCAGTTAGGGACAGAGAGGCAAAGCCTACCTTGTGACTTAGTTTTAAAACTGAACTTTTGGTCAGTTTGGCAAAATTTTTAACTGGAATGATGCTCCAGAATGTAAATATGTAAAGTTTCCATAGTGCAAGCTTTAAAAGCACTCTAATCTGGAATAATAGGGTTTTTTTCCCCCCTCTTTTAAGGACCAGTAAAGAGGTAGTTGGTTGTGAAAAAAATAAAAAGTACCTGTGTTCCTGATGCATTTTTGACTGTGATTATGTCGTGACCTTGTATCCTGATAGGAACCCAAATCTGTAGCTTGATGGTAGCATTAAAGTGATTTTCTCCATCTACCTACAGAAGAAAATGGAGAAGGTAGTGAGTGTTCTTAAGTCCTGAGAGCAGATGGAGCCATGACCTAAATATGAAGCTGTACTTACATTAAACCTGAATTCTTTGTTTTCAAGAAGTCCTTTGCTAACATTCACGTACATTATGGAAACTGGGCTAAAAAGAACAATAAATCAAGCTAAGTGAAAAGTGAATTAGATTGTTGCTAAAAATTAGTACATGCAATGATGCAGATGCATTAAGTAATGAAGAGGCAGCAGCACCAGACTGGTTTTAGCTGGGAGGCTGCCTGTGTGTGTAAATATGCAGGCTGGCAATTAGATACCTCTTTCAATCTATCTGGAAGGCTGCTTTTTACAAGCTAAGCAGTTAGACCCCAAGTGCCCCCCTGCCCATGACATGGTTTTATTGTTCTGTCTTCCAGACTCTTTACTTCTACTGTTTAATACCAGAGAAAGTGACTTGACAATCTGCAGTGCTTAACGTTATTAAGATGGAAATCGTGTTGGAATCTTACCAGGCATCCTCTCCATCTTTTTTTCCCTCCAATTGATTAAAGTAATGGAATATAATTGAATATTCTTAAAACTTACTTGGTAAGGGCTCCAGCGAATGCGTATTTGACATCAAGGACGTGTTCCTCAGTCAGAACTGTGCTATTTTCATTTATGCTTTGAAAAAAAAGGATGGGTGAAACATTATCTACCTGCCTTAGGTGAAACAACCTTTCCTGCCTGCCTTGGTGCTTTATTTCTAGGGTATGAGAACTGTTAATATCAGCTGTACAGAGGGGTGGAAACAGGGGCAGTAACAAAAGGCAAGGTGCTAACCCACGTGGTGACATGGAACAGTAGTGTTGGGGCTTCCCCACAAACCAATGCCAATTTGTGAACATGTTGTATTGCTTTCATTCATCAACATTTAAAGTTTCTACCCCTCACAGGACTGGACATTAAATTCCTATAGAAATCTATTCCTATAGCTGCCAGAGGTGAGTTCTCATTTGCTTTTTAAAGATGCTCCCTGTTTAAAAGATCCTGTGTGCTGTCAGTCCCCTTGCATTTCAAAGGCAGGGGACAAGAAAGGGATCTGAGTGGTAATTCCCCCCAGCAGAAAGCCCCTAATTAAGAATAATGCCCTGAACATCTATTTTCATCCAAATCATTTGGAGTGCAAGCTTGGAACAGAGCTGGATGATATATTTTAATGGTCAGTTCTCTGTGCTAAGGAAGGAGGGTGCCAGAACCCAGTTTGCCATTTCAGAAAACTCAAGCTTTCCAATATGTCCTACACTTAAATTAGGATCTTAAAGGTGCTCCATCTTTTACTGAAATGAAACATGAGCAAAACTAAAATTATCCTAAGGGAAGGAAAGGTTTTTCATATGGATCCAAATGCTGTAGAAGGTTGAAAAGAACAAGCAGAGTTTGGTGCAACCAGTGACTAATAAATAGTATGGACACTGAGCAGGGATCCTGATGTTTCCTTTCTAGTTCACAGTGTATTTTGTGGTGAAAACAGCAATACTCACTTGGTGATATTAATGATGATTGCAGGCTTATTTTGGAATATGCTTTCATCTAACTGCCAAATCACTGCAAATTTTGCCTATTTTGAGAGAAGAGAAAGACATAACAAAATATCAATGACTGTAATTAACTCACCAGGGTACTGTTAGAACATGGCAGGTAATGTTTTTTCTGCTCATCGTCCTCTTCTGGAGAAATCAGACATTAAGTGAAGTGCAGGAATATATGAAAATTATTTCTTGCCTTGAGAAAATGCACACCAGCCATAAGCTGAATTGGAAAGAACAGTGGCTCTGGTGTAATTGTAGAGATAGAGGATGCAAGAGCAGCTACTCAAAGTATCATTAGAGATAGAGAAAAAGCAAAAATAATGATCTCTACTTACAGTTGTTTTCTTGAATACTGGGTGCCCAATTCTGCAGTGAGAGGATAAGATCAGAGAAGTTAATGGTGTTGGTTGGCCGCAGTGAACAGCAGGAGAGGATGGCTGCCAACAGAACAGGAATGCTCTTTAATGTTGAATAGAAACAGACTGGGAAATTCAACTCAGTTTGTGTCTGCTCTCATAAAACAAATTAGGTACAAATAGCCCAATAAAAGCTTGGGAGTCTTAAATCAGATAAATCCAGTACTCGGGCTCTAGTTCAAACAACTGAAACGCTCCTTCCCTTCCCTGGACCTTTTGAGATTTATTTAGGTTGTAAATTAAAAGGAGTCTGTGCTGGGTTTTCTCTCAGCAGCCTGCTGCTGCCTGAAGAGCTGTTGTGCAATCTTACCTCAACAGCCACCTTCTTAAAATACAGGTTTTTAGGATAGCTCAAGTCCATGGTTGTCAGGTAGGAGTCATCTCCGCTGTTCGTTAGTGAAAGGCTCAGGGTCACCTCCTTCACGTGGCCCACCACCAGTTCCTTCCTAGAAGCAGAAAAATGAGGTGGGTGATGTGTAATTTCTAGGGGTTGTTATTTAACAAGAGGCCTGAAGCACTCTGGTTCTCATAATTATTCCTCCAAATGCTTTCACACACAGGATAATGCAGTAACCCAGTTAATTATTCAATATTCAGGGCGTGTAGGAAAATGCTTCCTTACTATCAAAAGCAGCCATCTCCAAACTTTATGTAACATTTCATCCTTTCTGCTTTACATCCAGATGGACTTTTTAAACACTGTTCTTAATTAGCTCTCCAGTGAACCTCCAGGGGACACTTCTAGGCTGAAGTGGTGCCTGCTGGTTTGTCTAAGGCTCTGCAAACTGAGCAACTCTGCTCTAGTGCTGTGCTTCAGCCTCCATCAAAATCACATGTGCACAATTAAAGGCCAGGATTGTGATGTGGGGATGACTGTAGTTGTTTAAACCTTGTTCTTTCCTCTG
Source organism: Brachypteracias leptosomus (assembly GCA_013401335.1). Classification (NCBI taxonomy): domain Eukaryota; kingdom Metazoa; phylum Chordata; class Aves; order Coraciiformes; family Brachypteraciidae; genus Brachypteracias; species Brachypteracias leptosomus. The sequence goes on from VYZX01030644.1 coordinate 5,793, forward strand.
AGTTTTCCCCAGCAGTGCCCATGGAGTCACAGCACTGTGTGAATGGGATGTTCTGGAAAGGATGAATTGGATGGGAAGTCACGTCAACAGGGGGACAGCAAAGCTTGTCTAGGAATGTGAAGAAAATGCCTTGTGAAGATGACATTTTCTATGAATGCTGAATGGAAAGCCTGGGCAATACAACTACCATGACTCACTGGATCTGACTTGTCAGAGTTAAGTGAGCAGTACAGATGGTCTTGTTGCAGTCCTTCTGGTAAGGCAGCTGAAAGCAAACAGATCAAGTCAGGTTTTAACAGTCCTAATTTTTCTAAGGTAGAAGATTCAGAACACCTTTACATACATATTCTCTGAAAACCAACATTTCTATGACCTCAATTAGGGAGAAGTTGGACCCTCTAGTGATAATTCAGACCCAAATTGATGCTGTTTGCCATTCAAGTCCCAGGAGAAGGTCTATTGGCAATAATGTGAGAAGCCTTCACAGGGGACAAGGTCTGGTTAAAGACATGCCAGTTGTTTACCCCTGGATTGCCTCAGGGCAATAATATTAATTAATTTTCCAGAGTTGATAAGTTTTTCTTGAATAAATACATTTATATGCTGTGTCAGTGTGTAGGCATGCTATTTTGTAGGCATGAGGTTACTTCCTTTAGCAATAGTTTCATTCACTAATAAAAATCTGTCTGTGGCTGATACTTCTGGAGAAGGTCAATGATAACTAATAATTAGAAGCTGGGTTCATAAGTACCAAGCAATGCTGACCAACACTCAAGGATCTCATGAATTATTCTTAATAAACAAATGTACCATCAACATCATAATTCCTAAGAGTACTGAGACTAAAGTAATTAGTGTCCATTATTGCTCAGTGCTAAATGTTGTTCTAACCTCTGTCCTACACTTTATGGACAGCTAATGAAATATTGAATTGTGGTAAAGATTCCTATTAAGTTGCAAAAAGCTGCCTCTTTACAGAACTTTATGGATTTTTTTCAGGAGTTGTGATTTGGATTTCAGACTGAAAAAGAGCTAGAAGAGCTTGTAGGAATCCTGCCACTAAACTGCAAGAGAGAGGAGAAGGGATATCAAACTTCACCTTTATGTTTATTAGAAGTTTGCAGCCTCCCAAATATCAATTTGAAACAAATAAACTAAACAAATAGATACATTATTTTAATTATTTCTGAAATTACTTCATTAGAAAATTGTCCAGTTGTTACTATCATTCAAATAAGTCTTAGTATAATGGAGAGCTCAATATCTGAAAAATACTCCACAAAACACACAAACCATCTGCCTTCCTCACATCTCATACAGAGGCACAGGAGAAATGCTGTGGTCAAAAGGAAAGCAAGTTTTTAGCAGATCTGAGGTTGGACCTTAGAGATGAGATCCTCCTAGTAAGATATGAGCATCTGTTTGGGGAAAACCTGGGCTTAGAGTCTACCTAGAAGACAGTGCTGATAACTAGAAAGGGAGCAGAGGGCTGAAGGTGCCATGCGAAGGCTAAGAAACCCACATTTTTATTTTTAATAGTAAAAGTTCTTTGCTAGCATTTGTTTTGTTACCTGAAAATGTGTTTCTGCTGGCTGGTATCTATCCAGTACAGGGACAGCAAGCTCCATGTTATCATCTTTCTGATAGAGTTTGTGTTTAACTCTCAGAAAAACACTGGAATAACAGTCAAAGTCACATGGCTGCAAGAAAGGAAGAACAAGAAGTTGAGAAAATATCTGGGCATTAAATGCAAAAATCTTCACACGTCATCTCTGTTCCAGCTTCTATCACCTGGCATCTTTAGGGACCTTCTGGCTCAGATGTTTTCTTTGGGCCACTGTGTTCAGTAGCTATTGATGGGCCACAAGCTTGTCAAGTAGTTTTTTGGATCATTTTATACATTTGGCTCCCATGACATCCCCTTAATGCACCCAGTGATTCAGTTACACACTGTGCAAACCAGTTTCCTTACGTTTGCTTTCATCCTGCAGAGCTTTGGGCACCTCCTACAATTCCAGGGTTAGGAATACTTTGCCTCCACACCAAAGGGGGAGAGTTTGATTTAGAATCATAGAATGTTTTAGGCTGGAAGGGACCTCTAGAGGTCACCTGGTCCAACCTCCCTACACAAGTAGGGACATCTCTACCTAGGGCAGGTTGCTCAGAGCCCCATCAAGCCTGACCTTGAAGGACTCCAGCAATACAAACCAAACCAGCACATGAGGCCTCAGCTCTAAGACACATACAGCAAATCTAACACTGAGGAAACCTCACCCACTGTAGTATTTTTGCATTTCAAGACAAACTCATGCAGATTCTGTTCAAACCCCCTGTCCTCTCAGCCCTTCTTTCTGTAGGAAAGGCCCAGGGGCACCCACCAGCACGTAAAGCTGCAGCTCAGAGCACACGTGTTTGCTGACCAACAGCTGCCCACTCCTGGTGCTGTTCTGGTCTTGGAACTGTACTCTCCTCTTTGCCATTTTCACATCTAAGTCCACTGTGTAGAGAATGTCTAACTGCAAAAACACTGCAAAATTGTAAAAATCCTTTGTTAGATGTACCAGGAATTATCCTCAACGCCATGTTTCTGAGGACAGTGCAGGGCTGTAGATTTCAATCTGATCACAATTCCCATCTCTTACCTTCTTGAGACACTGGGAAAGCTGAGATGGCATCAAAACATAATTCTGCTGTAATAACACTGTCATTTTGGGAAATTTGGATTCTCTCAGGCTTGAATCTCATGCTGGTGAGAAAGTGGACGACTGGTCTCGAGCTAGTCAGTGAAGAACAGATAAAGAACAGAATCAAATACAAATTTTTGAATTGAAACATTGCAGGAAAAATATTTTAAGAAAGTCTGGCAGCAAGAATAAGAACTGCTCAGTATTTCCATGGTGTTTCACCTGGGCCAGGCTGGCCTAGTTCCAGTTCTGTTCCAGTTTCTGCTGGGAACGTTCAGAACACACAAAATCCCAAGAGCCTGAAGGAACTGACGGCCAAAATACACCAATATGGCCAGAGGTTCAGAATTAAACATGGTGTTTATGTTTCCATTAGATAAACACATTATCTAGAGCTTCAAATTCTCTTATCTACAATTTGTTTGCAAATACAAATGGAAGAACAAAATCCAATGTCTCCCATGTCTCAGCCTTTGTGAACTGCACGAGTCACTCTGCTACTAGAAGTGGGATTGAAAATGTGGCACAGTTTGTAAATAAATCATTTTTTTGTCTAAATGACCTACATTATCAGTGCTGAATTGCAGATACCAAAGTCTTCTTAGACCTAGATCTGTGTTAATCAGCTCAAGTTCACTATCTCATACTTGTTCAAAGCTCTGGACATACAAAGGCAAAAGCCTCTGCAACTTGAACCAAAGGTTTTACCTTTTATATCATTTCTAGCACTGGGAAAGATTTTTTTATGTCCCTCTTATACTGAATTAAAAATAGAATCATTACAGAGTGCTTGGAACACAGATTCTATATTTGTCTTTGAAGCATTTCCCCAGCACACCAACAAATAGCACTTGGGACCTACCGGAGCACGATCACGTTCTCCACTGATCCTACTGTAACATCTTGGAGACCATCATTAGTGACATCAAAGCCACCATCAATGGAATGTCCAAAATACTGGAGTCCTGAAGAAATCTCAGAGGCTTTTACTCTCTAAAAGGGGAGGAAACATCAAATATAAGTCAGGATCTCTCTCCTGTCCTTGAGAAAATATACTTCTTTTCACAAGGCTGCTGTGAGGATGATTTTGTAACACAAAAATGCAAAATACTGACTCTTGACTTCCTGCAATGGAAGGCTGACAAAAGGCTGAGCTGTTCTACAGGCAGCACCTCATCCAGCTCCTCTGCCTAAGCAGAGAGGAGAATAATTAGTTAATTGGCAGCTTTGCTGCAGAAACCTGGAGTCACAGCAGCCTGTGGAGTCACAGAAACCATCCAACACCTGCAAATTTCTCAATGAAGTGTGCAAGTCCTTCCTCCCAGCCTCTTGCTACCAAACACAAGCTTTCCCCTCCCAAGGTCTACTGGAGCCAACTCCCCACCAGACACGTACTTGAGAGAAAGAGCTCTTGAGCTTGTCCTTATCACCATTAAAGATGTAAATGCTGCCAAAAGAGGAACTGTTTGGAAGCCGATCTTCAAGGGGGGCTCCAACTGCAATATCCTCATATCCATCCCCATTGATGTCTCCAATGCTGGCCACAGTAAACCCAAACCTTGCACCAGGAGAGGTCACCTGCACGTTTAAGTGTCCTTTCAAGGTGAATGAACCAGTCTGAAAAAGAGACAAGAAGGAAATCCATTTATAGCAAATATAGCATGAGTAGCTCTTGTATTAATAAATTAATAAATGCATCTTACTGCACACTTTTAATGCTTAAAAGTGAACAATTAAGCCCTAAACAATATAACAAGCTCAAGACAGCAGGTGACTCTCACAACAAAAGCTTGACCCTTGTGCATGGAGAGCATGCAAATCCTTGCACAGAAGCAGTGTCTCTGGACAGCCCTGTGCAAGCAGACACCCTGAAGCACTGTCTTGTCTTCAATCAACAGCAGATTGAGTTGAGATTGAGCTTGTTTCACAACACAAACCATCCCATCTTCTCCCCCCTGTTGCAGAAATAAGCCACAAGAGGGTGCAGGTTATTTGAATTCTAGCAGATGCCTGGAGTGTTGTTTTCTGCTTCCAACCATCCTGTATGTGCCCTGAGCACATTTCAGCAGTGCACCAAAGAGAGTTTTCTCCTTTTTAGTTTGTTTGGGGTTTTTTTTCCTGGTCTGCTGTTAAAGTTCACTTCTCAAACGACACAATTAACTCATATCCTGCATATTGTGTAACAGATCCTGTAGCTAGGCCCACAAAACATTTCATTTTCTACAAAATCCCAGGAAGCAAAGTTGTAGCAGCTGCCCATGCCCACGTTTATTGCAAGCACTGCAAGGACACTGCTTGGCAGAGCAAGGTCTGCACCAAATAATTACCTCTGTACAGCCCAAAGACATGATTTAATCTCACTGTGATAAGCATATATCTCAGGTACAGGTTGGGTTTATTCCTTTAGTTATTTCTCTAATGCTAAAAGAGGGCTGCTGGCTTCAGCCTGCCATCCTCTACCATACAGGGAGAGCACGTTGAGTGAGAGCACAAAGGAGGAATGTTTTATTTGTCACTGCTGAGGCAGGGTTGGAAAATCCCCACCATGGAGTGTTTACGCTAGCAGTGTTTTTACCTCTGTCTCCAGGCGATAGACGTAAACCCTCCCTTCTTCCCCTCGGATGTGGTACAAAGGAGCTCCAACCAGGAGAAGATCTGTCACCCCATCACGGTTCACATCAAGTGGGCAGAGCTCAGATCCAAAATAAGAGCCAACCTGTGCTCCAGAAAAAGACAAGCAGCTCTTTCACTGGAATTCTCTATATATAGCTTGGTAGAATTAGTGGCCTTTGCAGCAGTAAGGCAATTTTTAGAACAAAACATCACATATCTACTTATATGTGGATAATTTCCTATTATTTATTTTATTACAGCCATCCTCAGGGACAGATCCTGTAACTAGTTTAGCAGTAACAAACTCATTACTCAACAATTTGACAGAGGAAAAAGAATACCACAGCTGACGACCTCTTTCCCCCTGAACCATGAGAACAGAATATAAATATAGTACACTCCATTTAGCTATTTTTTTTTCCCAGTCTTTTTCCAGATTTCATGATTTCTGATTCCAGGAGCATTATGGAGTGAACAAAGACTGTGTGATCCACATCTGGCTAAATCAGATGCTTGTGTGAGTGTGTCTGGAGGAGAAAATGCAGCTGCTGCTGGAGCAGATGTGAGCAGACCCCCCAGCCCCTGGGTGAGGGAAGCACTGTACCTGTTCTCCTTGCAGAGTTTGTTTTAAGAGGCCATCCTGAAACACCAGCACCTTCCCTGTCATGCTGTGCCGTGGAGCTCCAGCCAGGTACAAGGGTCCATACCTTGTGTGTGCCACGGCCACGCTGTACCCTGGTGTGTTCACACAAGAAGCAAAACCAGCACATGGTCAGTACCAGGCTCTACACCCACAGAGTTTAGTCAGAGACCTAGACCTCCATATTCAGTGAAATCCCAGAGTTCACACCATATCTAGTTGCTGTGGCCCATGGTTTTGATTACAGAGTATCTCATAAAAATATTGCTTAGGAAATAGGTAACTTTTCTGAGGGAAAAGCCAGCAAAGCTGAGGTTTTCCTCTCTTAGTGGCTTGTAGAATAACTGAAGAAATTACTGCTCTGAAAAATATGCCTGAACTCTTGATGACTTCTCTGAGTATTTGTCACAGTTGACTTTTTTTTCTTTTTAATTATTACGTCTGCAAGCTGGAAGGTTTATCAGCCTGCACAGAAGTGAAGAAAACACTATACTCTGTATAGAAAGCACAATAGCTCTGTTATGGAGCCTCTGCAACAGGGAGAAGGATAATGCTGACACAAACAGCCCACAGCACCTCATACTATTGCCCAGTAAGACTTTGTAGCCATGGCTATAGTTGGGAGGCAGGGAGCTCATGAGGCTACAAAGCACTGGGGCAAACCAGCAAGGCTTTATTTGTCACCAAGCCCAGAACAGTTTTGATTCACAAGCTGTTTCTTGTCCAGACACTAACAACAAGTGAAATATTTCTCCTTATCAGCTCTCAGAAATGTCCTTCATTGCAAGTATTCTTACACAGTGAAACCAAATGACATGTGGTAACAAAGTAATACCACAAGGCAGCATAACTCATAGGGGAAAACAAGTCATATCTTACCCCAAATAAGGAGACAGAGAATGTTTTAATCAGAATCTCTCTCCCTGCTAGAGAAAATACTCAAAACCCAGTAGGATGCTGCAGGAGGTGGCCACCTTCAGGTAGATGCTGTCAGTGCCATCACTGCACTGAACATGAACTACCCAAGCCAAGCTGCAGTCAGGTTGTCATTTGGTCTCAGAGAGGGGTGAGATGATTACCTAGGTAGCTGTATTTTGCTTCTGTGGCTTCTTCTTTAGATTCATTCAGGAACACAGCAGTCTTGGTTGCCAGATCATACAGCAGAATCCCACCAGACCAGTCAAAGGCCCCCACGGCACCAAACATTAGGACTTGCTGCAGAAGTAACATACTGCAAATTAGAGGGGATGAACACAGGGCAACTGTCTCCAGCACTCTGCAAAGTGCTTCAGTGAGGAGTAATGTTTTCTGGCTGACAACTCCTGCCCTCTTTCCTGGAGCCTATAGCTTGTACCAGCTCCTGTCAGGTTCTGAAGAGGGACAAGGTGACTGCCCAGCACCAGAGAAGCAGCTGCACAACTCCCAGCTCACTACGTGAGTGTTTTTGTTAAACTGGATCAGCATTGTTCTTGCAGCCAAGGCTGCTGGGTGCTCATTAGCCTCCTCAGCATCCACTCTTTCCCCCTCCCAACAAGGACAGGGATCATTCTTGTCCTGGATGGACCAAGGTTTTAAACCAGAGGATTCCAAAAGAAGAGAATTATTTCATTGGAACATGACAGAGCCCCCAACTTGTGCACTGGAGATGTGAATACCAACCAAATCAAACCAACAGCTGGAGAGAGCTCTTTTGTCCAGTGGAATAAAAAGGATCCAGTGGTTAGAACGGGGATTAGATGAGATAAATCCCATCCTACAATAAAATTTACTGACTATAAAAGTTATATTTCTGCTTATCTGACACATTCAAAGCAAGCAGTATCTTGCAAAGCAGAGTTGACCACATGGGTCTCACACTTCTATATCACCACAATTTCTGGTGGGAGACCTGAATCCTTACAAGTATCAAAGCAGCAGCAGCAGCACAACACATAACCACCCATCAGGGTTAAAGAGGGAACATTTACCTTATCCAAGATCTGCACACTGAAACCAGCTTGTGCAAGCTCATATTTCAGAGCATCACCCTGTGTCCCTGAGGATGCAACAGAAACAGTGTCAGCCACTTTCTCCTTATTTCTCAAAGGCTTCTAATGAAATAGAAAGGTTGCTATTTACCTTCTATACCAATAATACTCTGTTGCAGGGTTGAAATCAGCCCATCTAATGCTGAATAATTGGTCACCTGAAATACATTCGTGTCATCTGGACCAGATGCAATTAGTCGTAGTTCATTTAGGGCCTTTATTTTTTTGAAGGCATCTCCCACCTGCAGAAAAGATGCAAATCAAATAAAAGGAGCAGCCTTTAGTCTCCTTCCCCCCACCCACTTCATTCAACAGTAAAAACCTCAGCTTCAGCCACTACATGTAAACCCAGAAATAGCAAATGCTTTGGAAGCCAATGGGTTGGGCAGTCTCAGTGTCTCCTGGACTCCAAACCTTTACAAAAACCCTTCACATAACTGGCTGGTGCTGTATTCTGTGTATGTACCTTTGTGGTACCCAACAATTAATTTTGCAAATCAACAAGTTACAAGACATCATAAAAGAGAACATTTTCCTGTCCTGAAAGAATGAAAAGACATAGGAGAAAGATTATCTGAGGAGATATAACATGTCTGAAACCAAACTTCAGGCTTCAGGACAAAGCTTTGTTGACAAACACACACCCAGGCTAATTTGCTGGTCAAGTTAAGCATATATCAGAAGTTTTGTTCTGAAAAACTTAAAACTTCAAGCATGCACTTCATCTAGAAGGTAACTTTAAATTCTTAGCCTAGTTCTGAGTCAGGAGGACTGCAATCAAAACCAAGCAATGAACAACAACCCCTCACTTCTGCTATTTTGATCTTGGGTAGGTAGGTCAGAAAACCTTTTACTTTTTATTTATCACTTTGACCTTTTTCAGAGTAACCTGGATAAGGAAACATAAATCCCACTTTGTGGAGCTAGGCTTGACTAAGGGTAGATTCAGTCATTCTAGAAAGAGTTTTCTACACTTTGCACAAGGAAGAACATGATGGTCTGATCCACTGGGAGCACAACTCTGTTCTGAGAAGTCTGAGAGTAAGTGGATACAGGGAGCTGAATGTGGTAGGTGCAGGAAGGATCAAACATGGGCATAATACTGACGCTACACAGATTATAGTATCAGTTCATGCTGTAGCTTTATCTTTCACTTCCTTATTATATACATATCTCTTACCTTATTTACTGGAACCATGCATGGATCAGTTTCTCCTTTTCTCTGCCCCTGGTGCTACCAAGAAATGGAAGGAGGATGTGATCCAAGTGCATTCCCCACTTACCCCGATGGCGTAGCGCTTGATTCCTGCCATCTTGGGTGAGTTTATCACTGTGGTCAAGTTCATCTCATCCAGGAGTATTTCCCCATCTGTAAGCACAATCATGATCTTGGCTGCATCCTTGTGGGACCCGTGGCTTTCAGTGAAGACAGAATCCCTGGTAAAACAGCAAAACAAAGAATTTTGGGATGAAAGTTGAAGCTTCCCTCTTTGGGAGGGAAGGAAGAGTCTTGTTGAATTATGTACTTGCAACCCACAGTCACAGCCAGGAGGCAAGAAGATTTCTTTCATATTCACACATTTAAATAAATAATATCAGAAGCTGTCCCCATTGCTTCCTGAGCACCCCCACACCAAGAATTAAGCACTGACAGCTGGCTCTTAAAACCCTCTAAAGCATGGCTCAGGAACAGCTGCTGCCATTCAACCACTGCCAGAAAAACGATTGCTTTCAGGAGCTCAATATCCACACAAGTCCCTCTCCCTTGCTCATGAAATGCCCCAGAAATTGATGCTCTTCATTTCTTGTGCTCTTTGCTTTGTTACTCACAGGACATGCTGCATGGCAGAGGCTGTTTTGGTCACGTTGCACACCTGCACAATGTCAAGTACTTTCTGGAGGGTGGCACGAGGGTCCCAGTTTTCGCGCAGGTCGAACTCTGTCCTGATCTCAAACCCGTACTGCACCACTGCAAAACTGCACTGCAGGGAACAGCAGGGGGGCACCTGCTTGTGAGAACTGGTGGTTTGAAGAAAGAGGGTTCTCTGCAACAACTAGCCCAGAAATCCCAACAGAAACTTAGCCAGGTTATGCAGAAAGGGAGATTTATTTCAGGAGAAAGTGGCTTTTAAATATGTCTAGTGCAAACAGAGAGAACTTTCTAAGTATATTTTAGCTGAGGAAAACAAAAGTAGCATCAGTACAGACAGAAATCATTTTGGGAAACACTGATTTCAGCTTTTAAGTTGCATTTTCCTGCTGTGTTTGGCCCATGTGCAGGTTACAGAGGTTCAGATATTACTGAATTGGTCCTTCATTGCTCCCTGCTGCACATGGTCTTTCCTTGGAGTACTCCTATTCCACAATGATCTGACCATCACAGTCTGGAGAATGGCACCATTTCTTCATTTTGTATTTGCACAACACATAACATAGTGTTTCTCCCTTCTATTATACAAATAACAAGTTAAAATATGCTGATGCTTGGAGCATTTGAGAGGCAGAGGCTCTCCTGAAGCTGGTGCATGGATCACACTTGTGGGCCTCAGCAGAGAGAGCAGCAGACCCCCTTCCTGCAGAAGGCTTTTTATATCTATACTGTTGTTGGGATCAAGACTGGGAATGTACTGCTAAGATGCAAGCAAAATTATGTTGAGAATACATGCAAGTTGTGGAGTGCTTTTCCATCCCAGTGGAAACAAACCTGCATAGTCTCAAATTCTGGTGAAGAGGCAGCTTGAATAAAGCACAGCACATTTTTTAGCCTGCTAAAGAGAGAGAGTAGAGAGTACCTCAAAGCACTTCTCATACAGTGTTTTCATCATCTTGTGGATGAATGCTTTTGCTCTTTCAAAATCCTCTGGCTCAATGCTCCCTGATCCATCCAGAATAAAAGCAATCTCTGTTCCAAAAGCTGCCCAAGAAATGGAAAGTAAAGAAACAAGAAGACAATCAGCAGTCCTGGTCAGGACTAAGTTCTTTATCTGATATTATCAATCAATGCACAAGTAACCTCAATTGAACAAGCAACTGAACTGCCCCAAGAGGGCTCAGCTGTCATTCCAGCCTGAGCTACACTCAGGTCTGGCAGCTCAGAGCACAGCAGCTCCCCACATTTGTCAGTCCATGGCATCACTCTGTTAAAAGATACTTCACCACGTACGCAAGCTATTTGCCTCCTCCTCCTCTTCATCCTCCTCCACCCAGGAAGGGAGCTCACTGTCACCACCACCACCAGTGTCTCTCTGCTCTGGTGCTTCAGTTGGAATATTTTCAGCTGAAACAGGAAACAAGTTTGAGCAAAGATAACAAGGCAGTGGGAGAGAAAGCAAAAGGTGAACTTAAACCTTGTGTTACTGCCTATGCAGTGTTCTGAGCCTTGCTGCCTGGCAGCTCAACTCCTCCTCCTCCCTGCAGTCAATATTGCTTCCCAGCACAAGACTAGAGGTGCTACAGAAATACCTGTGGGTTTGGAAGGCTGTGGGGATCAGCACTGCATCTGAAAACTACAGCTGCAGGCCAACAGAAATAAACAGCTCTGAGCACACCCACAAGTGTAAGCACCAGAACAGAAACACTGACCATGTGTATTGTAAAGCATTTCTTTCCCTACTGATGTTAGAGCTGCAGGTCACAGACACTGAACACAATCTCTTGTCCTCCCAGCTGGCTGGGGAGGACTGTTACCAGTGTAACAAAAATCACTTGTATTTGTTTTGCTGTTGCTGGGCAAGTGACTACAAAAAGTGGTAAGATCTGGAGATGTATTTACATTCCTTCAGCAATGAAACTACCCACCACTAGAGATCCACTCTTTAAGTTAGAGAGGACAGATGTGTCAAGAGTGGGTTTTCTTCTACCTGAATCACTCAGAGTCTCTCTCTCCAACTCCAAAAGGAAACTGTCAAAATCTTCATACGTGGACAGCATGAACCAGTCACCTCCAACTTTCTGTAGCTCTTCTGGAACCCACTGGTTGCTTATGAACTCCCCAATCTAGGGAGAAAAGCCATCAGACAGGGAGATTGAACACATCTCATAAACAGACCAAAAAAATAACAAATTCCCAGGCTGCCATTAAAAACTTGAAAGTTCTGAAAAGGGAAGGAGCTTCCTGAAAGCTGGATAAAGCAACCCTGATCCTGGATTCCACAGAAAGCCCTTATTTGTGCAGAAAAAAAACAACAATAAAAGTTCTAGAGCCACAAGACTTTCTTTCTAGGATATACTCCTTAAGCTCCTTCAAAATAAGCTCTCTGCCATCAAGAAGATGGAGGCCTGAGTGCATCAGAGGAGTCAGGGCATCTCAGATTGGACATTCTGCAAGTCTAAGGCATGAGTACTTATTCTTCCACCTAAAGTGTAAGAGCAGACACGTGGTGGATGGAAACATCACTTCCCTGTGTACGTGCTTTGATACAAAAGTGTGGCTTTGCTGGTGCTTCTCACTCACCTCAGGAGCATAGAGCTTGACCACAGCCATTTCCAGGGAGTTCATCACATTTCTCAATCTATCACTTTCCAGAAACACTTGCCCAGATGCCATGACAATTATTATCTTGTCAGCAGCTTGACTTTCAAGCACTTTATCCCTGTGGAAACAGAAGCCCAGAGATATTTCATGGGACAGGCCATGTCTGCAGAGCTGGAAATGCCAGTGCTGGTGGCAGGGCTGATGTTCACTGAGCAATCACCACACAAGAGCACAGATGTGCAAGGCAAATGTGTGCAGACTTATCCTGCCAGGGACACTGTCTGTCCACAAATGGCAGCTCTGGCTTCACAAGCACTTTCACAAGTAGCACATGGGGCATTTTTACAGGATTGTTAGGGTCATGCTGCTGAGAAGAAAATGGAGTCATAAGGGAAAGCATGAGTCTAGAGATGCAGCAGAGCAGTGAAAAAGATGGGAAAGGCCTTGGGTCTACAAATGAACACATGCTTAAAGCAAGACCCAAGTGCATTTCCATTCTGAGGCTCCTGTGTCAGCCAGGAAGGATTTCACACTTGGCTCCTTGGCAGTTTCTCCCTGTAGACCTGATGGTCCCCCAGGCAGACTCATTCCCAGGCCTGCCACTAAGAGATGCATTGGAAAAGTGAGTGCTCTGGGTGTGGGAGATAAAGAAGAGTAGAGGGGGGGTGCAGGAGGATGGATTGATGCACATCACTTGGGTGTTCCCAGAGCTGCTTGAGGCTGATGAACTCACAGCACATGCTGCAGTGTGGCTGTGAGGTCAGTCCCTGAGCTCTGCTGCTTGATGTTTTGGACTTTGAAGAAAGCAGAGTGTCTGTGGCAGCTTTCTTGCAGGCTCAGTTCAGTCTGGATCTGTGCCCCACACTGCACCACAGCAAACCTGATCTGGAGAAAGCAGATGACAAAACCAGAGCTGGTTAGACAAGACCTAAGGCAGGAGCCCCTCGCAGAGCCAAGTTTAGTCCCAAACTTTACTGCACAAACACAGAAGCCTGTATTGCAAGTAATTGGTATATCAATTGTCTTTAACCTCTGTCTCCATCCCACATTTGTATTCTGATGATCCCTTTTGGATCAGCTCCAAGATCCATTGTCTTGATTGTCTCAGGACAACGACTTCTGTCTAAAGTTCCTGTATTTATCTATCTGGCTAGACCTTTTGTGGCCACATGGCTCAGACTCACTTTGTCCTCAGATTTATTTAAGTCATTTAAAGTAAAGGCTTATAGCCCCACTCCTTCTTTTTGTGTGTACTGTTTCAAGGTGCCCTGAGAGATTTCCCTGGTAGAATATCTAAGCATGTTTCTGGCATGAAAACCCACTCCTAGCTCTCCCACTTCCCTCTTCAGCTACTCCTCCTCCTTGGCTCACTAACATTTAACTCTTGCATTAGAATATGTAGAATTATTACCAGCATCACTGTGAAGTTTAAAAAGTTATAATTATGTGAGCCAGGAGACTTTCCATTCCTCATCAGAGCTCCAGTCCACCCTGCCTATCAGAGTGTGAGGCTCTGAGGAGGTTCACACACCTTTGAGCATTTCTGCCACATTGACTTCATCATATTGAGGACAGAGGTCTTGGCTTTTTGGAAGTCATCTGGCTTGGTGTCCCCTGATCCACCCAGAATGACAGCAACCTCTGTTCCCCGTTCTGTCAATGCAGTTAAACATAAAACAACATTTGAAGGGACACCTAAACAGACCTAAACATTTAGCAAGGCTTCAAGAACATTGACATATTATTAAGCAACCACAAATTTGACACCAGCACCACCCACCCATTCTGAAAGCAGGTCTAGCTGATGATGTTTGTTTACTCTGGAGTGACTGGTTTTATTTACAAGAACCTCAGTTGATGACAACTTTAAAAATGACTGAAAAAAAAATTACCACCAAAATTAACGTTCAAAACCTCAGCCTTTGCCTCCCCAGCTCTCTCCCACGAGATGAATGCGAGCTGCTTCAAACTACAGAAGGGAGCAGTGCTTACTCCTGCCCAGCACTTACCTTTGCACATGTGGCTGTTTCCTGTGCTGCTGAGGAGCTCACCACAAGCCCTGCTGGTGTCAGCCGTGCTGACAGAGCTGCTGGTGGCAGAAATCTTGTCTCTGCTGGTTTTACTTTGAAAGCTGCTTAATTTGGTCTCAACTAAAGAATTTGAAAAGCAAGAAAACAAATACACTCTACCTTCTGAAAATACTCTTCTAATTAACACACCTTAGACTTGGGATCTGTTCCCACCCAGGTTCCCAAACTTGCAGAAGGCCCAAGGATCAGATTGTTCATAGCAGGTGGTTGGGATAACAGCCTAGCTTGTGGCACTTAGACACTGAAGATGGAAGGAGACCACCTAGGTGTCTAATTTAAGCTTGTCAGCTTCTTTGCAGTGACAGCAAGAGGCAGAGCAAGGCTAGACAATCAGACCAGCTCTCTGCTCCCATGATTAAATGCCCAACAGCCCAGTTAAGTTGGAAGGAACAGCCTTAAATGCCCAGGCACTTCTGAAAATCCCAGTGGATGTCTGTCACATCCATCCACTAAGAACGTTGGTGCTTTCCTAAATTCTGGCTGAAGAGCTGGATCTTTTGGATGCATGGGACACCACAACAGAAAATCCCTGTTGCTGTTGCTAATCTTCAAGGCTGAACCTTGTAACCCTGTTGAAATCACTGTAACACATGTTAAAATTCAGCTCTAGGTCTCTCCCAGTAGACAATAGACCTTGCTGGTTAGGAACTCAGGAGGCTCTGCTAGAGCAGAGCCTCGTGCTGTTGTGGGTGTCCCCCTGCAGAGGCACAGCCCTGGCTTTGCTCTGTACCCATCTTGGTGAGGTTGAGGAAAGCTGTGCTGTGCAGGTCGGTGGTGAGCAGGGTGCAGACACCACTCATGTCCTCGATGCTGGCGAAGGCTCGGCGGTGCTTCTTCTGCAGGCAGGCCTGGGGGGTGGGAAAGGCTGATGAATGATGAGCAAAGCCACAGGCAGAGGATGACTGAAGGTGCCATCTGGCAAACACTCAGCACCCCCAGCACAGCACTGAAAGAGAAGCAAGAGTAAAAAAAGCACATTTCCTGCTGTAACCCCGGACACATGAGGTTACCCACAACTCCAGCCCTGAGCTGAGACAAAGAGTGAGGCTGGGGAGCCACCAGACTGAAGTGTAGGCCTCCAAACTGGTGGTTCTCCCCAGCCCGCCCTGCCAACCCTCCCTTTGCCTTTGGGGGTGGCTGCAGTGAAGTACAAGGTCCACTGCAGTCCTTGGCTGATGAGAAGGACCCTTCTCAGTTTTCCCTCCTGGCTGGCAGGGCACCAGCTGGCTTCCCAACCAGCCAGCACCCAGCCAAGAGCTTTTAGCCTTCATCCTTCTGTTACGTCTGCTCATTTGCATCTCCCAGCAGAAATACACAGCATTTTGGAAAAATACAGTAGAGTTCCCAGCCATGGATATTTTCAGTGCCTTACCAGGATCCAATCTGAATTCCTGTCAATAGCTATGCCACCATCCTGGATGTTTTTGGAGCCTTTAATCTTTCCTGAAATGGAATGAATTGATGAGTGAAGGAGGAGAACAGAGCTGAAATGGATACACCACTTGTCAGGGCAAAGAGAATAAATGCAGAGAAAGGCTACAACTACTGAGGTCAGCTATATCTGCTCTCCTAGAAGGAGGACTCAGAATTAATGCTATCAGCAAGTGTAGCAGTAATGACTATGTTGGAAACAGAAATCATTGCCTTGTACTTCAACAGAGTTTAGGTGAAGACAAGCTGTGGCAGAAGAGGTCTTGCAGCCTCCAGACACATCACCCCCAACCATGGGTTTGTGTTTCTCTCTGTGCAGTGCTGATCTACAGGACCCAGTAGTGTGCCCTGTTCTCTCTGAAGCACCAGGCTCTGCACTGCCTCCTGCCCACAGCAAAGCAAGTGTTGGGAAGGGGAAGTGGGACTGTACCTCGCAGAGGTATCTCCTGGCACTGGATCTCCTCCTGTAGCACAGTGCACTTCCTCAGCCTGCCCAGCCCCTTGTCTACTGAGGAAGCAGCCAAAATCCTGTGGAACAAGAGAAAATGTGCCCAAGCAGGAAGGTGGCATAGACAGAGTCCTTTGGCAGTGCAGTGCAAAACAATCATCTGTGTGCCAGGGTGGCCACCCACTATTCTGACAATATTTCCTAATTAACTGGACTTCAGCATAGTTTGGGGCTGAATCAGCCACTAAAAGGAAAACGCTTCTCTTCTCCTACAAATCATCATCCTTCCCATTATCTGAGCTCTGAATTCAGGAGAGCTATCCCAGATTAAAGAAAAGGAGAGAGAAAATAGGCCAGGGGTGCAGCAAGAAAGTCCAACCACCATGCTAGGAAAGAGCAGCATTGCTGTAGGAAATGGAGATGGTTCTTTGAGTCAGCCAGTTTCTGCTCAGGGGGCAAAACGTGTTGTCTACCACACAGCCTGAGCAATCTGCACAATATAGGTTATCTCTATAGCAACTGCTTGTGGTTGGCTTCTCTTTGCCAGTCTAGCCATCCTTTTCTCTTCCCCTACAGACCCAATAGTCCAAATACAGCAGTTTGCAGCTCTTTCTGGTCTTCAGACCAAGCTCACAACATAATTCAACAGTTTGTGGGTGCTGTGGCTGTTGCAGCCCCAGAAATGGTGCAGCATGCTAGGAAATACTGCAAGAAGCCAGCTGCTTGCTTCTGCCATTTGGTTAAATGCACAACCCCCCCTCTGTACAGTGCCACAGCTTCATTGTGGGTGAGGGGAGAAGCACCATGAAGCTCACAGGCTGACAACGTCCACCTCACACCCATGAAGCTCTAACAACACTCATCAGCCCCTGAGAATCGAGCAACAATTCCAGGTCCCAGGCAGAGCAACCTGTGCTAACAGTTGTGGAAAATGAGAAGCTACATGACCTCAGGCCACACACATTCATAAAGACCTGGAAATTTTGTTTATGTTTGTTTTCCTTCTGCTCCTTACATGGTTGTGTTCCCATCCGAGTGCTGGAGAACCGTGGGCCACAACAAAGAGGCTGTGTGGGGTGTGATCCATGTCTTGCCAGTGTCAACATTAAAGCTCCTCAAGGATTTGAGAACTGAAAGGAAATAAATAAATGAGTGTGGATCTGTAGAGTCATAGTTAACAGGCTCTCAAGCCAGCTGTCCCTGATCCTGCCCACCACGACAGCAGCAGCACTTGGTGGGAGGAAGATACCAAGCTTTGGAGATTTCACTGATTAACAAAGGATTTTCTTGCCCAGCCTAATGAACACTAAAGTTCTGTTATGAAAGTCCATCTTGGATATCACAAAACACTCCTCCCAGCTGAAGCTCACAAGCCTGAGTTTAGGCAGGAGTGGAAACAAAACGCCATGTGCAAGTGGCGTGTCCCTTCAGGGTGGCACCTGTGGATCCACTTCTTGTGAAGTTGATATTCAGCAGATCAGGACTGAAACCCATTAGATTAAAGAATTAGCAGTTTTGGTGGTAGCAGCAGAGATTGCTCCCCACAACAGCAGCATTGTCATAAACCTGGTGAGAAGAGGAGAACATAGTTTTTGTGGGATGGTAACAAAAATCTCAAAGCTTGGCAGCAAGGGGGCAAATTGGTGCCAAATGTGATGGATACTCTGTTGAGGATGCAGCTCTGTTGGAAGTCCAATAAATTATCAAAATAGATATAAAACAGCTATCAAAAAAAGAAAACCTTTCACCTATTATTCACAGAGCTGTAACTGAATTGGCATCCTAAAGGTAACCTCTTTTTTTTGCCTTCTTGCAAGGCAGCCCACAAAAGAAGGGGCTGATGTAGCTGTAAGACTGTGGCTGCCAACCCCTGTGGCTGTTCACTCCTCAGCTCTTGATTTCTCTAAGTGTGATAACACTTCAGTAAACGCAGAAGTTGGGAAGATAAATACACTCGAATCTAAGTGACAGACTGAAAATGTCACCAAGCAGGATGCCTGGAAGGCAACACCATGATAAATGCTGTAAATTCAAGCACCAATTTGCACTGTATCATCAAACCTCTGCCAATCGCCAAGTTTGACAACTTCACCCTGATCTCAGGAACAAGCCCAAGTGACAAACTCTGTCCCTGTTTGAAACTTGAACAAAAGAAAGGTACAAAATCTGAATTCTATGAGTTAGTCCAACCTAAAATCCTTGCTCTGAATTCCCAGACTCCAACTGTAGAAGCTGTAGGTTAAGCCCGCATTTAAACACACAGTCTAGTGTGTTTAATATAACCTCTGATGTACTAACAAGGGGTCAAATTCTGTCCTTATGTCCACCTAGAGTCTTTTCTGACTCTAATTGTACTCAGTGCTGAATCTGAGCAATCAATTCCACAGCATTTCCCAGCCTGGCTATTACAGCCCAGGTGAAGTTCTGCAATGACTCGGAACATGCAAATAGTGTGAACTTCTGCTCTTTGCTTCTGCTTCCTGAAACCTCCCGTGCTCCAGACACACAAATGCAGCCCTGTCAGGGTGTCCAAACACCTCAATTAGCTCAGGGATGCTCCTGGGGGTCTGTGTGTTTCCCTGTATCACCCTATCAATACCACACATTCACAAAGGCTTCCAGCAAACTCCAAAAAAACCCCAGAATTGCAGATATGATGGAACAAGCTCCCTGGAAAGTTCAACTGTCTTTGAAATAAGGGACAATTGTCAAGCAGGCAACAAAAAGCAGCACTGGCCAGGGCACTAACCTGACCCTAGTGAATATTCCTGTGCTCATACAGCATTTGCCCTGGGAACTGGAGGCTCCTCGTTCTGCTGCTGCCATCCTGCAAAGCTGAGTTATTTGAACTTTCTGCTCCTGGCTCCCTGCTCCCAAGGATTTCCAACACAGATGACTCAGAGGGATTTATCACTTTAGTTACTTAAATTAAGTGCACTGTGCTTAAACTGAAGAAAAAAAAAAAAAGGTGCATGTTGCCAATTAGCCAACTACACTGACAAATTACCTGTGGAGTTTAGATGCCCAGCACAGATCTGTGAGATTCATTCTAAGAGCATAACCGAGACCCACCAGGTCAGACAACTACATTTTTCTGCACTTCCACTTTCATCAGGAAAACCCACAAATGAAAAAAAAAAAAAAAAAAGAAAAGGTTGCTAGAGAAGAGCAATAGAAAATATCTACAGAAGCACACAAGGATACAAGCTTCCACCTTAATGTTGCATAAGCAGAATCAAGAAAGGTCACGATGTGAAGAAATATCAGTCACTTCCATGGGTATGTCCATTAAGGATTTATAAGTTTACAAAGCTGGGAGTCACCCAGCAGAATGACAAACATGAGAACGAAGCTATTAGCAGAAATAAAACATCATCATACAACATGTAGAAGCCAAACCCAAATAAGGAGAACAGTGGAGCATAAATCTTGATGTTAAATCCAGTATCAGGGCAAAGCGAGCCACAGAGAACTTTGATGAGCATCTCATTAAAAGAATAAAATTAATAACAATTTTTTCCCAAACACACTGGAATCATATAGTGTGTCAGGAAGTCTGTGAGGCTGATCAGGGTGTGAAATGAATGCTTAAAGAATAATATTCCTTCCATACAGATGGAGTAGGTATATACAGTATTGAGACTTTCGAAAAGGAAACCAGACAAACAGAAATTCTACCATATGGAATCAAACTAGCATTTTATTTGTGGAGTGGCTGGAAGAGGGGCCAGGAACATCCCCAGAGCAGCTGTCCATTGCTTGAGCCATGTAAGGGTGTTACCATTCCTGGGACAAGCAGCTAAAGACCAGCTCATGGCAGAGTTGTCCCCACAAGGCTACAGGACACAACGACACGGATACAGACTCTGACTTCAGAAATGTTCCTTCTAACTCACACCTGTGCTGTGCTTCACACAAACTTGCACCCAAATAAAGGTTTTCTGAATTTTCTCTTTAAAAATCCTACACGTCCTAGAGCTCTTAAGGAGATCAACAAGTCAAAAACTCGTGGGAAATAATCTCTGAGAGTGCTCACTGCTTAATTCAAGGTGTATCTAAAATGCTAGAAAGAGACAAATAGGAAAGAGAAATAGAAAAAAAATGTCACCTACATTCTACTCTCACCTACTTAACTATAAGCAAATAGGTAAAAAACTATAAAAGGCCAAACATAGCTTGTTAGTGTGGTATGTGTATCTTGTACACAATTTCACCCAGTAGCCACTTTTCTCCCACTAAGGATGAACTATAAAACTCTCTCCGTTCAAATATATGATTTTCTTTGAAATAGAAAAACACATCACAAACTAAGGATTTCCACACAAGTCCAAACACCCTGAACTTTCTACATAAGAATAATTTCATTGGCTCACATCAAGGGACTGATCTGAGTCTCCAGAAATTACTTTACTTCCAGGCTAAGACTTTCATTTTCTAATGTATGCAAAATAAAGACAGGACTCACTCATTAGGAAGAGCAGGTACAGGAGCAATCTCATCGTTCCCAGCTTTAAGGTGAAGGAAGGGCTGGAGGTACCAGGCAAAAGCTGCTCTCCTCCTCTGACAGTTCTCCAGACCTGCACGTCTCATTGTGACTCTTGTGGATTTCCTAGCTGAGGTTTCAAGGCGTATGCTAGTGACATTTTAATAAAACTGCACATGCAAAGACCCACTAGAAGTCAAACTTCTGTTACTGAGAAGTCATTTTTAGCAGCCTCTTCACTTCTGTCTATCAGCACCTTTAGTGCACCGAGAACCACAGGATGTCTCTGGAAAAGCTGCTCAGGTATATTTGTCCTGTCCACCTCGTCCTTTGGTGCTTGCTACCTGGACATGCCACATCACATCAGAATGTGCCAACAGATTGGCTTGAGTGAACTCACTGCAGGGATTTAAGAGAGATGCCAGCTCTCAGATACTCCTCATAGGAATTTTTAAATGCAAGAGGTTCCCCCCATCCTCATGCACACACAGAGCACTCGGTGTTCCCTTTTTATTCTATTATTGGTGTCAGAAACATGGGCATTTTATGGCAGGATGCCTAGGGTATGTTAAGGGATTCTGCACATCTCTTCTCCCCTCCACCAACAATCCTTTGGTTTCTATTCATCCCTTATTTCTCAGCCCTGTTGGCCCTAATCTGGAGCAGAGCAGCACAGAACTGCTCCCCAGGCGTTCATGCTACCAGGGTTCTGTGCAGCAGATATTATTCAAATGCAATGTGCTATTCCAAGTGCTAAATGAGCTGAAAATGCAAATGCTGAGCAATCAGAAGAGCTGACTGCACAGCAGCTAACTGGAAGGTGGTGATGGGAAGAAAGCTGTTCCAGAGATGTGGTTCTCTTTGCCCAGAAAGTGTAAGTTTTTCAAGCATTCTTAGAAAAGAGTGTAACAAATTACACAGACACTTTCTAGCTCTCTTCCTCTAAGGACTCCCTGTGTTTAACAACACTTGACAACCATCCCTGCAGCCTGGAAATGCTGTAGCACTCCACATCTCACCAATCTGAACTGAAAAAAAAAAAAAAAAGTCAAAAGAGGAAGTGAATAAACCTCTTTGCACTCAGATTTTAGTAACAGTTGGGGTCCAGCCAAGAGGCAGCCACAGTCACGCCTCTCTGGGGCCTTGTGTGCTCCTGTCCAGCCCCACTTTTATTCATGTTGCAAAGTGGAGCAGTTTTCTTTTACAATGTATGGGGTGGGGTTTTTTTTTCAATTTTATTTTCATTTTAGTCTCAGAGCAATAAGTGAAATTTCTTAAATACAGTAAAGAACAACCACAGGAACAGTTGCTCTGAGAGGTCCTCCAGCTACATGGCTTCAGAAATAGCTCCTTGCAGCTCATGCAGACTCACATAAAGCATCTGTTCTTTGTCTGAGCCCTTGTGCTTGTCACATTTCAGGCTCCTTCTGCTAGCTACAGAGCCAATGGAAAGTATGCTCAGCTGCAAGTGGGGTCACAAGAGATGGAGAGAGAGGGAATCAACTGAGACACAGACACAACTCCCATACTGGCTTCAGAGCACTCTTGGGAAAAAAAAGGGGAAAAAAAGAACAATAAATCATGTAAAGCATTCGAGGAACAAAACAGACTTGCTTCTACCTCCACCCCTGAGGAAAATGGCTTTATGTGATATTAGGAACCATACAAACCAGCCATGGGGTGTCTTTTAGGAAAATTATACAGATAAGCAGCAAGCCAGATTACTGTGCAGTTGGAAGCATTTGGAGCCCAGCAGAGAGACCACAGGGAGCAGTGACCAGGCCAGATGAGCTCGAGTAGAGGAGGAGGAGAAGGAGGATGGAAGCAAAAAGGTTTGCATTTATTTCTCAACCCTGCCAGGAGTGAAGCAACTTTGACCAAACCCCTGCACACAGGGGAGGGTTTGAGCATCCATAACCCTGCATAGGAGGTAATTAAGAGCTGCTGGTGCCTTCTCTTCAAGGCATGGCTGGGCTGTGAGTCTCCTTGGCTCATATAGAGGAGAGAAACTGCAGCTCTTCCTTCACTGACGTTTGTGAAAGGTTTCTGTTCTCTCTGGGAGCCCTGCAAAGCCTCCCCATTTGCATAGGATGGCTTCACAAACAGGGATGTTTAAATATCACAAGAGGTAGGGGGAAGAGGACATTTCATCTGTTGATAATTTCTTGTGTGAATGACTGAAGTGTTTCCCAACAAAACATCAGGATCTATTAAGAGGGGATCCCCAAATCCTGTATGGCCTTCAAAGCTATGAACCAGCGTGTAGGTCCTTCCTCTTACAAGGAACTGCAGCCATCCCACAGAGCAAACCCCAGCCAGCCTTCCTCTTCAGAACGTGACCAAAATGGGAAGTGGTTCAGATGGTGAAACCAAAGGGGAGCCTTGTGCATTAAGAATATGGAAAATTGGGAGGCTACTGATATTAATCTCCATAGTGCTGACTCACCTCTCACCACACAGAGACTGTAACTCCCCCAAAGGTTCTTTTTTTTCTGTAGCACATCAAAGAACTGTACAACAGCTTGGGCATTGCTAAATCCTCTGACCAAGCTGACATATCAGTTGCATGTGCCTATCCCTGTCTGCTATCCATCATCCTCCAGTCAAGAGGGCTGGGACTGGTGGTCTGTGGCATGACTGCAAAGCACAAGGAATGCCAAGGCCCTGGTTCACAGCAGACACTAGATGTTTAAGAACATTTTTGGTGCAGATCAAAAGATAAACTAACACTGCAAGCTTAAGAAAAGAATTTAAAGAGAAGCAGGCTCAAGGGATGGCTGAAGAGGCAGGTTATCTTGAAAGCAAGCTGCCACAGCCCACAGCTATCAAAAACTCTACCAGTAAGCAAGATTTCCCCTTTGTTGTTTATTAAGACTCCAAGGCAGGGATGGCAGATCTGATTCTGCATTTCTTGAGAATCTCCAAGTGTCCCCACCACAGCAAAGCACAGCAATAGATTACCATATGCCAGATGATCCCTCTGTGCAATATGAGCACCTTGCCAAATCTTGGGAACACTTAGGACAAAACCATAGATGGAAAAAGCAGCTGAAGGCTTCACAAAGCAAGAAAACAGCAGAAGCTGGGGTGAGAAAGTTAGTTACAGTTCAGAGACTCAGTTACGTGAAGCTGCAGAGGGAATTGCCCAGCACAGGGGAATAACACCTTGGAGGTGACAGGGAATAAGTTTTAGAAGCAATGCTTTTGCTGCCAATCACATGCATGCAGTAAGCAAAGAGATTAAGACAACTGTCTCCAAAAGACAAACCTCCTAGCTTCACTGGCTCAGAGCAGAAATGAGACAGGAGATCTTGAGTTATATAGTTTATCTTACTGAAGAAAAGGTGCTGCCAACATCTGTAGCCTGCAGCTTTTTCAGGGTGATCACTGGCCACTCCCTGTACAAAAGACACATCCAGTGCAACACCAGCTGCTACATTTTCAGATGTGGCTGCAAAAGCTGACATGAGATCATGAAAAACAAGAGTTAACTTGCATGACAGTGGGGTCAGCACAGTGCTGGGTGAAATGTAATCAGGAATTTGATAAAGCCTTACAGCCCACACTGATCACATCTTCTCTTCCTGAGAGAGGTTGAAGCTCTGAAAACATATCTAGGGATGAACACTTTCAATTTAGTAACCTTGCTATAAGGACAGTTTACAGAAATACTACATGTTGGTATTTTTAAATACAGGCTGAAAGTGAGGCAGCTCATTTTTATCTCTTTTCCACAGAGTCTAAAGTATGCTCCCCATCCTGGCCAAGGCAGGGTGCACATTAAAAAGAAGCAATGAGGTCCTTGAAAGACAGGATGCCCACTGAGACTGACAGGAAACATTAACCACACGATGCATTTTGGCCCATCTGTCTCTCAGAAGCAGGACTCTACTGCTGTTCTCTACAGAGACAAAGCAACCAGTGAAAGAGAGATGTTTCAGAAATTCACCATGTGAAGTCACAGGTCCAGGAAACCCACAGCACTCTTGTGCTCTTGAGCAGATGTGCACATCGTGCAAATGATCCCATTACAACGCTGCAAAATGGGAATTGTGAGGTGGGCTAAAGACTGAGCACTGCAGGTGCTGACACAGAGATGGCTCTTGGTGACCTGAGGCCATTTGCCCACTCCTGTCTCACACCCACAGTGATTTGCACAGAAGCCAACTCCATCCTTAGCAACTTTTTATGCCTCTACAACACTCTTTATTCCAAAGCACTTCAGTGCAGTCTCTTGTGACAAAAGATTAACAGTTGACCCATTTGCAGATAGGTGACTCCATCCTTTGCTTCCCTATGGCAAACAGCATTATTCCTATACAGCTCAAAGCACTCCCTTCCCAAGGACCACTCCCCACTGCTCCTGCACCTTCAGACACAGTAATAAGAAAGTGTCAGGCAGAGAAAGTTGAGAAAAAATACTTTCTTCAGAGGAAATGAATGATTAAAGTGCATGAAAATATTTAAAGCCACAGGCTGAATGACAGTCTTTGATGAAATGCAGTTTAATACTGACAATGCCTTCAATTCTTCCAGCCACTATAGGAGGAACAACTCCTCTGAAGATGGAAGCAAGGTTGCAATCCAGAAAACCTGCTAAAGATTTCTGGTTTGTCCCTCTAGAGGCATCATCTCAGTTGCTGATAGCTGGGGCTGCAATAGTGACTGCTCCTCTGAAACAGCTGATCTCAGTTGTTTCTGTGGCATCCGTTTCCATGTTCTTGTCTCTACAGCAGGAGACATAAAAACAGCAGCCCTTTGTCAGCAGGCAGCTGACAAAGGGATCCAGTTTTTAGAAGAGTGCAAGTTTAGGGAAAACCCAACACACAACAGACAGTATTTTACATGTTGCAACCTCCCCAGTCCTACAAAATCTAGAAAGAACCCACACTGGAAGAGCAGGGGGCATGTTTAAACCTGGTGGAGCTTCTGTCCAGGCTCTGTTAGGCTGAACAAAATGATTCTAGAGAAAGGAACTTCTCTCCATTTTCCACACAGAGTTGCTTCCCAGGTGCAAGAAGGGAAGCAAACATTATCTCAGGCAGAATTTGACAAAGTTGCCAGTGCTAATGCCCTGATTTGTGCTCTAAAAGCTCTGTGATTTTAACATTTGCAGTATGAGTGGGCCTAAATTTTACCTCTCCTAGAAAAAGCACCATAAGAGTCAAAGGGAAGAACAGCCCTTGCCTTTTTCAGCAGCATCTCCTGCCCATATCTACCACAGGTAAGTAGGAATGGCATCTCCTTTGTCCTCATCATTTGTTCCCAAACTCTAACCAGGTCCATAACTACTCTTATTTTCTCAGCTCACAAGTGCTGCTGCTACTACTGAGGGACACTGTGTGGAAGCAATTTCACAAGCAAGCTGACCCACTTAAAATCTGTTACCAAATACCTAATAACATGCCAAGAGTAGTTGCTGAGCAGAAAGTTAAAAGGGTACTGAAGATCTTTCTCCATGATCGAATTTACCTTCTGGATTTACTTCTGAATCACTGGTGTTTCCAGGTTCTTCTTTAAGTACTCCCACCTCCTTTGCCCAATTTGTCCATTTCATTTCCTCCACTCTGGAGACACAAAATGCAACAGACACTGACTCATGGAGCAGAGCATTTCAGCCCACATCCCATTTTCCTGCAGCACATCAACACAGGTCATCCTGCCAACACAACCCTGGTGGTTTGGCAGGAGGCTCCTTAGTTCAAGGGAGGCTCCAAAGTTCCACTTTCTATACATGCTCCCTAACACCCTGGAGTTAGAGAAGTGCTGTCTGCAGCAGGGTTCACAGGGTGGAGAAAGGTTCACCTGCTCTCCCAGCCCCTGTATGTGAGGAAAATTGCTGCCCCCTCGTGTTGCACTCAAGTTGCATGTTCCTGAGCAAAGGGGCCACCAGTTTGCACCCCTCCCACCACAGCCTGCTCTGGGCACAGCTACACTGGCAGCAGCAAAGGAAGCATCACTGCAGCCACCCTGCCACCTCACCCACTTGCAGAGATGTGGGTTAAACAGGACATCTTTTGGTGACACTGTGTCTTGGTGACAACACTGGTGGTTCTAGTGGCTCTCAAACTCCCAGCATTGCAATCACCCAGGAACTTGTGATTGAGTCCCTCTTGAGTCAGTGCTGGAACTCCCTGTGGCAGTGGAGGGTTACCAGCTTATGAATCATGGGAACCCATTACTGGGCTGGAGTGTAAGAGGTAAGTGGTATTTCTGTCTTACCTGAAACACCACCTCTCATCTTTCTTATTGAGGCCCACGGAGACAAAGCAGCCAGACCTCCTCTTCCCACCCTGGCGCCACAGCCAGGCCTTCTCTATTTCTAGGATAGCAATAGCCCTCTGAAAGAAGAAGTCCATGTCAGAGAGAAAACAGGGCACACAGAGCCCAGCCCCAATTTTTGATTAAATCTTCCCCAGTCAGTGACTTCTTTGACTTAGGAACCCAGTCCCAAAGTGCTCCTTAGCTTAATAGTTCCAGTCAGCTACTTAGTCTCTCAAGTTACTCATGCACATGGACCTGGGCTGGCTGGCA
Source organism: Brachypteracias leptosomus (assembly GCA_013401335.1). Classification (NCBI taxonomy): domain Eukaryota; kingdom Metazoa; phylum Chordata; class Aves; order Coraciiformes; family Brachypteraciidae; genus Brachypteracias; species Brachypteracias leptosomus. The sequence continues at coordinate 33,217 of VYZX01030644.1, forward strand.
GCCATGCAAGCAGCATGAATTTGAAATGCATCTAAAAATGATGTCAGGATTTACCTCAAGTGGCAAATTTAAGTAAAAGAGAAGTTTAAAGCCGAGGCTTAGGCCAAAGACAAGCACTGTCATCTCTGAGGCTATGAGACTGAAGCAGGAGTTTGGGCCATGGCATAACCACCAGGCAGCACCATCCCTCACCTGCAGCTTCCAGATGCTTTTGCTATAATCAGAAATATTGGTGACAGTCTCGCTCATGAGCGCGATCAGCATGTTGAGCAGAAGAATGTAAGTGAGGATCACAAAGAGCAGCAGCAGGAGCATGACGAAGTATCTGAATCTGGCATGTTCCTGGAAATCCAGGTCCCCCATCCCAATGGTGATCTTGAAGAGCTCCAGGGAGACACTGAGCAGCCCCCCGTACATCGCGTGGCTCCCAGCGCTCTCCACCTGAGCAACAGACTTGTTCTGAGACACCACGGGAGCATCCCCCATCAGGGTAACCAGAGCTATGAGAAAAACACAATTTGAATCCTCCTCAGAAAAATTTACTTCTCACAACCTAGTCTACAACATGAGGTAGAGTAAGGCCTTACCTGCAGCAAAGCCAAAGAGGAAGATCATATAAACCAAGAGGAAACGCAGCAGATCTCTCAGGATAGTCTGAAACACAAATCAGAAGGAAATGCCATTCTTTGTCCTACATGAAATCACCAGGATGATCTCCTCTTCACACATCATAAACCAACCCCCAGTAACAATAACGACAGCAAGTTGGAAAATGTTTTTATCCAGTTTAACAAACTGCTAACACATGTTAAATTAATTCCTCAGGTAACATCATTGGTAGCTTAATCTGAGAGTACTACATGAATTTATTTGTTATGTAAGTTTTTTGAAACAAATATCATGTCAGTTCCTCACTATGGCTGTTTACAAACTGTTTCAACACACACCTCTCTTTCTTTTCCATCTCCACTGGGTTTCACACAAGTGGTGATCAGAATTCTTCCCTAGCACCTCATTTCACCTCTGCTTTCTCTTGGCTTTCTGGTCCCAGACTCCTCTATGGACCTGGAAACATTTCTCAGCCCAAGCATAATAGTTTTGAGTCGTTTTGTGACAAACAAAGCATCAGTTGCTGTCACTTGCTTTATTCAAATACAGAAGTGGTTTGCTGCAGTTGTACTTCCTTGAAGACACTGACCTAATCTCCTTCTGCAATATTTTTACTGCCATAGTCAATTTAATTTATGTTTTGCAAGGCCCCGGGAGAAGAAAAGTAATTGCAGGACTTCCATTAGCTCCTCACACCCCAAAAGCTTTTCATACCAAGTTTTTTTTGAGTACTGACCTCCTGTATCATGACACTGTAGATCCCAGTGCGCTGGAAGCCCCGAGTGTAATACAGGGTGTTCACCCACCCCAAAAGCAGGGAGAACACCATCACTGCCACGTAGTTTTCTGAACTTGCACCATACAGGACTGCTGACAGCAGCAATGAGAAAGCCTGGATGAAGCTGGAGAGAAACAGGAGGAGTGACACAGTGATCTCAAGAAAAGGGCCCGTTTGCAGATCTGTTCTGTTTTGCAAGGAAAAAGCAAACACATTTTACGAGGCCACATGGAGCATATAAAGTGGCAGTTAATCAGACACACAGTTTATATAAGCAAATCCTGTTATAACCAGACCCACAAATTATTGCAGTTCTGTTATGAGCTGATTAATCTCACATTATGGAAACTCTGAACTGCTTGATGTAACCCACATCGCTGATATTAAATGGAAAAAACTTCTAACATGCACATAGATGCACCTACACACATTTCTCCTCAGAAAACCAAGGAGTTCTTGTCCTTTTAACCAATTCTGAGCCATGGTGACAGTATGATTAGGGACTTAAGAACATAGAAAAAGAGCTCAACTGTGGAATAATTGGGGGTCTGATCTTCATTGTGTTCTGCTACAAATCCAAGGACAGACCCTACCCAGCGAAGTCCATTACAACAAAGGGTCATGACAAGATGCAGCAGGCAGGAGAAGCAAGCAGGGAAGGGATGGGAAGAGGAGGCAGTGGCAGAGAATCAACCTTTCCTGCTCACCATCTCTCTAGTAATGTTAGGGCAACTTAGCTGCACACAGCAGAGAACCAATTTCACCCATGCTTTCACTGTGCAAGAAACCTCAAGGGACATACATCAAGATCTCAATGCAGCTGTCAGAACACATAGTCTTCAGGGACTGGCGCCTCCTCCGCAAGTACAGACTCTAATAGAGAAAAATCAATGGTAGCCATTCATCAAAAAACAGGGCACTCTAGAGAGGGAGTCCTGCCCAGCACAGCCTATTGCTCAGGGGAGAGGTTTGCTCCATAAGCTCCTCTTGGTGCTTTCATTTTCCAGATCCCAAATTTCAGTTAATCATCCTTCCCAGATGAAAAACCGGCCTTATTTATAAAGGGCAAGAATAAACAAGGGCTGAATCATGGCTCAGCTCAATGCCTTTATTAATAGACTGCATTAAGTGCCAAGGGTGCACTTTAGTCCCATAAATCACAGAAGCCTCTCATAATTACTTGCTGTTGTGAACCTATTCTTCCTCTTGCCCAGCAACCTGGCTGGTGCCACCCCTGTCACTGCTAGATCACACCGAGTGTCTCAGGGCAGGATTCCCTCCTGCCATCCACTCCTGCACATTCTGGTGTCAGGAGAACTGAATCCATTGCCTCCATGTCAGCGATAGTTTCCTTTTTTTCTTTCTTACAATGCAACTAGACAAGACAGCCCCATACCTGAGCAAAGATTAGATAAATGCCTCCTAGCAAGATAATGATCAGCCCAGAGACCCACAGGAAGCCACCAGCTGTGAACTCCACTGGAAATGAAGGCTGAAAGATAAAACCAAAAAAACCCAAGCCACTGAAGACAGACAGAGATAGTGAGGACAACCCCCCTGCACCTTTTAAACTCAGCTCCATCAATCCAGGCCTTTCCAGGTAAAGAGACTGGACCCACCTTTACCCGTAAGGGCTGATAATACGCAATGGCCGTAAAGATGGTCATGAATGACAAGTATGAGACAAAACTGAAGTAGAATCTCTTGGAAGCAAAAGTTTCCCATTTCTGCTGAAGCAGTTTGTTCAGAGGCTCCAAAACCACCATCTTGTACCGATTCTATGGAAAAACAAACAACAAGAATGTACCCACGTGCCACCAGGAATGCAAATTCACCAGAGGACTGCCTTTTCCTGGGCTGGAGTTCATGGCTCCAGCCAGGGTACCACTAAGGGTTTATTCAGCCAGGCCATCAGGGTGTTTGGACACACCCAGGCCTAGGAAAAGGACCAAAAATTTCTCTCATATTATAGATTATCAGATGCATATGGAGCGAGCTATAAATAATCAAATACGCAAATACTTCCATCATGCACCACTCCTCCAGAATGATCACGTGAGACACCACATTAACATGAAATGATTTGCATAATTACACAGCAACATTACAGAAAGGCAGAAAAAATGTTGCTCTCTTTGACTTTTATTAGAAGCACTCACTGGTGTGTCACTGCTGTAGGCCAGGATCTCCAGCACAGAGTTCTCCTCAAAGCTGTCTATAGAGGACAAGTCATAGAGAGACACGTGGATAGGTCCATAGGTCCACTCAGTGAACTTGCGGGACAGGTGCCTGTACACTGGGTCTTTGATCTCTCTTTGGATGATGTGCTTGAAGATCTGAAGAGAAACCAGATGCATACCAAAGAGATGTGTATGGAATGGAGATGTGGAATGACACAGGCATACCCAGATCACCCTCAAACCCAGGACACCTGGCTTTTTGCACCACACACTTTGATATATCCCAACACTGGACTATCTGGCTAAAAGAGGCAACCTACATCTTGCATCAGCTCTGCTGGGAGTAGAGCCAATTTTGGTCCAGACCAGTTGTCCTGGCTGGGACAGAGAGCAGCAGCAGCCAGCTGAGACTCTGTAGGACACTAACTGAATGGCCTGGAGGAGGCCTCCTTTATTATCTCCTGTGGCACTGCCACTGCCAGCAGCATTACTACAGGTTGGGCACAAGATGCTCCTCCAGCAAACCCCACTGCTACACTACAGCCTTCCTTGTTTCTCAGCAACCCCAGGGATTCCCTCTAGTTGTCTTTACCTCCACTTTGCCTGTCTTGGCAGCAAGCTGCAGAGGATTTAATCCATCATAATTCGCTATCTCCTCCAGTTTGCATGTTGGGTCAACCTTCACACCTGCCTTCAAGATCTCAACGTAAGTTGTGCTCACAAACTTGGTGTTCTCCACAGTGTCATCTGCAATCATCACCAGGGCATGGAGGATTGTGTTGCCCTGTGTATCCTGCTCCTGGATCCTGGCTTTCTGGTGGGGATTGTTTAGAAGATATTCCACCACATCAAGCTGGTTGGTACAAGCAGCCAAGGAGAGAGGAAGTTCACCTGAAGAGATTAGGACAGTATTTGGGAGGTAAGCAGGAAGGGGTGAAAAAGAATTAGAGGAAGCTAAAAACCCCAAATTATAGGAAAATATATTTAGCCTATAGTTTCAGCACTGGAATAGAACAAGTTCTTTCTCAGTGTCTCTAAATTCAGAAAGGGTTTTGCAGTAAACAATTACTCCTTATTTCTGGGGGCAGCTGAAACACTTTCCCAGACCCTTAATTTGACTAAATTAACCAAGTATTTGTCTCTCTCTGAAGCCCCTCAGATGAGACTAAATACATAAACCCAAAAATGATGGAAAATGCTCATTGGACACCTCAGTCTATGAAAGGACCCTGCCATTCAATTAAGTCAAGATCTTGATTACAGGACAGTGGAGATGGCAACTCAGGCAGAGAGGGACAAACCCAACTGAGAATTAGTGGCATCACATACAATAAAAAAACCCCAAGGAACGTGTTCCACACTGACTCACCAAAATAAAAGTAAACTCCTTCTTTCTTCTTCTTGAAAAATTCACCATGGGCTCTGGCATGGACATCAGCTCCATGCTCTACCAGAAGTTTCACCAACTCTAGGCTCCTCTTCTCTATGGCAATGTGGAGTGCTGTCTGGCCTAAGGGAACAGACAAAACCTATCACTCGGTGCCACTGGCAGAAGGAGCAGGCAAAGGGCTCTTCAGCAAAGCTCTGGTTCAGCAATCACTGTATGTTCTGCACAGCAGCTCTGCAGCCAGTGCTGGGCAGGGGGTGGGTGGCAATGGATGACTTTCAACAACGTGCACTGGAAAAGCACGTTGCAAACACTGAGTCAGGAGACAAGTCTCAAGACTATCAAAAATTCACCATGAGACCAGGCAATTAGCCCTGCCTGGAACTAAGATCCCAACCACACACCTACACGACTCCACTACATGTCTGTTATTAAAACAACAACCCAAACAGCAGAACTTCTTCATTAACAGGGATTTACTATTTCTTTTTCACTTTTAGATGTGCTTTTTAAGCTTTCCCAAGCAAATCCTCTCATATTCTTCTGTTGTTAAATATGTTTAATCTCTGGTTTATAGGCCAAGAACAAAGTTGCAGAAGTGTGTAACCCAAGGCTGGAGAAGATGCAGCACCAGAATGAGCAATAAAAGGTGAGTGAGCTGTTACTGCAACTGCACCAGAGCTCTGGAACTGCAGCACTGCATAAGCTCTGGTTCCCCTCTTCTTCCCTGTATCTGCACATCCCACCTAATGGGGACCCTGCTCTGACACAGCCCCAGAACAGAAACCTTACCTCTGTAGTAACAGTCAGAGCATGACACATTGACAAGTGGCCTGGGGTTCTGTGTCTTTTGGTCTATTTCCAGCAAAACTGGGATTGTGTCATTCTTTCCATTTTTTAAGTTCAACAGGGCTTTCATTAAGCAGGTCTTGCCAGTCTTTGCATCTAGAAGACAAAGAGTATTGAATGGGTTATGCATGTACTTTGTACATCAGTATTACTTGATTCAGAACTGTCAATGGAGGACCAAATATATAATTACTCTAAAGGCTTTTCTTGGTATTTTAAGTCTGCAGTAGAGGCAAGTGTCTTAAGATATATAATTAATGGCATTCTCCACCCTCAGGTGGACACTAGGAAAACAAAAGAATGGACAGAGGGATGGAGAAAGCAAAGAACCATGATCAGGTTCCCCTGCTTCCCTCCTGCACTGACAAGTGCTGTCTCTGCTAACCCTGTTTATGGAGTACTGAGCAGAACCTACCAGTGTATTCAGAATTGGTGAGAAACTTGGAGGTCCTCCTTAAGTACTCAAGTAAACCATCCAGTGCCTCGGGGCTGCCCCTTGAGACTGCACTGAAGAGCCTGTCTCTGTCAAATCGATTTGGGTCCTTTTGGCTACAGAAGAAATGCAAAGGGTTAAGAAGTTCTGGAGAGGGGAAGACAAGAGGGTGCAATAAGTTCTAGTGGGACGGTGTAAGAAAGGAGGAAGGCAGAAAAGTTTGTCAGAAGTAAAAAAGTATTTTATTTTTGAGTCAAGGGAAAAATAGACCGTTATTTCCCAGAATTCTCTTAAGTGGCTGCTCTTTTCATCAGTTGGAGCTCTTCCCAGATCCACTGTGATGTGCACCCCTGGAACACATCCAGAGCATAAAGACAGAGAAGCCCAAGATAGCTGCAGGACCAGAGTCCATCCCATCACATGGTGTGAAGCACTCTCTGAGCTGGTTTACAGCTCTCCCTGGCAAGAACAGTTCAGTTGTATGGGGCTCCAAGCTAAGCTGCTCTTACACCCAATTTGGTTTACTATTTTTCTTAGTCCAGATATATCCAAAATACACCACAACACACACCACACACATACCTTCAAAGAGCAGCAGGAAAGGGCTAATATGTCCCCTTTCTGCTTTCAATTACCTCCCACCAGATGACTGCAATATTTCTACGTTGCCACTTTGAGTTTGGACTTGGTCAAGTCTACAGGTGGCTACCAGCAGGGATCAGCACAGCTCAGCAGGGATCACCCTTCTCAAATCCCCAAGTTACTCACTTGCTGACGAGCCCTGGCCGGTAGTTCAGATTAATCTTGATTTTAGGAGGAAAGTCACTGCTCTCCTTCTGATACGGTGTCTCCAAGGGCCGTGGCTCTCCTTTCTTTCCATGTGCTGACCTTTCTTCCTTTTTACTAGACGTAGGTTTATTGTCCTGGATACTGTCATCTGTTTCTAGCAATCCCATCAACCTGTTCCTCTGACCTGGGCCCGGCTGCCCATTTGTGAAGTTATCCATTTCTAGTAGAGATGATCTTGCAGATCACCAAAGATGTTCCCCACTGGGAGACTAAACCTGCAAGGGAGAGGGAGAAATAACAAAATTCATTCACAAATCTACAACATGTTTGGTGCAGCAGTGGAAAGCATGTTTTCAGCTCCTGTATTCAGCTCCTCCCTACAATTGACTATGGGTTCCTTGAGAGACAGATCCAGTAAAACTCTGCACAGCAGAGTGTTTGAATAAAGGATCGAGCTCTTAAATAGGGTACCACTGGAGAAGAACTTCAAAAGCAGTTCATGAAATAGAGGCAACTTGTCTGCAGAACATCTGAACCCCCTTTGTGAGATGACCTCACCTGTTGGCAGCAGCACAGGTTCCTTACATAAAAGGCAAAGAAAGTGGATCTTTAGGAGACTACGATCACTGCTCTTGTCTCAGTGCAGCCAAGACAGGCTGGTCACCAAGTGGCCAAAAAGATAAGATTAACTGTAGGACACCTTTGGAACAGAGTGATAAGTTTGTTCCTGCTCTCTGTAAGTGTTACGCTATTTCTACAAGGAAAACATATGCACAAATTATGTTCCCCTCCTGCACTCTTGCACTTCATCCTGGGGCAAACTGAGTGGGGTCACCCCAATGTTTGGAGATGTTGACTGTCCATGGAAGAACAGGCTTTGAACTTCCAGCTCCACAGCACAGGCAAACACACACCCCAGCTGCCATGTGGACCTCACAGCCCTCAGCCTGAACACAGCACAGCTCTCCCCAGAGCAAAGCTGCATCTAGATCTGCACCAGTATTCACCAGAGCACGCAGCCAGCCCACTTCTCTCATCTACTATGTCCTGTACTCCCTTTTCACTCTTTTGAGACATCTCCTCATATGTATCTAGATACATCTCAGATTCACACCCAACGCAAGCTCTCTGTAGTCAGCATATGCCTGCAGATTCACACACGGTTTGTGAGGCAGAAGGAAACACCCATGACCACCAACCTGAAGCAGAGCTTTTTTTAGTAACTCCGTCTTATTCACATGTAGTCCCTCCAAATGGTTAACAGGTTTTCTCTGAAGAGAAATCTCCCTTGCTGGGACTACAGCCAGACTCCATAGCCTGTACCAAAGAGGCAAATTGACACAGCATAAGCGTTCTGGCTGAGATTAGGATGTGGAGAAGCACTTCTAGGCAGAAAACAGCCACAAAACATCTTTACATAGCTCACAGCAAGAAATCCAAGGGCTGATTTCAAGACAAACCATTATGATAATTCAGCCATTCAGTTTAGTCTGCACTCTAACAACAAACATTCCTCTGCACACACAGGCATGCACCCTATACTCCCCTTTCAGGCTTATTTCTTCCCCCAAAACACTTACTGGTACATTTGCCGATCCTTTAAAGGGCTATTTGTACATCCATAAGAGTTTGCTTGTGCTTTTCTGTCTTCCTTTCCCCAAAATCATTCCTCAGCTGCAGTTTCCACCTCTCCACAGCGCTCGAGAGTTATTTATTGTCAGTCTTGCACAGACAGACCGTCTGGTTTAACAGCAAGAGCAAAATGGTCCTATAAAAAAGGACCCTATAACATACACATCCAATTTGTGCGTCCCTAGGAAACACAGACAACACTCTCTGTTTGCCAGCTCAACTTGCACTTCTCCACTCAAGAACAGAGTTGTTTCTCTCTGGGACTGTACCAAGCCATTTTGAGTAGCGCAGCACACAAAAAAGCCCTGCTGTCAAAAGAGGAAGAGCACAGCACTTACCCCAAGTTCCTGCAAGCTCCACCCAAGAACTGATCTGACAAGGAGTCCCAACGGATCCTTCAGAGGGTAAATAATCTCCCAGTAGAAACCAAGGCAAACACCAACAAGCATTAATAAGCATGAAAGCAGACCCCAAATTATTCACATCCATTGGTGAGAGGAGTCTTCTTCTGCAGAGAAGACCACGCTCATATTAGCAGTCTATTGATGGCACAGCATTGACCTCCTGTCTGGTGGTGGTCCATGAGCAAATCCAGGCTGTCCGTGAGAAGGAATAACCACCAGTTATTGTTATTTACTCAACTGTAATGCTTTTTGCAAAGTGAAGAAGGGCTTGCACAGGAAATGACTAGATAGATTTCTCAGTAAAAGAGAGCCAATGAGTGCAGTGCTCTTATATGGGAAAGCTGGCTGGCTTTTGCAAATTCATAAAGCTTAACCCCTGCCTGCACGCACAGAGACAACATCTCAGTCCACTCACATCTCAAGGGCGATGGCTCATGTGAACCTGACAGTGCTGGAGCCCATGGTTTAGTTGTGAGGCTTGTCACAAGGTTCTCTGTTAGCCCCAGGACAAGAAGTCTGCACGGAGACATCTATGGCCAATGGTTTCTGTGGGAAGCCAGCTCTCCTCACACAACTTCACACACCCTACTGCCAGCAGTGCAAACTCTATGAGGCAGGAACCCAGCCAGAATGTCACACCCTACAAAGTACAGTGTCAGCTGCTCATCACAAGCACAGGAGACTGCACAGAGCAGCCCCAGTTCCAAAACATTTAGGCCACTGGTTACTTAATTTGTCACTAGTGCCCATTTCTTAACGGACTGGTTCTCCAAAGGAGTGCAAGTCTTGGAGAGGCTACTTCTGGGAGCACGGACTGGCCACCCCTACATCTATCACTGAGACCATGTACACACACAAAACCCACTTCACTTATCACTCACAAAACAGGAGCCCTGGGAAACAGAAAACATCAGCCCACAACAAGCAGTTTTGTTTATTCTCTCCCACTCCTGCCAGAGCTGAGGCCTGAGGAGGCAGCAGCAGCAGCATTTCCCATAGCATCAGTGCAGGAGGACACTCAGGACCCAGGGTCTCAACAGCCTTCCCCAGGACAGTGCTGCTGCAGAGGGATTCTTGTCTGTACTCTGTAGAGGAGTGGTGGTTGACAAAGCCATTTATGTGATCTAGATGGTAAGAAAAATGGTAAAGAGCTCTTCTAATCAACAGCTTAATAGCAGGGGCACATCCCACAAGAAATCTCCAAAGTTTAGTTACCATTGGTCCAAAAACATTGAGAGAGGGTGTCACATCATGACACACTGAACTCTGGCACACTGAGCAACTTCTTCCAAACCTACCAGGAGCCAAAAGAAAGCCTCAAGCAATCCCCATCTGACAGGGCTGCAGGATGATGTGAGGCTTCCTGGAATGTGGTTGTCACCCATAGAAACATTCCCAGATGGCTTCTACTTTGAGTCAGATGCAGGCTGTGAGACGACCTCCCTATAAATACACCCATTAAATGGCAGGGTGCCTTTTCCTCTCCCATCATTTTGCATGAGATCACAAGCTTATTTCTCAGATTCCTGTGTTTCAAAATTAAGCTGATTCAGGAACAACGCAAAGTTACTTATTCTTTCTAGGCTTTATGATTTATCAGGGCTCACAGAATAGCCCATGAAGAGCAAACATATGCAGATAAATGCAAGAGCAGATCTCGTCTCTCCCATCCCTCATTCCAGCCTTGCACGGATTCAGTTCAGTTTGCTTTAGCTGTGTTACACTGAATTAACTGTGATATCAACAGACACAGCCTCAGGCCCAGGAGTTTAGCTCAGATTTACAGGTTTAAATCCCCTTGGGCTTTTCCCCCCAGCTTTCATGGGAGCCAGGTCACCATTCTTGCCAAGGAATGAAATGGGCCCACAAAAGTGCATCATAACAGAGCTCTCTGCACATCTGGTTTTAATAGCTTACACAGAGGGAGGGGAATGTGCAGCTTGCTGGGAAAGGAACCACTGCCAGCTGAGAGGTCACCACAGCAAAACAGAAACATGGAGCTGAGGGGGAGCACAGAGCCCGTGGTATGTGCACACACATGCGCAGAGCACTCTGGGGTAAACTCTTGCACTTCCACTGCAGGGAAGGCAGAAGAAAAAGAGATCTGCCCAAATGTGCACTCGCTGGTGACAGTGTTCTGAGGTCACAGCAGGGTTATGTCACTGGTGTGCACTACCCAGCCAGGCTGCTTATGATGCTTAACAAGCACCTTGCCACCGAAATTTAAAATCCCCAAAGCTGTCAGGACTCAGGAGGAAGCCACCCAAAGCAGCATGTAGGGAGAATAAAAGAAGAAATTTAGTTTACCTTTCTGCCAGCCTGAATTTTCAAAAGCAACACGTGATCCTCTTGCCTTTCAAGGCTTTTATTTTGGGGAACAAGAAGGAATCTTGCAACTGCTCAGCACTTATTTTACTGATTAAATATGTCTGGTGCTAAGTTTCTCCTGACAGGACAGACTTTCTGTGGAAACCTTAGATGTGGGGAGAGAAGTCAAGCTCTCAACTACTAACTGAAATTTTCAAGTCCAATAATATAAAATATATTCATAATTCTGATATAATTATAGATTATATATGAAGAAGCACAGTAATTCATGGCAGGAAAAGCAATCACTAGAATCTGTTTAAACAGAAGGCAAAAGGAAGCATGAGGAATATGGCATTCAGGAAAGATGGAAACAAACATTTCCTAAAATATGTATTCTCTGTTCACCCAAGTGTTCACTCTTACCAAATACTGGAAAACATAATAATTAATATCATGTATATGCTGTAAATAGAAGATTAAAGCCACTTACATGTGTCTGTAATTTAAATACAGCATGGATCTGTAGCCACTCTAAGGAGCAGCAGCTCAAAATCATCTTCACAGGAGGAGGGAAGCCTGTAATAAAAGCATGCAAGGGTGAACCATTAAAATCCTCTGGGAGGCCAGAGCTTCAATCAAACCTCTTGGAAGTCACACAATTAAGAAAAACCTGTTTGTTTTAAAGGTGTACTTTCACACGTGGGAAAATATCAAGTATTTTTGCAAGGTCTGATTTTTTTTTTCCATGCAAGTGTTCTGTAAAACCTGCCCTGAAGGGATGAATTTTAGCCACTTCATTTGTTGTAGTTCCACAGCTGGAATCCTGCACTTCTACACACCAGCAGGCACCCAATCTGAAAGACAAATATTCTTAAATATAACTCCTTGTCAGATAGCCCTGAGGCCTCTATTAGTTTACACAACAGTATTTCAGTAACTAATACTCTTACATCATGATATTTAAAGGCTCCTATCTATATTCTCCCCAGGCCTTTGAAGGAAATATCCTCTTTTCTTATTCCTTAAATGGAAGTATCTTTCAACTTGATGTATCCCTTTCTGCAGCCTTGCAGCCTGCAGGAATGCTCTGCTGACAATCAAACAGCAGCGAAAATCCAGCAGTAACGGTACAAAACGAGACTTTGGTGGAGAAACACTGACATCCAGTGGCCGTTAAACACACCTAAATTCCTGCTGCTTTGGAAAGCAGCCTGCACAGGAAATTCTTCACATAGAGCAAAAAAGAGTGGCAAGAATGTACCTGTGAGCATTCTAGCCATTCACTCACTCTTTGTATTAAAATATTTAACAGAAACTCGTCTAATTTCAAAGCTCAAGTTCCAAATAAGACTGGTCTTGATGATGCAGCAATGTTCCCTGGATAAAAAATTGTGCAGGGAGGGGGTTCTGAACTCAGCTGCTATGCAGTGCCTCTGAACTGCAGATAGAACTGCAAAAATACTGAGGTTTTCCCCACATTTATGTGCTTTAACCCTCACTTTCCCTATATAATTAGGTTTCAGGGCAGAGGTAAACATTAAATGTATCTCAAACCCAGTATAACAGGGTTATCTCATTTGTCTTAAAACAAATAAAAAGTATTTTTTTAAAGCACAGAAAACACTGAAATCTTGTTGGGTTTTTTTTAAGAGAGAAACTAGAAATAACTGGAGCTGTAAGAAAAAAACCAAAGGCCAGTCACAAAGCTCAGGATGAATAGACACTACCAGAATCTCATCAATATGGGAGCATTAGGGTTATTCTAACAGCATATAGATTCTGGCTAAACCCTATTAAATTCTTATTTCAGTTACAAATAGCTGGCTCTCAGCAGATTGAATTGAGGTATCACCACATTGTGCAGAAAACAAATGTCTCCTGCTAGCTGGGGGGGTCAGAGTCTCCCTAAGACAGCTCCTCTGTGAGGAGCCAGGGCCCAGCACAAGCACCCTGTGTCCTCAAAAGACCCACTGGAGCGGAGCTTCACATGCACCCAGGCAGTGCTGTGACACTCCAGCATCTGGGGATGTCACCTTCTGTGCCATTTCCAGTAAGCCCAGTGCAGAGCTCATGAACTTTCAGCACAAGCCTCACCCAAGGAAACCTTCCTCAGGGCTGGGGAGAATGGAACCTGGGCATGTTCACCCTCACACCACCAGCCAAGGCTGCTTAAACTAGGCCTGAGCTGGGCCACACAACCACAAAATGCCTGAACGTTCCTCTCCCCACTGCTTATTGCCTCAGGTGCCGCACCAGACCAAAGCAGGCTCCACTCATGGCTCTGTTTATGGACCATCCACACATAACACCAGAAGTACCAGCAGAGGCCATGGTTCCACTTAAATATGAGAAGAAACTTATTCTCAGTGAGGGTAACAGGACACTGGAACGGGCTGCCCAGGGAGGTTGTGGAGTCTCCTTCTCTGGAGATATTCAAAACCCGTCTGGAAATGTTCCTGTGTAACCTCATCTAGGGGATCCTGCTCCGGCAGGGGGATTGGACTAGATGATCTTTTGAGGTCCCTTCCAATCCCTGACATTCTGTGATTCTGTGATTCCACAGGTTTGGCTCAGACCAAGGCTGGAGGGAGCAGGCACTAGGAACCTGACACATCACCCACTGGGGGTCCTTGTTCTGGCAGAGCAGATCACACCCCAAAGACAGCACCTAACATGGCCTAGTGAGCCTGGGCACCACACTGTGCTTGAGCAATGCTTCTGCAACAGTTCTCCTTCAGTGACCCCTCTGGAGGAAGGTCATCTGCCATTTACTGATTTGTATCTGAAAGGAAGAGAACTGGACCTGCAGCCTGCACAACCCACCCAGCCTGTAACCATCCCCACAGCACAGCTGCATTTTACACCTTGAGAAAGGACCTCTCTCAGTTATGAGCCAGAGGATAAAGCAGCTGGTTTTACCATGGAGCAGATCAGCAGAAGCAAAAGGTAAGTAATGTAAATTTATTCAGTGCTTTATCTCCTCTGGACTATAAATGGCTCAGGAGAGTTACACAGAGCAGGGCTGTTAATATACCTGTCAGGAGTGGGAGAATCAGAGAATGGGTGGGTTGGAAGGGACCTCTGGAGGTCATCTCATCCAGCCCCCCTACTCAACCAGGGCCACTTAGAGCTGGTTGCCCAGAACCATGTCCAGGTGGCTTTTGAGCATCTCCAAGGAAGGAGTCTCCACAACCTCTTTAGACAACCTGTCCAGGTGACTAAACTGGGAAAAAGGTATAAAGTGAAGGAAGAGCAAAAGGAACAGCAGGAAAACTCAAGGGAAGTATGTCTTGGGGTAGAACAGCAATTGCTTACAGAACTTTATGTTTCTGATAGTACAGCTAGGTACAGCAGACAGGGAAGCAAGTCCTGCTGCTGAAAAAACCCAAACCTATCATGGTTAGAACTGTCAAAACCAAGTTGAACATGATTACAAGTTCAACTTGTAACAGGGTTTTTGATGAACACAGAGGTATAACTTTTTGGGTAGGGTGCAAAGAACACACCCCTAATATCACATTAAAAGCTGAAACAAACTTTCACAGCAACACTGCAGGGGACAAAAAAGTGTCACGAAAGCTGGTGCATAACACAAGTTACCAGTAAAAGTGCCCACAGTGTTTCTGTGCACACAGCACAAGGGTGCCAGGCCTCCCACCTCCAGTTCAGGAGCTGTCAAAATTCAAGATTAAGACACTGACAGCCACATTCCTTACAACCTCATCAAGTGTCTGTGGAAGGGCACACTAACCACACCCATCACTACAGTTGAACTAAACCATTCCAACACACCCATTTGGGTGAGGTTCCTTGATCCACCCCATTTTAAGAAAAGCAAAACCAACCAACAACAGACAACCCAGACTTTAGTAGTAACCTTGTAGCTTTTGGCATTAAATGATTAGTGTAAAACACTTTGCCATTGAGTATCTAAGCTGGTTTTCACTAGACCAGGTGTATTAAGGCAGCAATCCCACCAGCGCCCTCCCACCCACCAGCAGTAACCTCCCTCCCACCCATCAGTCCTTCCCCAGACCCTGTGTTTCCTGTAGTTCAGGCAACCCAACACCCCCCCCCCCCCCCCCCCCCCCGCCACTAACACGAGGTGACGCGG
>VYZX01030644.1:48956-112498 GCA_013401335.1 Brachypteracias leptosomus
TCCCCCGCCCATTTCTGTAAAATGTAGGGAGGCTGTCACAGACTAGACAGACAGTTTTCCCCTTAAAAATACAGAACCACTCATGTTTGCTTCCATTTCCCCCCTTCAAGTCTCCCCAGGAGTCAATTTAAACACACCACAAACTCACAAGGTACAGCAAATCCCACCGCAGGGCACTGCTAATCACCACCCCACCTCTTCACCCACTTGGTGGCTCTCAAGGTCTTTAACAAAGTATTATCCTTCCTGGAAATAGTGTTACAACTCCAGGAAGATGACATGGTGTTAGTGCTTAAAATAAGACTTTAATCCAGAGCCTCTTCATCCAGGAAGTCCTTATTACACAAAGAGGCTTAAACCACAAAGAAACAAAGCCCAAGTAGGTCACTTAACTTCACTAACTACACCAGTTTTACAAGCTTGAACTGAGAGAGACTGCAGGGTGTGATGTGCAACAGAAAACTTTATTAGCATTTCAACAGACAGTGTTCAGCTGTTAAGCTTGCATTAACCTGGCATTTAACTTAAAATTAAGACATTGAAGAACTACAGTGCAAACACAAGTGCTGACGCATTCTTGTTGTCAAGCAAGATGCACAAGAGCTTAACAGCCACCCCTGAGGCGCAGCACAAGGTGGAGGGTGGATTCCTTCTGAATGTTGTAGTCAGACAGGGTGCGCCCGTCTTCCAGCTGCTTGCCAGCAAAGATCAGCCTCTGCTGATCTGGAGGAATGCCTTCCTTGTCCTGGATCTTGGCTTTCACGTTCTCAATGGTGTCACTGGGCTCAACTTCAAGGGTGATGGTCTTCCCAGTCAAGGTTTTCACGAAGATCTGCATGCCACCTCTCAGGCGCAGCACAAGATGGAGGGTGGATTCCTTTTGGATGTTGTAGTCAGAAAGCGTGCGCCCATCTTCCAGCTGCTTGCCAGCAAAGATCAGCCTCTGCTGGTCAGGAGGAATGCCTTCCTTGTCCTGGATCTTGGCTTTCACATTTTCAATGGTGTCACTGGGCTCCACCTCAAGGGTGATGGTCTTCCCAGTCAGGGTCTTCACGAAAATCTGCATGTTTAACTGTAAAACACACAAGACTTTCAGCTTTAGCTAAGCAAATAGCGTTTAATGATTTCTAAAGAAAAGACACTACTACTATTTTACACTATATAAACACCAGTTAAGCTTTTTATTTTGTATTTCTATTAACATTTTCTACACCCATTCTTTAACTCTGGACTCAGTAAACCCCTCTGAGGTTCGGTATGTGATGTTCCTGCGAGATCCCCAGCACTATCTTCCCCCAGCGGGCTCCCAGCTCCCCCCTGCCTGCCCCCCCGCCCAGCAATGCGGCGGCTCCACCGCAGCCTCCCGCCCAGCTGCTGCAGGACCTCTCGGGGGCGAGCTGCGACAACGGCACCGGGCTCTCCCCCTCACCGCCTTCCCGGGCAGTGACTCAGCAGCCCGCTTCCGGGAAGACGGACAGAGCCGCCGCCATTTTCTCCACAATGCCGCCTCCTTCCCTTAAGGAAGGATCCCCGTTCTCCCCCTTCCCTCCGTCCATCCCCCTCTCCGGGTCTCAACGACACGGGTCGGAGCAAGCCGAGACTACTCTGCGCAATTCCTTCCCCTCACAACCCCTCTCCACAAGGGCCCCCCCTCTGCCATATATCCTGAACAAGCCGAGACTCCGCGCAATTCCTTCCCCTCACAACACTTCCCCATGAGTCCCCCTCTGCCATATCTCTGCCATATACCCTCCTGCCCATAAAAAAATCCTCCATTTATTTTTCCCCTCCCACACCCCCAACTGCTCCCGCCGCTCCACTCACGTCTCTCGGCCCTGAGCGTCTCTCCTCAGTAAACCCTCCGTTGAGTACTACTGCGGCAACTTGCCGTATGGCGCAGACCCACCCGTATTTATACGGTTCCTGACAGACAAGCCCCGCCCCTGTACACTGACATGTCCATCCGCCTCCCAAAGTAGTCCCAAGTAAAAGATCACTGTAATAAAAATACTCGCCTTTTTCCCCCTCCAATCTCCTTCCAGGGGGCAAAGGTGTCCTGGGGTCTTAGCGTGGGGCCTCAGATCTTTAAAAATCTGGAAATTTCTGAAGGGATAGATGAATCTATAGGTACGGTGAAGCCGTTATAGGAGACCTGGAAGTCCGGCTCTGATTGGCGCATTCCTAAGAGCAGTGGGTGCTGATTGGTTGATGCGGGGGAAGACAAGGGAAAGCTCTGGAAGATTCGGGGTGCCGCTCGGCGCTGATTGGTGCGCGGTGAGGTCAGCGCTGTTGCCAGGGGGGAGACGCCTGGCGGAGGCAGATTTCGGCGGGAGGGGGCTGTGCGCTTGCGCAATGGCGCTGCCGCACCGGCTGGTGGGGAGGGGGCGTGAGGGCTGGGGTGTGTGCCAGGGCTGGGGTGCTTTCTGTACCCTCCGTCTCACCCCCTGGCAGTGCCTAGGGAAGAGCCTGGCACCAGCTGGGGGAGAAGTGCCCCAGAGAATAGAGGGGTTGCCCTTGTTGCCAGCTGTTTGTTGCCTCACACTGATGGGAGCACATCTGCCCTGGGTGCTGTGAGGTGGTTATGGCAGGGCCTGGAAGGGGCCGTGGGGCTGCTCCTGCCCTGTGTGGCTGTGAGGAAAAGCCGGGAAGCAGAGAATTGAGCTGACAAAGCTGGAAAAAGCTGTTCTTTAGAAATCTGGCCAGTGTTGGCAACTGCTGGTGTGTCACGCTGCAGGCCCAGCGTGCCCCTTGTCATGTGGCCCATTTCCTGGGCAGCCCTTTGAACCAATTTCAGCTCGCTGACAACGTAATTATTTCAGGTGAGGTTGCAAAACAACCCCTCTGATGAAATGCTGACATTTGAAATTCAAATGGCTGTTTACTTGCCTCCAGAACAGGAAGCTTTGATCAGGTTATGGAGCAGCTTCCTTCTGTGAACTGATGTGGGAACGTGCTTTGTGTTAATTAAGCTTCATCATACTTTCCAGACTGGCTCTTAACTCATATCATAACATGATACATCTAGAGTACACAAAGTCCCCAAAGGTTTTTATGTGGTAGTGTTTGATCAGCTGCTAGCTCCTTTAGTAAAGCCAGATGAGCCTGCTGTTAAATCCCCCACTGACAAAGCACAAGCACACGTGAACAGCAAGATTCAGTACAGAGCCTTTCTATTTCCCCCTTTAAAAACAAAAAAAGCCCCCAAAAAACTCCTACCAACAAACCCCTTTTGCTTTCCTTTCTCCTAGCAGGGCTTCTGTCTCCCACCACCTCCTGGTTTACAGTAAAAAGGAAATAAATCATCCCAACAATAATTATTCACAATGTAGAAACAGAAAGAGCGGAAAATAATAACTGGAAAGTTCAGAAACAGCTCCATGGCAATAACCAGCTTTGGAAACATTCAGCTACATAAACGTAGGGCAAAAGGCAGATTTAGGCAATAGCACATTTGTTTTCTTTATGCTGTCAGTTTTGCTCAGTGTTTCCAATAGGCTCACGCCGTTTGCCTGGTGCCAGGGTGAGGATGTTTGCCCAAGGCTGGCCTGTCCCAAGCACTGCTCCAGGAACTGTGTCCCTCAGCCAAACAGGGCCACGGAGTCCTGAGATGAAGGCCACGAGTAACTAATATTTACAAATGTGAAAGGCCACGTCTGTTAAACTGGAGATTAACCACAGGCTAATCTACAGACTGGCCTGTGTTTGATTTAAGGATTTAGTCTGCATGTCTTTGTTTTTTAACGTCCTTCTAGAAGGAGAAGGTGAAATTTCTATGGGTTTTTTTTTTCCTTTCTCTGTAAACCAGAAAACTGAGAGGCCCTCCCTTGTTTCTTCCTAAGTATGGCTAAATCCTATGACTAATCTGCTTTCTCTACTGTTGTCTGTTTTTTAAGTATTCAGATCAACAAATCAGAATAAAGTCCCAGTAAGATGGCTCTGCCATGAGCAGTTCTTTAAATACCTTGTTAATGATGGCTTCTGAAAAATTCATTCTTCAGGGAAATGACGTCAATGGCAGGCAGTGACATGCAGCCATCCAATGCAGATTCTATTTTAAAAAACAATTATGGATTAAATTAATCAATTCCATGCAAAAAAACCTCATTATTTTTTTTTCAGTTATCCTTCTGTCAAAAAAGATAAACAAAAGAGTTGGGCTTTGTGCACACAACACCAGGGCTGAGCAGAATTAACCTAATCTCCATGGCCTGCAGGCAAGGTACCCAGCACAGGCCACCATTAGCATTTTGATTAAAGTCATTTATTTCTCCTAACTGCTAATCTGCCTGCACAGAGCCCACCTCTTGGTTTGGGAGTTGGGGGGGAATACTTCTTAAATACCTCTTTTCCTGGCCCTTTAGCTTTTTCTGTGTGATAAACTTGTGCCCTGAATGTTACACACTGCACATTGGCATATTCTTTATACTACTTCAATTATAATTATTATCAAATTGAAAGTAGGAATGCAGTGTTTATATATTGTGGGCCAGATTCTGCCTCATTTTCACACATTATATGTACAGACTTCATTTCCCTGAATCTCTTTACCTCAGAATTTCTTTAGAAAATATTTTACTACCTGAATTTAATCCAGACAAAAGAGATTTGTTTATTTTTAAATAGTATGGTAATTTGTGGTTGTGTAAAGCATATGTATTTAACATAGATGCCACTCTTCCTCTGGCAGCTCTGGGTGAGTAAGAATCATCAAGCAGCTGACTGTGAAGCGTATATAAATAAATGCAAAGCTGGAAGAACAGAAATGTGTGTCTTGTGACTGGCCGGGGGGCACAGGTGGTGCCAGCCCTTGCCAGGGCACGGGGCCTGCACTTGGGGACACTTCTTTCTTTCCAAGTGGTTTCAGAAGTAGGTCACTGGGCAGCAGTACAAAGCAACCTACTTTCAGAAGAGAAGAATCTGGGGTCAAAGAAATGTTTCCACTGAATCTGTACATTCTAGAACACAAGCTGGGTCTGTTATTTTCTTATGTAGGCTCATGTCCTAGCAACAGCATATCGTTTCTCCACCAGCAATGTCAAATGAAGCAATCTGTTTGTCTTCAGCTACCCGGGTTTAACCTGGGACAACCAGTCAGGCGACTGCAGCATGTGTACCAAGCTCAGTGCTCCTTTGTTCAGATAAAAATAGGGCTACTTGCCACGGGGAAAAAACAACATCTATTCCTATCTCATAATATTACCCGTACCACCTCACGTCTCTCTCACTGTGCATGACACAGATAATTATATTTACCTGTTTACAGTTGTGGAGATAAATCTTTTCTCCTCAACCCTGTAACACTGCAATAAGGCTGAAGGTCCAGGCACAAACAGAGCTGGGGCAAGTTACTGCTTGTCCTTCTACTCCCAGCCCCAGGGTGACGCCAAGAGTGAGTCACAATTCAGGAGCACAGTGGGATTGACTGGAATATCATGAGATTACCAAAAAAAGACAACTATCTGAGTTTTGGGGGTTTTTAAGCCTTGTGCTAAAAATACCTTAAATAAACACGGGTTTTAATAAGCTACCAACTTCAGGCACTGTGAAAGCTTAAGAAAAACAAATAGATACCCAGATTGGTAGTAAAAAGAGGGAAATAAGCAATACTCCTCTGTCTCCCTCTTTGTTTAAAGTATATTTTAACCTTGCACGACACATGGGATACAGCTTTAAGGTCTGTGTGGCCACGATAAACAGGCTCAGACATGTCTTTCTCTGCAGGTCTAAATGACCCAGAGGAACACGTGGCACCTCACTCTGTTTCTGATGTAAGGACACTTCTGAAGAGCATTTTATAAAGACGCCATCAGCCTAAAATCACAGGTTTGTGTCTGCATGTTCTGCCAGTGAAAGCAACAATTAATAACTAGGTCTATTCCAAAAATTACTTGTCTGAATCTTTTCAGGCTGCCTCCTGCCTGCGAGTCTTTTGGATCCAATCCAAGCTGCACTGCAGTGAAGGAGCTTTCTTTGTTCCCTTCTGAGCTGATCTAGCATGTGCTTTCTGGGGGGAGCTTTTTCAGTGGGATAGCAAAGCAGCCCCTTGAAAAACAGAAAGACAGAAGAAATACATGCTAAAACGTTGTTAATCATTATTAATATGTTTCAACAGACCCTCTCTACCAGTGAATAAATCCAAATACTGGCAAGGCCATTCTGAACAGCCTTTATCCACTGGCCCAGAGGCAACAGCTCCTGCTTTTTGTTTTCAGATCCTCCCTTCTTGGTGAGGACAGTGTCCAGAACACTTCCCCTTTCACAATAGTAGGACTAAAATCCAAGCACTGTTATTTTTCTCCCCCACACAAACTATGCAGTTTTAACTAGCCCAGTTCTCTGAAGTGTGGTGTTGGCTACACACGACTTATAGTTCCCTGTTTTTTAGATGAAAAGCATCCCCAGTTCCTAATTCTCTTTAACCCACAAACATGTAGCTGCTTTCAGTGCTGCTTTTGCTTTGAAAATGCCTTTGCAGACAGAACCTCCATGCGGGCTGCAGGCCAGGTCTGCAGAGCTGAGTCATTGTTACACAAGCAGAGCTGAGCTGGCACAGAAAAGCCACCTTTGTACTTGAACATTGGAACAGTCAGCTGTTGAACTTCAAATATCACAAGACACCTAAACAAACAGGACAAACCCTTTTACTGGACTTTGCCTCTTGCCCATCCCATCATCTTTCTGAATAATTCTTCCTTCTCCACTTTGCCTGAGAAGCTTCAGAGCACAAGCATTCTTCATCAGGCTGCTACTTCAGCCTGGCAAACACTGCATCAGGTTTGGAAGCCGTGTACCAGTGAAAGCTGTGAACTCTGGAGGTGCTGGGAAACCCCCAAGTACACTGATGATACAGGATGCAACCCTGGAAATCCAGGGCTTGCAAATCAGAATACCAGTGAAATTTATAATCAGCCAGAGATTCACTGTAAAGCTCTTAAATTGACTATTTATGTGAGGCCCAGTTTTGAGCTTTAAGAGTCCTTTGTAATAAGATATGGAAAAAAAAGAAAAATTTTACTGTAGCCTTCTAAAAACTCCATTTTCTTCTTCCATTTTTCTCATCCAGTTCTTTATCCCGAAATGTCACAGGGGAACATAATTTAGCTTCTCAAAACGCTTTCTACATTTAAAATATGCTCAACTAATTGTGAAGGATCACAGAGAGTGATGGATTTGCAGGTATTACATGGACTGCATACTCCAGTTTTCCCACTGGAACTGTTTTTTCAGAGTGTACATGTGCTTTCTGCTTTGCAGAGGTCATTTGTGTGAGCTGATTGCTAACAAGTTCCTAAAATATCCTCTGACTTTCAGTTTAGTGCAGTTAACTGTTTTTAGAAAAGGACATGCCATGTAGGCTGAAACCTGCAACTGCTGCTGGCCATACTCTGCACTGAAGGCAAATGAATTCATGCTGCAAAGTGCACAGGCTCAGGTTCAGTTCGTGGGCTCCAGTTTCACCTCCATGACTTTTCATCCCAAAATATACAGTGACTAACACCAAATGTAGTGTGACTAAAGGTCTGGGAGTGGCTCAGATCAGGAGCTACAGATGAATGTGCTGGCAGAAGCCAGGATTTGTCAGGTACAGTGTATTAAAATGGTTCCATTGGGATGAGTAACCAGTACAGAAGTTTACATGAGAACAACAGGAAATTGTAGCTCAGAGTCCTTTCCTATCATCAGAGGGGAGGTGCTGAGCCACAGGATTGTTATGTGAGTCCTGGTATGTGCCATCTCAGGAGGTGCCTGCCCGCCCCAGCTGCATGTTTTTAGAGCTGTTTTCCAGCCCAGAGAGTGCTGATAGCAGTTTCATCACTGTCCAGTTGCTTTGCTGTATTTCTGGCTGGGACATGACCCTTTGGTGCCTCTTCTACCCCACAACAGACTATTAGCTCACTTGTTTACATCTTTCCCTACTTCCCTTCTTGAGAAGAGGAAGACATTAAGTCCTGTTGAAAACACAAATTCTTGATCATAACTCAAAAGAAATTTCCAGTCCTATGACACTGGGCATGAAAATTCATCCTTGGAGTGTTTTTTTCTTTTCCTCCAACCAAATGTGACTTGGACACCTACAAGATTTATACCTGCATTCAACAGTTGTACTTGAGAAAAGCATTATCTTCCAGATGTTCAAGAATAACCCTTTCTAAGATATTTACCACTAGAAGAGTAAGCAAAAAAAACCCCACAAAACAGACATGAACTATCTCGTTTCCCTTTTAAAGACTTTGGTGAGAGAATTGGTGAAAAGCTGCCTAGTGGGAATCATGTTAGAAGCCACGTCCCTGCAAGGCTCCCACACCCATTCCAGGTCTCAGGAAGGATAAACGCAGCCCCGAAGGCACATCAGTGTCCTCGCAGTGTGGTTCAGCAGCAGTTGTTCTGTCTCGGCGAGGGTGAGCACATCGCAGAGGTGAAACAACACAGCATCACCTCAGTGCTGCAGAGCACCCTGACAGCCTGGCCTACCCGAGGCGTCATCTGTTGATAATTAAAGGAAAAGCCTCATGCTAATGCTGGTGGATAACCGGCGTTTCTGCCTCACAGGGAAGAGATGCCCCCGCTTTCCTGCGGGACACACCGGCCGGCAGCGCGCATTTTCCGCGATTTTCCACTTTACCGGCTCACGGTGCCCGCCCCCCTCCGCCGTTACAGCTGCCGATGCCGGCAGCGCGGGGTCCCCTGCAGCCCCGCTGCTAACGGAGAGCCCCGGGACACCCCCGGACCCGCTGCGCGGCGCCGCGACATTACGGCGCCCCCTGGCGGGCGCGACGCAACCACGCTCGGCCGGAGCCGAGGGAAGCAGGCGGACGGACACCCGGCCGGGCCCGGCGCGCAGGCACAGCCCCCCGGCCCCTTCGATCTAGGGGCGCAGAGCGAGCGCTGGGCCGCCTTCCAGGAGCGGCACCGGCTGAGCTGCGAGGAGGCAGCGCGGCTGCTGCTGGACGCGTAGTGAGTACGGGGCCGGGGCGGCTCTTCCCGCTGCCCGGAGGCTCCTTCCCCCGTTAGATCGTCCTCCTCTTGGCAGCATTTGCACAGCAGTAAACGCGGGCTCCTGGAGAGCTGCGGGGGTGGGTGGGGGGTGCCGCTTGCAGGCACCGCAGAGTAAATGGCTTTTCATGCTACAGATTCCTGCCTTTTAGGGCTCTCCCATCAGAAATGCTCCTGGGGGCATCGTGCGGGACCTGCGGCTGTTTGTAAATCTCCACCTAGTTCCTGTGCTCGCTCTTTCCAGAGCACAGCCATAGTCACTGGGCTGTGATCGGTAACTGTCCGCGGGGGTGAAAATCTGAAAGGAAAACGTCTTCCCTTTGCATTGGCGTTTGACTGAGTCCCGCTGCTGTGCGGGCGGCCCAGGGGACAGGGAGAAGCACAAGCTCAGAAATTCCTTGATGAGGAAGTTCCTCTGCAGTTACTGTCCAAAATAAAATGCATTTCAAATATTATGTAGAATCCACTTGTGTCTGTTTTCCCAGCTTTTAAATAGAAGAATATTAGTAGTGCTGGAGCAGCTGCGGGAAGATTGTGGGGAAATTCAGTTCCCATTTCCAGGAGGGTTGTCTCGTTTCTGTGCAGGGATAACAATGTAGCCTGGGGCAGCATTTGGCCTGGGGCATGTTTCATACCTCACACGGGGTGTACTTCCCTTGAACTGTTGCTCTTCTTTCCTTTCCAGCATTTTAATTAAACCAGAAAAGCAGTTGCTGCCGAGGACAAAAGCCATTCTCTGCCTCACTCTGGCCCATTTTATTAAAATACAATTGAGTGGATACATTTTCTGGTGTTCTGCAACAGCTCAGAGCAGAGCTGAATAACGCAGTGTATCGTCTTACTCTTCTCTTGGCCAAAAAACCAAAGTATGCTCACAAAACCCCTCTGTTGTTTCTCTCTGCAGTGAATACAGAGGTTTGGTCAAGCACACAGGAGGCTGTCACTGTGGAGCCGTCCGCTTTGAGGTCTGGGCCTCACCAGATCTCCATGTTTTTAGCTGCAAGTGAGTGGGTTTTTTTGTTCCCTGTTCTCATAGATATAAGCTCATACGCTCTCCCAATCAGTACCCCAGAGCTAAGAGATGATGACAACTGCAGAGTGTCCTCTGAGCTGTTTCCATAGGATATACCCCTAATTACATCCTGATCCAATATGGGATCAGTGCTGGTGATTTCAGGTGCAGCTTCTTTGGGCAGGACTTCAGGTCTCCAGGTCTCACATCCACACTCATGCAGAAAGTGTCAGGAGAGATCTAATGAGTACAGGTGCTCAGGCAGCTGCTTTATGTTCCCTCTAAGAGCAGTGTGCTCAAAGCACATCAATCCTTTTCTAAATTGTTCTTCTCTAGTGAGCACTACATCTCTGACCACATGTGCTGCAAACTACAGCACTGTCTGATTTCAGCAGTGATCCCTCTCTGCCTGCAACTGGTTTGCTTCTAGCTCACGGGTAAATTTCTGAACCTCACTTTCATGTTTGCAACATAACGTTGGCAAAATTGGCAAAGTCTGGTCTGAAAGATTAAGTGGATTTCTCAGGGATAGAGTTTGTGCTTATTATGTCTGTTGAGAGTTGCATATGTGAAGGAAAAATAGCATCTAATGTTTGGTGTAGAACACCCTGTTGGTGTACCTGTGTAGGGTCAGCCTCTTCCATGGGTGTGCTCAGCCAAACATTATTGATACCATCAGCCCACTTTTGCTGCTTACCTCTGTGATGCTAAACAGGAGCTGGTTTAGCTGTCTGTGGAATTTCTGTTGTCAGGAGGCCCTTGCTAGCTCTGCTTGCTCTACTACAACTCATCCACTGCTTTTTCTTTTACAGTTGCAGCATTTGCACAAAGAAACAGAACAGACACTTCATTGTCCCAGCGTCACGTTTCAAGCTGCTGAAGGTAGAGTAAGAATGCAGTAAGAGCAGGGCCATAGCACCAGCAGTTAATATTCAGTGTTATCCCCAAAGACACAAGTAGCAGCCAGTTTTCTATCCTAAGTTTGTCCATGGCTGCCTGGGGGAAATGCTGTCTGGTGTGGGTGTATTAGTGCATTTTATTTAGTGAGCTGACATTAGAGCTCTTGTATTCAGGCTTGACTGGGATGGACCCATGTAGCTACAAAGCTCAGGGTTCAGAAAAGGAGCTTGAATGCAGAACTCTATCTCAAGTAAAGACATAAAGGTTGTGTTTAAAATCTTGTATTTCTTAGCTACAGGCTCATAGAAAGTAATTAGTACATCTGTTTATGTGGGAAACTTACATTGCTTTTCATTTGCCTAGGGTGCTGATAATTTGACAACATACACCTTCAACACCCACCGTGCCCAGCACACCTTCTGCAAGACCTGTGGAGTGCAGAGCTTTTATACTCCTCGTTCTAATCCAGATGGTTATGGTAGGTAGAAAGAGCAAGCTGTGGTAACCCAAGTTAACCACCAAGCACGCCCTGGATAAAGGCTCCATTGGATGCTAACGTGGCAGCAATGAGCAGCATGTATCTTAAGAGTTTGTTCCTAATGTGCTGAACATCTGGAACTGCAGTCTGAACCTGTAGCTCCTCCATATGAAACACTCTTAGTTATGACATATGGGCCTCTGTCCCTGACAGCTTTCTCATCCAGGCTCTCATCCAGCCTTACAGCAATAGCTGGGCTGAGCATTTACCACTCCCTGAGATGCCCCATCCACAGAGTGGTGCAGGCATCTCCCACACTTCATCTGTGAAAAGCAGGTTTTTATGTACTCTGTCTTTCTCCAGGAATAGCTCCCCATTGCCTGGATGATGGCACCGTGCAGACCATTGTCACAGAGGATATCAATGGCAAGGAATGGGAGAAGGCAGTGAAGGAACACAAGACCATCAGAGACATGTCAAAACCCTGACACAGCCTCCAGCAGCTGAACTTGGAGCACTGCTGTGGAACTGTAGTCTGGGCTTTCTTGGGGGAGGGCTGGCAAAATCAGTCTTTACATTATCTTTATCTGTTCTGTTTCATAAATAAATCTTTCTATGCTGCCTGTCCCATTCATTTGTGACTTTCAGTCTTCTAGCTACTTCTGCTCCATAAACCACCACAGGGCTGCTATTTTGGTACTTTGCCCTTAGCTGTGCTCAAGTTTCAATCACAATAAACAGAGCAAAGTACAAAAAAAAAAAATCTAATCTTTGCTTGTATGAATATTTCCTGTGCTTCAAGTCTGGATTATAAAAATGTCCTGTATAAGATAATCTTTTGCTTAGGACATCATACTAACTTACACTGCTTTTTTTTTCACTGACTTCAATGAATTGACCATGGATTTAAAGTTAAAGGGGATTTGAAAGAGCTTAGCAGGCTCAAGTTCAGTAAAGCACAGGCTCAAGTTCAGTAAAGCATTTACAGAAGTGCTTAGCTATATGCAAAAGAGGGGCCACTGAAGGTATTTGTGTAATTAAGTACTGTTTTGCTTAAGCTTGGACTTACTCAAGGTCTTAAGGCTGAGTAGGCACATGCTTAGGCACTGACTCATGGCCTGTGGGTGTGTGAGTGGCCTGAACTCAAGCAGAGTTCAACACTGTCACACTCTTAGACCAATGGGCATGACCACCAGGAACTCAGCTGTTGTCCTCAGGAAGAGGATGTGCTCACAGCAAGAGATCAGGACCTGGCACTCTGGGCTCTGCCCTGATCAGCTGTGTAGATCCAGGAGAGATGTGAGCCCACACAAATGGGTGCAAAGGCCTAGAGAAAGAAATGCTGAGTAATGCTGACTTTACCCTGCCATGACCCCACAGAAACCCAAATCACCAGTAAAATCTCTGTATAGGGTAAGAAATGAAACCACTGAGGGCTGCTTCACTTACCTCTTAAAATAATAGAGGAAGATCTTTAACTCTTGCACTTGTCTCTTGCGTAAGTGGAACAGCTTTTGAAATATTTCCTGCAATTCTTATCTCTGCATGTGTTCTATAAAAGACCTCGTTACAGTCTGGGTCTCTTGCACCTCATTCTTCTGTCCTGTTGAGACTTCTGTGAGCCAATCTCAAGCCCCATGTTCTGAAGCAAGAAGAAATGCTTCTGTTTCATGAGGGACACTCTGTGAAGTTGGAGCCTGCAACACAATGCGTATGAAAGAAGCAGCAGTAGTAGGAAAGATCAGAGCAATTAGAAAAGAATTGTATGATTTCTGATGTTTTATTCATAAACTTTGTCTTTTTAAAGTTCTGACTGAATAAAACGGGTCTCATGGTTCTGGTTTTATCTGTGGAGATACCATGATCTTTGAACAATTACTCCTGATACCTGGATTTTACAAAAGCACCAAGAAATAGCTGCCAAACAGTCCTCACAGCTATATCCTCCTGGGGAAAAATACTTTGTGCCATATCTTCTCTAATGCAGAATACTCCCGCAGTTGAGTCCTCATTGGGTTAATCCAAATTTCTTATTTAAGCTTCTAAAGTGAGAAAATAGAGCAGCAGTTAAACCCTGTTCACTTCAACATATCAGGCAACAAGAGAGATATTCAGAAGGAAGTTCATACAGGCTGGTTGCTGTAGTCTGAAAGAATGCCACACCAGGAGAATCCTATCCCCTCGAGCACCTTACATGTGAGTTTTCTTTAGTCCTGGGCCTGGCACAGTCTTTTTTTTTGCTCATTCTTTTACTCCTGAAGTTGTAAGCAAGGGTTTCACAGGCGGCGGAGGGAGTTGATCACCATGTAACGTGAGAAGAGCAGATAGACGTGGCGGAACCAGAGGAGTTGGCTGCGGTGGCACCGCATGGCTCTCTAGGAGGAAAAGCAGTTGAGAGAGCATTACAAGAACCTCCCAGACCTAATGTGAGGGTAGCTTCTTGGCCTCCCCTGAGGTTCACCACCAATTTATAGGCCAGCCTGTTTTCAGTGAGCAGGGAAGAAGGAGTGGGAGGTAGGAGGCTGTCCATAGAGTATGGGGAATGGGCAGGGAGAGGCCTGTGTGCCCCCATGTCACTGGTGTTGTGCTGCCTGGTGTTCAGAGAGGTCCTGCTGGACAGGACATTATCAGCTTCAGATTGATGCTGTGACCATTTCTTTGTCACATACAACTCCTCCTCCCTATGTGTTCTCACGTGCTGGGGAAGCAGAAACCTGATAGGTGTGCATCTGAGAACACTCCGTGTGCTGCTTCCGATCACCCATTGCCAGCTGAAACTTCTTCTATTTATAGTGCACCAGCTTACAATGGTCAGACTCCAGAAACAAAAACCATGAGGGAATAACACCCCCTCTATCAGAGCAGTTTCCATGTGTAACTCTCTCTTTTGGCAGTCTCAAAAGCAGAAAAGTTCTGCCATTTGTGGATTAACAGGACTCTCTGCTGGGCAAGTATTTTCATGCCATGGAAGGGGAGCTAATCAGATTCTGACACAGGGGACTGGGGACTAAACGTGTGAGATCTCATACAGCAAAATAGTTCAAAAATACATAGTAGAGAAGGGAACTTGTAAAGAGCTTTGGACCACAAGTTGTCTCCATCTTTAGTTAGAGCTGTGATCCAAGGATGCTGTTCCTGGCATGCAATCATGCCATTCTTTGACAGGTCACCCACATATTCAGAGTTTTATGCTGGATACAGTCTCCTTTGAAATATATTCTACATCCTGGACACAGTGTAAGACTCAGTGCACTGTGACCACTGAAGATGTCTGAGCTGCAAATCTGCTCAGCCCCATCCTGCTGTCCACACAGCACATGAAACAATTTGTCTTGTCCATAGTGTTTGATGAACC
This sequence comes from Brachypteracias leptosomus, assembly GCA_013401335.1. Lineage (NCBI taxonomy): Eukaryota > Metazoa > Chordata > Aves > Coraciiformes > Brachypteraciidae > Brachypteracias > Brachypteracias leptosomus. Next base: position 63,696 of record VYZX01030644.1, read on the forward strand.
ACCGAAGATCACTCATTAGTGACATCTGCAATCCATGTCTACAATTATTTATGAAGTTCTCTGTGACCATGACCCTTGTGACTAAAGTCCTCACAATGATGATGAGCAGGTCAAGCAGGTACCACACATCTCACCTTAGCTTGTTCTGTCTCCTCCTCAGTGAGTACGAAGAGAAGCTCCCCAGGCAGGAGGCAGGCAAGGGGCACATCCAGGATGGAGAGGTACTTCCTCAAGAGATTTACTGACTCAAGCACGAGCACCTGGCACCCTAGACAGAGAAAGGGGATAAATATTTCAAACCAACAGTATCCTTGTAAGGTGCCCACCTCTCCAGGCTCAGCAGCTCTCTGCAGGATCCCATGGGGATCTTTTTTGTGTAAAAGGGAAGCAACTTCTACTCATGCTTCCTCCAGGATCTCTTTGGGCCCAGTGCATGTCTATGCCCATTTGTACTGGTTCTTGTTCTGATGTGGTCTGTGGGAAGCAAAGCTAGCTCTGAATACTGCAGGGTTTGGGGATTTTTGCTTATAATTGAAATTATTCCTACGTAGTTAGACTCAAAGGAAAAAGCACAGATGGCTCTCTGACATTTCCTCTTCCTACTCCAATTCTTAACTACAGGAAAAATATTTACAAGGTTCAGGAATGGCTGTATCAAATATTAACTCAGCAGGTAGTTATACTTTAACAGAGTTCAGAATTCACTGCTCAGAAGTTTGATGAAGCAGATGAAGGTAACATATAAAGATTCTGCTGGTGGGGAATTTTTTGTGTGTGTTTTAAAGAGCCCCTTGAACTCGAAAGTTAATTGCAATTTTTTTTACTATGGCTAAATTGTCTTCACTGATGAGCTCAGAGCTACTGATGGTCCCATTAAGAGTCTGTAGCTCTCATGGGAGCTGCTTTAGGATTTCTTAGGGCTTGGAAGCTGCTGTGATTATGCTCCACACCTCAGACATTGTATTAAAGTTCAACAGAAGAGGCCAAAGTCACAGTTTTCAGAGGTGGTCTGATGCACAATTAGATTTGCAGTGAGATTTTTTTCAGCGTGCCCTTAAACAGTTAAATTATAGAAAGGAGACAAAACATCACTGAATTGCTACAGAGGCTGCCTGATGGACAACTGCAGTATGTGAAGCCTGTGCTCACATCTAATGCTGCTTAAGCTGTGATGTCCTGAGCACAAAGCAAACTGCTGGTGCTCAAACACCTCTCGGCCCTAAAATACAAGCAGGCCCTTGTGACCTCCTAAGGGAAAAGATTCTCCAGGAGAGGGGCAGAACCAAACATCTTTTCCTAAAGGAGTAACCACACGAGGTGGGTTTCTGTGAGGTGATGATGCTCTGCTAGGAGCCCTCTGTGTAGATCTGCTAGTGCTCAGGAAGCTCATCTCACAAGGGTGTGAACAGTCATGAGTCTGACATGAGTCTGTGCTGTGCCAGGAACTAAATGAAAAGCTCTCCTGAACATCATGGCCATCTGCTGCAGGCCCAGCTGCCAGGAGCTGCCAGGAGATGGCGGTGTCCACCAGCTGCCGAGGGAGCCGGCACCCACCACCAGTGCTTGTCCACTCAGGGTCCTTTTTGGCACCCCTCTGCTTTGGAGACCCTCCTGCCTTACCTATGTCAGCACCGTGTCCCTGCTCCTGTCCTCCTGCAGCCTCAGCTATCCAAACCTTGCAAGGTCACTGTGCCCGTCCACTGCCAGCTGGAAGGAGTGAGGGCTCTGCCAAGCTGCCCTCGATGAGTCCCTGGGAGTTGGGGAATGCAGGCACCTCCTGTGCCACTGCCTGCTGCCAGCCTGAGCCCCCCCTCGCTCACAGCCCACCCTGGCAAGGGACGGAGCAGTCGCTGTTTGCCTGCCTGAAGGTTTCAGCTCATCCTTGCGAAGGATGCTCTGCAGTGAGGAGTGCTGTGGCTGCACACAAGTGCCCTCACAGTTCCTTCACTCCCACTGAAGACATTTGTTTCCAAGTAGTAGACTTGGAAACAAACTCATGATGTGTCCTGAGCAGGGGAACCACTCTTCCCCCTCCTCTGCTGAGAGCCTCAGGTGGTGGGTTACCCACTGCCAATCTCTGAAGCTTGGGCTGCTAACAAAACATGCACTCCATTTCCTCAGAATTTTTTCCCTAAGAAATATTAATTCATGCAGCAATTATGCCCCTTTTTTCCCCCCAAAGCTCAGTAATAAGGGCTCAAACAACTGCAAAGTGATTTCAGCGTTGATCAGCCTGACCTCCTGGGCCTCTTTTGGTCAGATCAGGCAAAGCAATGGCATCCAAGCCCCAAGTGAAGGGCACTGTAAGAGTCTTCTGCATTAGCAATATGACAAGGATCCCCACATGCTGACAGCAAAGGCTGCTCCGCATGGGAACGTGAGATGAGATGAAGCAGGGAAGGAATGTACAGTCCAGGGAGAGATGGAAAAGGGTTCAGAGAAACAGGCTGCTCCCTGCCAAGCAGGGTAAGAAAAGCGCTGCCATTGATGAGTCTACTCCTGTGACACCAGCAGGTGAAGCTTTTCAGAGCCTGTTGTGCCTGTGACCTGGGCAGGATGGGATTAGCAGTGTAATACAACCTCTCAAGGCTGGCAGAAAGGGCAGGATCGATATAGCCAGTGGATTAGGCCAAGAATAGAAGTGCATGAAGCCCACAGCCTGTTCAGCTTGGCTTGCTACTTCCAAGTCACTTGTGCAGCAATATGCCTAGAAGGAGAAGGCCAGCAGCAGATCTGTGTGTGCTAAAGGCTCGTGCTGCTCCTGGCAGAGGGTAGCACATCACTGCTCTCGGAAGGGTGCTGGGCAGAGGTGGCTGGGGCCAGTAGTAGGGGTGGGTGCACATCCAGCCACCCTCTAGAAACAAGCCTGTGTGCTGGTGCCTGGGCTGGAGACCTTGACTCCAGATCATAAAAAGCCTGTTGTGTTTATGCTGGCTAAAGGCATTAGAAAGCAAAGCAGGATATTTAGGGTGCTCATCTGCATAGCACTGAGGCAATGCAAGGCTTAGCTGGCTCCTGCTTTGCAGAGAGATTTTCTGTGGATTCCCTGATCACATGGCCTTACACAGGTTCACCCACAAGTAGTTCCCTCTCACCACCAGGAGAGCAGCACATCTCCCTGGCCTGGACATGCCTTGCAGCTCTATCCAGACAGCCTCAATCCCAGCATCACTCTGGTTTCATTAAGCCCCTCTGATGCACAGCCCTGCACGCCTGCCAGATCAAATTATAAATACTGGGAATTTCAATGAGACTGGAACTATATTTGGAAGGGCTTAACGTAAGCAGCAGCATGGGAGCTCCCCGTTCCTTTGGTGTTTGTAGGTCATGTCAGATGTGATGTAATCAGAGCAGCAAGGCTTTCACATAGCTTCAGGAGGCTCTTGATGCTGCTAGAGAAATGGAAATGTTGTCTCCACATGGATCTATTTCAAACCTGAACCCACTAGAGGCACAGCCCATATTCAGGACTGTAGTGCACCTCACAAACCTGCATGAGCAGCACATGAAGGTGGTTCAGTCTACACAAGGCCTGGCATCCAGCAGTGACACCTACCACTGCAGTTCCTTGTTCTCTCTCTGTACTGCACAGCACACACCGAGCCCTTTGCTGCATCCCAAAGCTGAACAAAAAAAAGGTCCTAGGAAAGGATGGGGGAACTAAAAAGACTAGAGTCAGAGCTCAGTTAAAGGGCATCCTGCCATCTTGGCCCTTGCTCTCTCCATCAGATCTTTGTCTGCAACGTGCTGCTAGCAGGGAATTAAACCTGATCTGCTGTGACACGTTCAAATCCTACAATGATTTGGGAATTAGCATTAAAGAAACACAGTCCAGATGACCACTGAGGAGGTTGGCTGGGTGGGCCAGGTTTGAGCCACCTTCCTATGCTCTGTCCAAACAGCTTTGTGCTTAGACTAATTCCACAAATTGGTCCCCAGGTCAGGCAATTTTTGCTAGAGATAAAGGTTACAGATCTACTCTGGGACAGCAGTTAGAAAGGGGCATCAGGAGCAACCTGCTTCTGTACTTTGCTTCTTTCTTTTCCCTACTTATACAGAGAGTTTCTCAGAGATATTTCAACATTCACAGGTGGAAGAAGCCAGTCCAACAATTTGTTGTGCCAGTGCAGATTTCAGATAATCTTTTCCCCTGTTGACCACGTTCTGATGGAAGCTTAGCTTGGTACATGCAACCATTTTTGGCTGAGCTGGTAATGGTTTCTGAGGCCCTTGTCACCAAAAAAAAAAAAGTAGCTTATAAGTAAGATGTAACCAAAACCTCTGGGACTGACCTGGAAACAGCACTTATATTGACACAAGACAGCAAGTGGCATAGACCAGACACTGAATCACACAATGGAGATAGAACAATCCCAAAGGACAGAAAAGTGACTGTAGAGAAGTCTGAGCTGGTAAAAAATTGCAGGGAGATAAAAGGGCAAGGAAGAGTTCAGCTGTGGGCTTCATTTGCATTGCAAAAGAGGTGAGGTAGGCAGAGGAAACCCTGGACTGAGCAGTCATGCAAAGGTTGTGTAAGTGCCATACCTTCTGGGAGCTTCTGCTCTGAGTGCAAGAACCTGTGAAGGAAGAGACACATGGGGGTAAACACTCAAGGATGGAACTCAGGTGCAAACCCTGCCCACTAAATCAACCCTTTTCTCTCGACACACACACATTTACAATGGGTAATCCCATCAGGAAGCTGAGGAGCTGGCACTGGCTGCACAGGGCAGTGGTTAAGCCTTGTTCCCCACACAACTCTGCCATGACTTTCCTCAGCCTGGCTGCTGGGACACAGCACAGACAAGCTCCATAAATCCAACTCCTCTCTAACTTCTCATGTTGCACTAAGGGAAACTGCAAGAGGCTGCCACAGGGTATCCAGCTCTGAGAGCACTGGTTCCTTAAAGCCTTGTGTCTGCTGACCAGACACGTGGCTTCAGTGGCAGCTCCTCTTTGGATACCAACTTGCTTTCTTTATAACCCAGGCACTGGGACATCTGGGAAGCTGCTCTTTTTGCTCACTAAGACTTTGATTCCTTCAGGACTTTGTCCTGGGAAGTCTCTGTAGCAAAAATGCATCCCTTGGAAACAGAATGAGCATAGATGGTACTTCCATCAAAAAGTATAAGCAAATCACCCTGATATGGTGAAGGCATCAGAGGGTATTAACTTCAATTTCCTTTTAACTCTCTTGTTTTTCCTGCTCTAGCCTGTGGTTCCTGGCTTCATGCTCACATCACTATTTGCTTCGCCTCCAGATTTGGCCCCTAGTGGGGATGGGAGGAAGGTTTCCAGCAGATGGCACTCAGAGCTGTCCCACACCCAGGCTTGCTCTTCCATAAGAAAAAAAAAATCCAAACAATGGAACATTTGCCAAAAGGAAATAAAAAAAGAAAAGTTATTTAACCCTGTGTAATATTTAAAGAGATTGTTATCATCTTATAGTGGTGTATTTAACAAAGGACAATGTGAGAGTTCATGTGTAAATCAACCAGGATAAAACATACATTATATGTCAACTGTTTCTCCAGTCACTTTCAAACTAGGATTATCTCTGGCTATTGGTTAAGTTCAAGGAACAGGATTAGCTCCACAGGCCTAGACAAAATAGGAAGCACGGAGTAATGAATATCCAGAGTGATTCAAAGCAAAAGTCAAGCCAGAAATGCAGGTCATGGCAGAACTCAAACAGCAATCAGAAGACATATGCCTAAATAGATTCTCCTGCCAACAGCCTCCTATTCTCCAGGGCCAAAGATCTGCAAGTAATGCCACTTTCTACTGAACAATGGCCTTGGAATACTGACTTGGCCACCTCCTACCTCACTACTCAAGTCCTACTGTTCTGACAAAGATTGTTAAATGTTGCCTTGTAAACATCACCAGCAATTTTTCAGGGGTGGTAGTGGGGGGGAAGTTTAGGCATCTCCATTAGTGTCTGCTCTGCTCTTTTGCCAGCGGTTTCTTCCCCCACAACTAGACTCTGGCCACCCAAAGAAGTGATTCAGCACTTGGTAATTAAAACAAGCTTGGAAAGATAAAGCAGTGAGCAGGGGTGAGATGTGGCTGGCTATCCAAAGCCCTGGTATCTGAGGGTGCTGCTCTGCCACCGAGGGGCCTTCAAAGCACCAACTGACAGCAAATTAAAGGATGGGAAGAGCTGCTCCAAGAGTGAACTAATAATAATAATTCCTGGGCACTAGAGAAAGAAGCAAGGAAAGATCCAGTTCATATGGAAATGTTTCAGCAGGAGAAGAGAGCATCTTCAGCAAGGAAGAAAAGGTTGATGCAGCAGCAAATTAAGGAGTTTGTGCTTATATAAAGGTTCAGGGAGACATAAACTGTATTTTGGTTACTGGAAGGTCCTCAAGGCTGCTGCCAGGCAGACCTGACACTGATCTGGAAGAACAGGCATGAAGAAACTGATTCTTTCTTCATCCTTTTTGTCCTGAGCCAAATGCTTCAGTACTCAGCAAGGCTCAGTGCAGAGCTCTGGGAACAGGCTCCACCCAGCTGTAATGCTGCAGAGGAATCACAGCCCTGCTTGTCTGTGTTTCTCAGGCAAGAGATGGCAATGAACTGTGGTCATAGAGAGAGAAAGAAACACAAAACTCTACCTCCTGTACACGTTCATAAAACCAGCCAATCCTCTCCCAAAATCAACCTTCTCGCTCCCATCTCCACCCTGCTGGAGCTGTCTGCCTGGGACACTTCCAAGCAGGGGAAAGGTTGCAGCTCTCTCTTGTTGCCATTTTGGGAATGTTGTTTTATAGACTGGACTTGCTGTGGTTTGGGTGAAATGAAAAGAGTTTGGCATAAAAATCTCAAAAAGTCAAACACAAACAGGATCTTTTTCAGGAGCTTTTTCCATGTGGTTTTTTTTTGTTTCCCCAGAGAAGCTTTTTATAAATTCTTTTTAAACATCAAGTGATCTAAGGTGGCTTGTTCCCACCCACTCACTCACCAAGTGCCAGAGGCCAGCTGACTACAGGGCACTTCTCACTGCACCCTCATTATGCTGTGGTAGATTCAGATCTGCATTCAAAGGAAAGTGAGACCCTCTGCAATGAAGAACTTCAAAAGGCTGAGACATCTGAAGACCCCCACCCACCATTTCTGCTCTGCAAGGGCCCAGCACTGGTTCCTCCCTCAAGGACCAGCTGCTCTGACAGCTCTTGCTGTCTGTAGCTATCAGCTGCATCTGCTCAGCAGAACTGAAATGGTCTAACAGCCCTCAGCCTGCAAGCTGCAGGACTGAGCTAGCTCCCAGATTCCCTGTCTTTAACCAGTCATGCTCAGGGAAAGATGTCAGCAAGGTGAGCAGGGTAGCTCCAGTGAGGCACTGACCACTGATCCTTCTTGCCATCATGGGGAGGTAACAAGTCAAGATAGAGCTGAAACCTTGGTCTTGAGGAACACAGAACTCCTCTGGGGTAGAAGCAGAACCGACACCCTCATGGGTGGATTACAGTGCTGGTGATGTTCTGTTTGATGAGAAATTTTTCACTGAAATCCATGACTTCACTCTCCAAATAGTTTCCTGTGCCAAAGGCAAAACCCTTCACTGAACTGACTGTGCTGGCTGCTGCAAAGCACTGGGGAAATGCAGTTTTGAAGAGCATGGCAAAGAATGGATGTCTTAAAGATGCGCTGGGGCTCCATTTAGGATCCTAACCTCTAATCTGCCCAATTAATCTGATGAAACAGATGTGGAGGAGGAAGAGCAGCCAGTCTCCTAGGAATCACAGAGCCATTAGGAGGATATACTTGCCAGATGTTGAATGTTTGCTATCAGGAATGCCTCCTCCCTCCCTACCCGGACTCGCTGGCTCCGTTTCCATGCTCTCTGAACCACACCATGGAGCAGCACTCAGCCTGTAAAGCTCTGCTCAGACACTCTGTGCTCACATGTTGCAGTGGCAAAAGATGGTTCTGCCAGTCAGGAAAAAAAGATGCCGATTCAGAGATCTTCCAGTTGACAGAGCTGCTCTGTGCTTTGGTCCCTGCACTGTCTGGGAGCAGAATGTGCAGTGTCACTGCTCCACTCAGGCTGCTCGCAGCCTGGTGACACTGGGAAGGACATTCCTTGAGGCTGTTTCTTTTGAAAGGAAAAAAACCAAACCCTTCTTGGGGCAGGGTGGTGGGGGGAGTCCCTGCAATGCCCTGTGCTCAACTCTATCCTAACAGCTCTAAACACCATCACGGAAAGGCATGGAGAAGAAAGAACTTAGTCAAATTAAGGAAAGAGGGAGCAGGGGTGAAGGAATAGATGAAATCTAGGACAACATGCTCAGCTATGGGATATGCACCAGGCATGGGGCAGAGTCCTCTGAGGGTAAGGGACAGTCTCAAAGGGTAAAGAGAGGAAGACAATTCAGTCCTGACCTTAGCGGGCAGTCTGGGTACAATCACAGCCACCCCTGGAACATTTAGGAGCAGAAAAACAAAACCCTAGAAGAGAGTTGGACTGTGAAAGGCCAGGCTGAAACATAACATACTGGAACCTGTTATTTCTTCAGCACTAGTCTTTATTTTGCAGGGAACCTAGAGCTCCAGCAGGGGCTAAACAATCCCAAACACACACATCAGTGACACGGGAAACCCTTTTCCAAGACAGAGCAAATAAAAACCAATTTTGGAAAAAGACTTTTCTGAGAAAAGGCAAAGGAAATACAAACCAGAATCCTGCTTAAAAAAAAAAAAAAAAAAGAGATGCCACTCATTGAAAATGCAGGGGCTACAGCTGCTGAAAAGGAGAGATCAGAGTCCTATTGCAGCCCACATAGTAAGAAGGCATCAAATAAAAATGGGAGATGGGATACGGTTCACTATCATCAAACTAATCACCCAAACCCAGCTGTTTCCCAGCTCAACATGTCCTTAGAGACCTGGCCTTGGAAATTCAACACAACTGTGCTCTGTTGGGATGTAAGACAGTTGGTGGCTTTTGAGAACTGTACCCACAGAGTCTGGGGGTTTGGCTGCACAATGCCCTGTCCATTGTCTCAATATACTTATTTGAAACTGGCATTTCATCAATCCTCTCTTTCAGGGAGCCTCAGTGCAACCCTTCCACACAATGCTGCATCCCATGGCATTCATAAACGGGGCATTTAACAGTCAGGCTCTGACATGCAAGTGCAACAAGGCACTGGTGGCACTCAAGCTACATCATAATCAACTCAAGAGTGAGAAAGCACCGAGCTCCCAAGTATTACACCTCTGCTCAATCTCATTTACAACCTACCACTGAGTTGGTGAATGTTAGAAAACATCCTGCAGGACTGAGAGGTGTTTTTCCAAATGGAATTGATGAGAATAGGCTCAGCTAATCATTCTTTGATGTAGCTTTTTATATGGCATCATTGATATAAGCTTTATGGATGCAGTTGCTATAACAACATAATGCACAGCAGTTAAATATAGCAGCTCCTATTTTCCACTCAGTTTGCTCTGCCTTAAGCAGACAAGGACTATTCTTTTCTGTTCTAGGTGGGATGAAATGGGTTTGATAGCTCACTGAAAAACAGAAGTGGTACAGTCTTTCCTCCCCCTCACAAAGACTGCTCCTCTCCACCCTAAGCAAGCAAACAACAAAACCAACAGCCCCTCATTTGTTAGGCTACAGGGCAAGAGGGCTTGTTTAAATTCAAACTGCACAATGACTCATGCAAAGCTGAACTACTTTGATATTACATGATCTCAGTGCAAACACTGTCATTTCAAAAGAGCAGGAAAGAGATTCTCAAATATTCCTGTCACGGAGTATTTACCATGCTCATCACCCCAGTGCCTAGTGACTGGCCAAACACTGACAGGAAAGTGACCTCAGTGTCACTCAGTGTAAAGGATCCAGCCTCTCTTGGCCACCAGGAAAGCTCCTGTTTCCAGGGGATAAGAATGATGTTGCCAAATCAAGGTGACAGGGAAAGCAGCAGAGCTACAGAGGACTGCTGCCAACTCTCCCTTCCTTGCCACAGTGGGGTTTTCTTGGGTTTGGGTTGGGTTTCTTTGCCGTCTGGAAGCCAGAGCTGAAAACTCCCAGGGGAGACAGAAATCAAATAGCAATTTGCATTCCTCTCCCATCTTGTTTTTTCTTATTTTTCCCTTGCAGAAGAACAAACCCACCCTCAAACCTTGGCATTTCACAGTTCCTCCCAGGTCTGAAGCCTGGACACATAGCAGCAGCTGGACTCCCTGCAAGCTGTCAGGAGGAAGGTTGCTACAAGGGGAAGGGCACATTTCTTCTGAATAGTTCCTGCTCCTTTGAACATAACCTCTGTTGCAGACACTAGAAAGAATATTTATGCCTTTGGAGGATAATACTGAGAATCTGCTCAGCTATGACCATTTCCTGAACTGCTTTGTTCCTTGAAGCTGTTCAATAATCTGCACCTCCTGAAGCAATGAGCTGTGGGATGGATCACAGAGCCTGCTCTACCCCTGCTGCTGCAGAAAGTAATCTCTTCAGTAGTGGGCACAAGCCTGTGTCCCACAGACTGGGAGCATCCAAAAGAGCTGAGGATCACTGCACCAACTCTGCTTCATCCTTTCCACTTACAGCCACAGCAGAGGCAGAGCCCTGCAGGCCTTGCTTAAAGCTGGTTAATAAGTACATGGCACATGATACCTGGAGGGGAGAGTTCATTTGCCTTTCCCTTGCCATGCAGCACTGGGCCCCAGGGGCAGCAAGTGTTGCTCTGGGGCAGGGAGGAAGGTGCACAGCCTTGGTGTGTGCTCCCAGCACTGCCTGGACTGGCCAGGCTGAGCTCAGCAGGGCTGCAAACCAGGAGGGATAGATACAGTCACGCTCTACTTCCTCCATGACACAAACTGAAAAATAATGAGGGCAAGCAAGCCACTAAAAATAAACTTAACCTTTCAGTGGCCACAGCATCACTCCTGCTACACACAGATGACTGGGCCACCATGCTTATTTCTGCTGATTCAGGAGTGGAAAAGAGACAAGACAAACCAGCCCTTAGTTAATGAGAGGTGCTCATACTCTGCTGTCCCTATCAGCATGTATCTCATCAGCCCAGGACAATGTTCTGCTGTAGGTTAAGGACTAATGCAAAGGTCTGAGTTCAAGGGGCTTAGATAACGAAAACTTTCCAGTAACATTCCCTGAGATGAGAAGAGGGTCAACATCTCCCCTGCACACACAGGAAACCTAAAGCACAAAGGTAGGAAAATGATTTCTGCACAGCCCCAAAGTCAGACACCAGCAGAGCTGGGATCAAAATCGAGAGTTTTCCTTAACTTCCTCATACATAATTCAGCTGCTAGCTTGTTTTCCCTGAATCTCTCCAGGACACAGGGGCACACCTAACAACCTGCCCTCCATTCCTATCTGCAGGCTCTACAGCAATTGACTAAGCAAACAGAGGCCCAGGCAGCTGGAAGCTCTCTAGTCCCTCTGTGCCAATGGTGTGAGCATTGGTCATCACCCTCTGCTCCTTAAACAACACTGTGCCAGAAAGCATCTCCCCTCTTGGCCCAAAAAACCACAGTTTGCTTTAACTCCAGCCCCTTTCCTTCTGTTAGGCTACTGCAGAGTGCTGGGAAAAGCCACGATCCCCTTGAAAACTGAATTCCAGCCATCAAAGACTTTCAGCGTCTTCCCAGAGAAGATCAGCAGGTCACAGCAAGGGTTCAGTGGCACTGCAGCTTTCTCTAGGCAAGTGAGAAAGGAAAAAACACTGTGATGTTGTTAGCAAGGAGACCCAGAGGGTTATTTGAATTGCAGAGATGATTCAGAAAACAAATGGGTGCTAAAAATACAAGATATAATTGCAAAGAGTTCTTCTCATGCCTGGGAAAGGCAGGGGCAGCTCTAGGGGAGATCTCTCCAGGACACAACGAGGTCTGAATGAGGAGAGGGTTAAAATAAAATACAGTAGTTGTCTGGCCAGCAAGATCTTGGTGATTTTAATACAAGCCATTTTTGTCTAGCAATTTTACCACAGCACAGAAACAGAGGTTCTCAGAATGTAACAAAGTGGTGAAGGAACAAACTGACTTAGGAAGAGTGGTAAATAGGGAGAGCTCCAGTGAAAGAGCAATGGCCTTGGGTCAGAGAGGTAAATTCAGGTACCTAGACAGGATGGCAACATCCTCTGGAAAAATGGTGCAAAGCATTCCAAAACCCAACTACCACTCAGGCATCAGCTTCACACACACTCCTCAAGCCACAAGGGCAAAGTGATCTGTGGCAAATTTTGCTTGGATCAAGGACAGGAGGAGCAAAGAGGGCCCAGTGAAAGGGAGACTGGCAAAGCACCAGATGGAATAATAAAGGATGTTGCAGGTCATTAACAGAGCCGTGAGAGTTTCTCCAAACAGCACCATGTCCCAGAGCCTGGCACTGAGTTCTATCAGTGGAGTTAATGCTGCTTTTGGCTCTAGCTATCAGTTTTCTGCTTACACACAACCAGCACGTTCACTCCCTAGCACTGCAGTGAGGCAGGCAGTGAAGCATGCACAACACTGTACCTTAGAGCAGTGTAAAGGGAGATGTGGTTAGCGTGGCCACTCACTCCTCCTCCATCAAAGGTAACCACCTGCAATAAAACCACAGAACAATAATCGTGTTGAGGAAGGAGACTGTGCAGTTACCAGCATTGACATCAACACAGCACTGTCCCAGCACATCCTATCTGAAGAGCTGGTTTTGTGTTGCACAATGAGGCCCTGTGTGTGAACTCATGCTACAGAAATACAACTAAACAAACAAGGCTCTCTGGAACTAGATGACTACACAGTCTAACAGCTTGAACAACAGAAAGATGACAAATATCATGTTCCCACTGGCAGGATGCACTTGTTACTTATTACCAGGCCAAAAGGTTACTTCCAGAGTGATCTGTTGCAAACATGTTCCTGACCCAAGAGGTCCAGCTGGATGAATCACTCTCTTCTGGATTTGAGAGCATATTAGAATGCCTGAGGATTACAGAGTGAAAGTACAGTTTGCTGTACTGTGCATCAGGACACATTGCTTTAAAAAAAAGCAATGCCATCATGTACTTAAGGTCCTGATTGTAACAAGGTTATCACAGGATAACACAGTGAAAATAATCTGAAATGAGATTATTTCAGAATATTTTAAAGAATCAGCTGACTGCACTTTTTGTACAACCAAGTCAGGCTTTGTGCTGAATGAGATCATATTGTTTATTGCTTCTCTGCAGGGAGAAATGGGAACTTCAGACTGCAGGAGTTATGTGTGAACACTGCACTAATAAGTGACCATCCAAAGCACAGAATACCCTTGGCTACCTATCAATAATGTGCCAGGGGGGAAGCATCCACCCTGCAGGCTCACCCTGCACAGTACCATGAAGAGGGCACTTAAAGCCTCCTGCCTCCAACCTAGGAGACAAACTGGCAGCACAGTGTAGAGCAGACAGGTATGTGCACTGCTGGGCTTTCCAGGGGGGGGAGGTGACAGTCCTTGCCCAGTCTAAAGTTGGGTTTTTGCTCTGGGAGAGCTCTCCACAGCTCCCCTTCTATGAGCAGGAAGAAATCATAACCTGCCCACATTTCAATCAATGTCTGCTTCCTTGCCAGCTCGTTCTCTCTTCAGGGAAGGAAATGCTCCTGCCTTGCTGACTCACCACAGCTCCCCTCTCCAAACCTGTTTTAGATGCAGTGCCTGAAGTACTGGGTTAAAGATCAAGGGAAGATCAAAAGCCACCCTGCCCGTCCTGCAACTTGCTACTCCACCCTCCAACAGGGGAGGCCCTCTCAAACACAGGGGATATTTTGTAAAGAGGGAGAGGAAACACAAAAACAGTGATAAGAGATACTTCAAACCCCACAAACTCCAGACTGGCCTGCTTGTGAACCCATCCACCCAGTACAAGTCCACAGTTAGACTTTCCACTTTGCCCAGTGGCTGTACCATCACTGCCACCAAGCAGTGGAGTTATTCACCACTGGCAGGAAGCAGTGGGACCCAATTTGGTTTCATTCAGGTACAGAGAAGTGTTTTCTGGTCAACCCCTATTTTCTTAGGAGAAAAATTATGGCTTTGGCTGCTTTTGCAGAACATCAGCATTAGCTGAGAGGCTCAGCAGGGCCTGCACAGGCTGGCAGGGTGCTAAGCCCTCCCTCAGGATAGCAGCTTGTTGAGGTATTAAATTGTGTACAGCTCAGGGAATGAGCATAGCACCCTGTATTGTACTGATAAGCAAAAACACTCTCTGAAGTCACTCCTACCTGGAGTGGCACTTTCCTACGATGACAACATACCCCACTCACTGCAGGCAGAACAAATTCCTGTGCAGGTGAATAATAGTGGGAGTCTAAGGGCTGGACTTGCATTAAACCTTTTTACTAAAGAACAGAGAGAGGATTTGTCTCTTCTGCCTGGTCATTTATTTTCATGTAACCTGTACAAACATAACATTTTAAAGACAACTACCCTGCTGTCAAATGTGGTTGAAATTAGCCAACGAGCTCTAAAGTCTTTTGAAACATGCCTGTCCTCACACACAAAAATACAATTGCATTATTCTTGCTTCCTTAGGAAACCAAGCTAAAAACCCCAGGCAAGCCAAAACACACATTTTTCCTTCTGTGGAGGGTACAAGAGAACAAACCAGAAGACTGAGATAAGAGACTACAGTAAGCAGACTAAATAAGCTAATAGTTGTTTTGACAAAGCTGGCTCAGGCCAACTGTGGGAGCACAAGGCTGGACTAGGAAACATCCTTGACATGGAAATTATCTGCTCAGAAATACCTTTGGAGGTTTTTCTTCCCCACATCTGTTTTGAAATAGGAACTGCTGTTCCTAGTGCTGCTGGGCTGAAACCTTTGAACTAGCTGGAGAGATTGCAGGGAGTTAATTTTCAATTGATGTTGTCTAATTTACGTTTAGGACATTTACACCTGAATTGCTTGTCTCTTCAAATACACAATTTCTAAGTACAATTCCCAAGGTACCTGCACACTGGCCTGGCCTCACTTTATCTGCAAAAGAACACTTTTGAAATACTGGCTCTTCACCTCTAGAGATCCCTCCCAGCACACAGGCTGGCACATCCCACCTATCTAGTATGTTGCTTCTAGGTCTGCTGTCTCAGGACACTGATTCCACAGCACCCCTGTGGTGCTCAGGACTTAAAGCAGGTGGCAATCACATGCAAATATATTCCTCTGGCTTCAGGGATTCACTTCATTGATAACAAATTTGAATTTCTCACATGCTGAAGATACTTTCACACGGGAGCATTTGCTTCCTCCACACAGTGCAGTTGGCTGGTGTGCCTGCTTTCCACACACCACCTCAACCAGGCTGGTGATGAAATCAAGCAAACACTCAGGGCAGGATGAGAAAACCTGAACATCTTGAAACTGTCTGGGTTAAAAACAGGCTCAGCCAGTTCTGGAAGCAAAAGGCTGGGATAGGAAATATACTTGATGTGGAAATTATTGCTCAATGAGATCTTTAGGGCAAGAGGGAGTTCCCTCCCCACACCTGCTCTGAAATGGGAGCCCTTGGTGTTGGTGTTGCTGGGTTTTCTTCTGGGTGACTTTGGTATTCAGGAAATGGAGCTTTCACTAGTGGAAGTCAGAGCAACAGCCAAGACAAACAGGTCCAGAAATCCCTTCCAGGGGAGGGAGAGCACAGAGGAAATTACTCAATGACAAGCAGAAGATACAACTCCTGAGAGGCCTGGAGTCCACGCTCCTCTACACACCGTGTGCATCAGAGGCAAAAAGCACTCAGAGCTGTGGGTGTCCCTCACTCCTTCTGGTGTCACCCAGTGCTTCAAACAGCACAACACATCTGCTCAAGTAGACTGGTGAAGACTGAAAGGTCTCTTTCCTTTTTAAGAAGGGCCATCCCATAATATGCCATAGCAAGCAATGCCATTTCTAATGGTTTTCCTCTGAGCATCATTTCATAGGCTCAACTGACACTGCCAAGGCCAGTGACATTCAAACTCCTTTTGAGTCTCGTGTGTTTGGAGAGGTCTCTTATTGCTACTAATCAGAGAAGCTAAAGACTAAAAAGAATGGACAACTGGAAAAATCTGATCATGACCAACATCCCAGTGTCTACTGGGTTTGAGCTTACAAGTAAGTCATGCAGCAGCTCTGAGAATGAAAGGTCCTGGGGACCTCCCACTCATGTACCCCAAAGCACACCTGAGGAGCCTGCAATATAAGTGAGGGAGGGGACTTGCTGACTTGCTCTTTACATATTTATAGACATTAATGAGGTCACCTCTCAGTCTCCTCCAGGCTAAAGAGACCCAGCTCCCTCATAAGGGAGATGCTCCACTCTCTTAATCATCTTAGTGGCTCTGCACTGGACTCTCTCCAGTAGCTCCTGCCTTTCTTGAACTGGGGTGCCCAGACCTGGATACAGTACTCCAGGTGGGGCCTCAACAGGACAGGGTAGAGGAACCTCCCACTCATGTACCCCAGAGCACACCTGAGGTATGGCTGATGTGTTCTGGCTCCTGCTACCCAGGGCAGCACCCCCAAAGTCTATACATTAGTTTACTGCAGCTGCACCCATGGCCCAGCAGCAACACCAGCAGTGACTGGGCCTGTTTCTGGCTTCAAAACCCCTCCACTTTATTTTTCAGCTCATGCTGTGTTAGCAGCAGACTCCTGCCTCCCCCAGCACGAACAGCTTGAGTTTAATTTTCTCTGAGGCAAAGATCTAACCCTTTCTAATCATCCAGAGGAGTTCTAGTGTTTTCAGAATTTCTACTGGGACTCTGGTGGGCTTGTGCTAGTGCCCAGGAGAGTCACAAACATGCAATACAAATCCTCTTGTGTTAGGAGCTTTCAGATTAGATTAAACCCCATCTATTCATGGGGCCAAAAGGCACAAAAGGAGTCCAGGAAAACTGCATTTGTCTCTGTGCACAGCAATGAGCTTCATGGAAAATTAGCTTCAGGATCAATACAAAGTTGGATGCAGGAGGCTGGGTTTGTGCTCATGGGGCTTGCACGCTACAGGAGAGGTGGTTTCTTGTTCTGTGAATTGCTGAAAGGCTTGAAGGACTTCTGTGATTTGGCTGCTGATCAGTGTGTGAAGTGATGTGCCTGATCACAGCAAGGTTCAACAGAAAAGAACAAACCTTTTTCCATGCAAAGGCATGGAAAAATTCCTGATTTTTGGGTTGAAAAACACCAAACTATACCAGTGCTAAGAAATCTCCCTGGTTTAATATTCTCAGTCCAGACCTAGAAAGCTGGGTTATAACACATTCCTGCCAATGTACTTCAAATCTAAGCCTAAATCCCAGATGGGCTCTCTTCATCGCTGAAACCTAGCAACAGGGGCAAAATGGTTGCTCTAAAATGTAGAAAATCTTTGAGGAATTAGTAAAGCAAAATTCCTCCACTGTTCATTTCTCACTGGGAAGCAAAGAAAGATCTCCAGAGACAATCTGAGATACATCCAACCTACACATTCACCCCTTTCCATATTCTTCAGTAGAGCAATTCTCTTTGTTCTGAACTTCTAGCAGTTGTTTGAAGTGTTTGAAAGGCTCAGAATGACCATGTCTTACTTGTCAAGGTGTAGGAGACAGACAAATACTCACAAAAAAGTCTTAAAACTACAAAATGCAAACTGCTTTCAGGTATCATTTTAGACCTGAAATTCAGCTGGGTTTACTCAGAGGGTCTTCTACAATTAATGAACTCCAAGATCTACTCCAGCAAAACTTACTAGTTCCACAAAATTTGCAGGTTTGAACCAATGTGAAGCTTTTACTTGAGTGAAGGCTGGTGACACAACAACCCAAAAGACTTCATAAGGTCTGGCTGGAGAAACGGATAAACATTATAAAGCAAATATTTCAACATGAGTAAGCAGACTCTCCTCCTGCCCTAGGCTATTTCACAGAGACTCCAGCAACAAAATCCTAACTTAAAAGACTTCAAAGAAAGCTTTCAGAGGGGAAGGAAAAGCCTAGAACACTTGCTCAAGAGTAATGTGGGAATTGCCTAAGCTGTAGGAAGCTTCACATTACCAGGTTGATGTTATTGGCTTCTATGTGCTTCAGCACAAAGGCTGCGAGGAGCTGGGTGTCCCATTCCACAGCAGGATCATCTGGAAGATCCCTGAAAATGAGAAGTGCAATTAGTCACTTCACTGCTGAGAATTGTAGAAAAGCCAAAGCTGGAAAAGAAAGATCCTCTTATCAGAGAATGAAATCAAGATCAATTTATTTACCATATAAAACCACTGAACCTTGAGTCTTATAAGTTTGGATATTGGAGGGCTGAAGGGAAACAGCAGCTCCAACACCCTCCTCATTGATTTGCCAAGGTCTCCTGTTCCACCTACCATTAAGGTAGACTTTCTGGCTGCTTTACATCAAGCAACATCTACTTTGTTCAATTATTCTTGTTCTCTTTTTATCCCAACCAAATTTCTTTCCCTTTTAAAACACATTTTCCTGAAAGGCTTTCCCATCACAATCTACTGGTGAATTACACATGAAAAGTAACAAGCAAACTCTTTTATACAGGAATAACCCATTAACCTCAGCCAGAGGACAACAGAGCCAGAATTATATTGCATGGATTTGACAGTAGTTCTTCATCTGTTCACTTTATGCTTTGCATACCAATTGGGTACACAAAACACACTGTGACTGAACACTCTGCCTGGGTATTTTAGGATACAGACTTCTAGGAGCAGGGATCACGAGCCAAATGCAAAATAACAGCAGGCAGCCAAGAGAACGATTCCATATTTACACAACTGAGAGCTGAAAGTGACCCCCCAGTCATCATATTTGAATGATGCCAAGAAAACACTGCTGGCCAAGCTAGAAAGGTTATTAGTAACAATAGGATAACACACAGCTGCTGAAGACCAACAAGGACATGTTAAACTGGTCTTTTTCTCAGACCTCTTCTGTCCTCTGGTAGTCTGATAATTGCTGTGAGGTGGTTTAGCAGAGAAGTGACTACAGAACCTTCTCACATGCACACACAGCTTGGATTTGAATGGATCCAGCTGTTTGCTGCAGGGAGCAGAGGTGCTACCTCCCAACACTCTTCAAGCCTTGCTGACTCCCCAGACAGCAAGACAATAACATCTGCAATGAAACAATGGGAAATGTCTCCTTGGCACATTCCAAAGCAAAGCTCAGCCTGGGTCTTCATGAGAGGTCTTCTGGCCACAAATTTTCCCACTGCTGTCAACAGTGATGGTGGCAGAAGGAAGAGCCTGAAGTATAAGCTGACCATTAGCATTCTACCTGTTGCATTATATGCTCCTGTTCAGCACAGGCCAACATCACATGTTATTAGAAGCCCCAGCAGCAAGGGAAGGCATTTCTGCAGCCCTGTACCCACTCTAGGGAGGGTCCCTGTAGTGGCACTACCAACAACTGACAGTTTTGTTGCTGTTTGCAATCCCCTCTTGTATAGACAGCACCTTTGCCTGACACATACAAGACATTTGAATTTCACCATAGGAAAGATTCTTTGGTACATCTGGTGTCTGTTTCATTAACTTAAAACCTGCATCTCATCTGCTCAAGAGAAAAACCTCCACATCTCCTGTTTGAGGAGGAAGTGGCCCTGTTGACTCTGAAGGTATTACAAGTCCCACCACGTCAAAAAGCAAGCTTTAAATGAGCACATTTTGAAAATATGCTTCAACTAAAACATCCCAAGCAACACACACACAGAGCAGAGTTTAAGTGCAAGCCTAACAGTGCTTCAGTTGTTTTGAGTGGTACCTTTGAGGTTATGTCAAGGCTTAATCTGATAATAATAAAGCAGTAAATTAATCTAAAAGGAATCTTTTACTGGCCACCTACAATGCAAATATTTCTCTTTTTGAACAGGGGTTAAATGGAGGTGTGGAGGAAGTGAAGAGTCCCATTAAATCAGGAAGGGTTGCTCCAACAGTGAAAGGTCAGGAAAAAAAAAAAAGTAGGGTTTGGAATTTATGATGTCCAGGAGGCTTTGGTGTCATAGTCACTGCACTCAGTTTATTGGGCTGCTTCCAAAAAGGCTGCCGGGTAGTGGAGCAGGTTTTAACTAGTTTAGACAGATAAAGATCACCCTCCTTCAATGGAAATGAACAGCTGGAGGCAACGGTTTAGAATCCCTGGAAACAAAACAATCTGAAGGCACGAGCAAATTAACTCTGTGAACACTGAACCCATTAAGCAGGAATATTCTGCAAAAAAACTCTGCTTCTACCCACTTACTGCTGCTCATGGAGAGACCAACCAGTCCCAGGGAGGAAAAGAAACTATTTTTCTTGCATAATATTTGTCAGATACCAAAGACAGACAAATTGACCTCACCAAACAAGACACACACGTACATAAGTTCCTGCTCCGGCAGGTGGATTGGACTAGATGATCTTTTGAGGTCCCTTCCAATCCCTGACATTCTGTGATTCTGTGATAAGGACATTCACAACTCAGTAATAGCCACGATGGCCCAACTGGAGTGTTCTGAGCTCCTTCTGCATAGGACAAGTGACACACAAGGTTAAAGGACGTGCCCAAAGTCACCCAGAGAAGTCAGCAGCAGAACTGGCCATACATTAATTCAGAAGGCTCCAGAAAATAATTTTTTTTTTTTAAAGTTTGTATAATACTTTGTAAAGTCAAACATTTAAGTGTTCCCACAATAGGAGGGACCCCACAGAAAGCATGAGACCAATAATTTTCTGCCTGTGCTTTGGATATCAATAATGGGGTCCAGGTAAAGACAAAGAGGTGACTAAGAAAACCAAGTTCATGTACACTTAGAGCAATGCACACAAGATACCTTCTTACAGGAGGTCTCTACATGCCCTTGGAACCTTGTAGGGACACACACACATACTTTGAAAGCTGCTGTAGTTCACAAAATCATCTATTCAGGACAAAATATTTTTCCTACTATCATACATCAGCCCTCAACAAACCTGAAGAGCCCACTGACTGGCAGCACTCTTGAAATAAGTTGTGTCCATTGTGGTTTTATCTTCGGGACTCGGTATCAGAAACACTCAGCATTTAACTGGTTAACTCCACCCTGCCTTTCTGGCTAAGGCTGATAATGCCTCGGAGCTCAAGGTCAAAGGGCTGAGATAAAGGACTATAAAGGAGTGAAAATTAGCACATTCCCTGGAGCAGACTGGAGCTCATCCCAGGAGACACGGTTCCTCACCCTCCCTCCCAGTCCTCTGCCCCGCAGAGCTCCTTGTTGCTGCTGTCAGTCACTGGGACAGAGCGAGATATAAATCCTGCACTGGAGGCCTCCCAGGTCGTACTGCTGGAGGGTGCTGCTGGGAGGGGAAAAGGGGTTTGGTCACTTGGCCTCAATTCCACCAAACTACTACAGTCTGTAAGTGATGTTTATAGGCATTCCACAGGACTGATATGGAATGCAGGTGGCTGCTTGGATGCTTATTGACCAAGGGGAAAACAGGGAGATGCATAGAAGAAAAAACAACATTTTAAAATGGAATACAGCTCCAGAAATGTTGTTTTCCCAGCTATTTCCAGTGAAAGCCATGCTGAGCACTGTACAGGGAATTTACAGTTGTGCCAAGGGACCTATAGGCTGAAGAGAGAGAATGGAGGATTCTGGTGCTGCAGTTGCTGCCATATGGAGCAGTGTCTGTCTCTGCTCCCTGGTTTCAGCAGGACCAGCCATGGGAAACCCTCTGTTCTGAAAACAGCCCCCCAGACCTTTCTATTTATCCACCCATTGTTGGTAGTGAGAACCAAACAGGACTCCAGGTTTTCCCCACACAGAGCAGTCACTGGCACCTGCAGTTCCCCTTCCCAAGGTTTGCATAGGAAGCACATGGTGGATGTCCTGGACAGCCTGGCCCAGAGAGCTACAAGGGGGGCTGCAGCAAATCCCAGCAGCAGGTTAAACCAGAACTGAGCCTTGTGCAGATCTCACCCAGCAGCCTTGCAGCTGGCTGAATGAAAGAAATGTTAAAAATCATTGCCTGATGCCAGCTCCTCTCCGGGCCTCCTCCTCCCTCCTGCTGTGGGCCGTGGAGCAGAGCTCCTAATGCCCCAGCCTTGGCCATTGAGCACTGTGTGTAATGCTACCCCTGCCAGCAGCTTTGTAGGGTCATCTTTCTAGGAACGTTTGGGCTCAAGATAGCTAGATTCCTGTCGTTTGGGAGGTCTCTTTTGGCCAGGAGAGAGATTTAAAAACCTTCACAGATATACATTGCCAAGTTACACCCCTCTTACTTGATATACTACTCCATCTCTGTCCAATTTTCCACTGCTCATCTTGCACAGATCTTTTAGCAACAGCCAGGGCATTTATATGTACAATCCCCTTTCAAAGCCTTGCATGGAATTTATTCTGCCCATGAACTGAGCTCTCATGACTGTTCTAAAGGTTAAGTTAAACTACACAGTATATGTGATGTCCACACGGCTTAACAAGCAGCAAATGGGCTGTCCTATATGGGACACTTGCAGTGAGAATAACCTTGAGATGTGTCCCTCAAACCTGTTGCATCTGACAGTCCCCAGTGCCTGGGTGTGCTTAGGGAGCAGCACCTCTCTAGGTGACAGACACCCTGATGGGGACCAGCAAGCACCCTCTGCCTTGACAGGGAGCCTGGAGAGGTGGCAACAGGGAAGGGAATAGACTGGTAATAGGATTCCTTCTAGAAAATGTTTAGGTCTCCATTAATAAATTCTGAGACGCCAGAGCAGAACTTTCAAGGTACTAATGTGATTTTCCATTCCACTACACACCAAAAGGGTCAAGATGAAAGAGCTCTCCCGTTTCTTACTGCCTTTTTATCCTGCAGCATGA
This sequence comes from Brachypteracias leptosomus, assembly GCA_013401335.1. NCBI lineage: Eukaryota > Metazoa > Chordata > Aves > Coraciiformes > Brachypteraciidae > Brachypteracias > Brachypteracias leptosomus. Next base: position 86,489 of record VYZX01030644.1, read on the forward strand.
CCTTAATCAATCCAAGGCTAGGGACCAGGAAACATTTTTGCATAATTTCTCCTCCTTATCCCCCCTCTCCCCAGTGAATGATTTTACATTAAACCAGCACAAAGGTCGGTAGATTGATGGTGGACTGCAGAGGAAACAGGTGAACTGCTGAGCACTGGGTTCCCAGCTGAGAACAATGACCACAATGTGTGTGCTGGAACAAAGGATGCCCTTTGTCTAAAGTTAACTGTATGAAATGAACATCTGGGCAATTGAAACTGGATCAAAAAGCAAAAGATCCCACAGAACAACATGACGTGAGCACACAATTAGTGAAAAAGCTGGTGATGACTAGAGGCCATCAGTGACCTTTATATCCCAGCTTCACAGTAATTGAAAAAATTCTGTAAACACAAATTATTTCATGCTCTCTGAAGTAGAGCAGAGAATTTTAATTTTTGAGATTATGCTGAGATAAGACAGGCTAGCCCTAGATCTTGAAGCAGAGCCTCTAAATCCTTATATTCATAACTATTCATAAATGTCTTTTCCTGTAATGGCCAATTACAGACAGGAGGGAAATATTGCTGTTAGTCTGCATGTACACCTCTGAGTCAACAGAAAAAAGCCCACTTAGATAATTGATCAGCATCTTGTGACATCATGTTATACAGAGAAGAGCTGCTGTGTGGCATCATGTTATACAGAGAAGAGCTGCTGTGTGATTATTGGAATGTAACAATCCACAATTTAAGAGAGAAATGGACTAAACCAGGGTGACAACTGTCAAATGAAAAGCCATGACAGAGAAGCTCAAGCCGAGATGTTTATACCAGCAGCTTCCTCCCTGTCCTCATAGTAAAGAAAGCCAAATTATTCTGAGATTTGTACTTTAAGAACTGGAACTAAGTGTAGGTGGAGAGTAAAGGAAGTGGTGAAAATGTCAGTGATTGGAATATTACAAATAAAATACACTTAAAATATTTCACAACAAAAATAAAAGAGCAGAATGGGCATAATCCTTTTCTCCCATCCTTAACTTTTATAAGTTCAGACCTAATTTATACATGTTTCAAAGATAAATTAAATAAGTTAGATGCCAGGTGGGTGCTGATGTCACTTATGTGGCAATACCAGGCAGGAATCACACGTAAAAGGAAAGACTAGAGCCAGCAGACCCTGTTCAGCTTGCTCCAAAGTCCAGGCAAGCTGTGCATGCTTCTCCACTGAGCACCTCTGACAGATAACATTCCAAGTACCTCCAGAACTCCCCAAAGGTAAATGGTAATTAGATCTCTAGGGAACTAACTTTTTGACTTGGGCACGATCATGTGTTTCTGTTTGAGAAATGAGCACCCTTTGGGTTTAAATTCAAAGGAATTGTTACAGAACACAGGACTGGTTGTTTGCAAAGACCTATCCAAATGTACCTGTAACTACTTTTTTTTTTAATGAATTATTGATGATTTCTCAGCAGAGTTTAATGTCTATTCACAGAGATGACACAATTGCTTATCATAATTTGAAATCTGGTATTCATTTGACGTCTGTGCCTCTGCGCCTTGTTGATAAATTACAGCACAAAGCTCTGCAGGAACAAGTTCATATTCAACATCTTTGAACAAAAACAATTGATGGTACCTTTCACGAACAGAAATGCACAGAAACTAGTGCTGTGTAAGATAAGAAACAAAACTCAGCTCAACTAATTCTGAGCTGATCACTGAGTTAAGTCACAGCTTTCCTATCTTATGCTCTTCAAGCCTGTGAAATGGCAATAATTATATGTTCACACCTGTGTAAGGAAGTGTGAGATCCTTCTAAGAAAAGTGTTAGGGCTGTTCTCTGATTTCCAGATTGAAATCTAGAACACATCGTGGCAAGCCTGGGTACTGGGAACCCCACAAACCTGTCCTTTACTCCCTGCATTGTCTTCCCAGGGAGTGTTGACTCAAGTTCAACACGTTAATCCGGACTTGAAGGTCTGGTCCAAACTATAGAAAAGACTGACTAAAGCTCCAGAATGCTGAATACTGTGAACAGTTCTGCCCATATGGTGCAGAGGATCTGCAACAAGGATAAGGGACTTCCTGAGGGGCTGGTGCCAGATAGTGAGTGGACTCCCAAATTAAGTGTCATCACAAACCACTTTGCTTTCAGCTGCAAACACAAGGAATGCTCCTTGGAACACAGCCTTTTGAGCAGAAACACAACAATGCTTCAAGTTTGAAATTCCCCAGACTCTCCAGAGCACATAAGAAAGCTGAGCCATCTGGGTTAAATGTTATCCTAACAATGGAGACCCTGTTTGCCAAACCACATGACAGGGGTTGGAAGTGTCGCCTACTGGGCGCCTCACTTTGGTCACGTAATGGCACGGGGTCACCACGCAACACTGCAGCTCAGGAACATGACTTCCAGTAGGGTCATGTTGGCAGAGGACAACGTTTCCGATATATGTCTACAACTCCTTGTCCAATCCTTGGTCTCACACAATCAGAACTTTGATTGACACATGCCTAATACACAGCACTGCCCCAGCACTGGGCTGCAAACATCCCCTGCAAGAAGAGAAACAAGCCCTGAGAGTCACACTGTGACACTCCTGTTATTACTGTGCTGCTGGAACGTGCTCAGAACTAGCGTGAAGAACACATCAGAACCCGTGCAGTCATCATCACTGATTGACCCATCACACAAGGCAATGAGCACTGAATACCTTGCTGTCATGTAGAGCTTTGACTTCAGCTGTCAGAGGAAGGAGGGGACTCTAGTTCACTCACTCCAACCTATGCTGAGAAGCCCTAGCTTCAATTTAAGCAGAAGCCTGCAACAGGTCATTTGCAGGAACCATGCAGTGCCATGGAGCGTGTCTGGATCCCTGGTGAGACTGGTAGTAACAAACAATTATGTTCAAGTCCCTAAAGTGAATTCTTTAAAAAAATAAATCAGTTCCCCCCCCTTACCTTTCACCCTCAACCTGGGTGCTGTGGTTTATGCTCCTTTCTATTTCCAGCTTTGAGTTCCATTCATTTTGCACATACTACCTGCCAAGCCAGGCCAGTCACAGCCTTCTGTCCCTGACAGACATTATGTGACCAGAATATACTGCGTGCCCATGGACAGAGTGGGGCCCCCAGACCCCACATCAGTGACATCTTCAGCCAGCCACCAGTTAGCCCATTTCTAGCACAACCAGCAGTTTCCAGCACTACGGATTGCCAGCAGTGACTTGCCAAGTGCTGGGCAAGAAGCTCCCCTTTCATTTTATAGAAGCTGGACTTCTGTGTGATCTGTTGGGGGCCATTAAGAGAGTTCACTGAAAACATCAGTCAGAGGCTAGACTTAGCAGCCTCATGAGATTTGGGGTTGCCATGATGAATTATGAGTCAGCAATTCCTCCTCTGGCCCACTGAATTGTGGTTTGGGCAGCAGACAATGGTGCAGTGTGAAATGAAGCCAGTTCCACTCACATCTTGGAGAGGTATGCAGGAAAGTAGTCCATTAATGTCCCTACCTAGTTCAGGAAAACAAGAATTGACCAACCTCCTTCTAAGTATCTGTTGGCAAAGTGCATTGCTGGTATTTTTCCCAAATAACTGACAAATAACAGACCTATTAGCACCATCTGGCAACCTGTCTGTAGACCTCTAATAAGAGAAACATCTTCAAACACGCAACCGTCCGGGATCTTGGAGCACAACTGCTGGGCAAAGGTTTATATGCAGCAGCACCAGTTCAACATCTTCCCAAGGCCAAGAAGATGTTTGATGCAAATACTCAGTGGAAGGCTTGAGCAACACACACGGGCTGTAGCAGTTGGTGGCCTTGGGGAATTCTGCTCCACATTCCTAGAACAATCTGCTCTGGTCTCTGTCAGCTCCCAGAGGAGGGATAAAGTGACCTGGAACCAAAAAAGGGAGACTCTCCTCTACTGACACCCAGCTTCTTGGGCTCAGTTACTTACCACTTCAGGATGTCTCTGGTCACTCTGATGTTTCTGACAGAAATAAGGGAAGAGCAGAGACCACATCTTTCCAAAAGCACCATCTGCACTATAAGGAATGAGCATCATTAGGCCTGTATGAAATGATTGTGCAGCTCCCAGAATAGCTCAGGGCAGTGCTCACTTCCTCATTACTATTATTATTGGCTTTGCCACAGTGCCTAGGAATGCGTCCGGGGCCTGACAGCCCAAGCTGGTCTGAGTGAGAACAAAAAGCCCAGCAACCCCATGATCAAAACTAAGGTTTTAAAACTAAAATACAAATCACCAGGTCTCTGAGGAGCAGACCACAGGACTTAATTCCTCCCTTATTGATTTGTTTTTGTTTTGTAAAATGCTTTGAAAAACAGGGCCCGGGACAGGGTACATTGCCCCATACACCAAGAAGCAACATCCAACTAACACAAGCACTGGCACCCCAGGTTCAAGGAGGACAGAATTCCAGTTTCAAACTGCTGGGCAGAAAGTCTTGCACTGGCCGAAGAGCAGACAGGCAGAAGAAGGCAGTGTGTTCTTCCTAGCTAGTTTTTTACTGCAGCACTGGCACATGAAGTTCCCAACATGCATTATAACACGCCCAGGACTCCACAGTGGAAAGGGCAAGGAACAAGAAGTCTCTCAGCAGCCAGCAAAATATCATAACCTGTATATGACAAAAACCTAGTGCCACTTCGTTACAACCTTATGATTAGATCTGTTTGCTCTTGGAATGATAAATACACCATATTGTACAGGGAAACACTGTAGTTCTGATTCTGGCCCAGGTAAATCATTCAGAACTTTGCCACTGACTTAATGGCATGGGCCAGACCCTCAAAGAGAAGAAGAGCCAAAAGCATAATCACTCTGACCAATGAGACAGACCTTGGTCTTATCCACATAACAAACTGCAATCAGAAACCTCAGGAGAAAGCCTGTAGTCAAATCAATCCCTCAACCATTTTAATCAATCATCTAGGAAGACAAAGCAAAGAATAGTCACTTCATGGACATTTATTTCTCATGCCAGAAGTTATGTAAATGCAGATGCAACTTCAGCAGAGGTCTCAAGAGGATGATGGCCTGATTCCAAATGCAGCTTCCTATGTCACAACATTCCAGCTTCCCTGTACCAATTCAATCCAAAAAGAGGTTTCCTCACTCCTCAGCTTCTCACAACCACCCACCCCCTGCAGTCCACTTGATCTATGCAATGATGTGGGAGCAGCACCTCCTGAAGTCAATGTACCCACCCTTTGTAACACTGAGGTTCTGATGCCCTGAGCTCTTTAGCTGGGTGAAAAATTTATTACTACCATCAAATCACTTTCTTTTATACAACAGCTTGTATCAAGAAGTTAACCACCTATCTTAACTGGGAGCTTGATCCCACAGATTTCACTGACATGCAAAGTTTCTCCCATGCAAACAGCCCAGTTGCAGGCACTGTCTTGCCAGCCCTGCTCACGTGGATGCCCCAGTTACATGATTACAGGAGCGAGCTCCAGGCCAGGCCCCGCTCCCTGCGGCTGATGAAAACCTGCAGTGGCTCCACAGCAGCGCAGCCAGGAACTATGCCTGGAACTCAGATTTGCAGCAGCTAACAATGAACTAAACGAGCACAAACACAACGACCTTTATCGTTTGGCCTCGGCGCTCTGGTTTGATGTGAGTTATGCAATGGCTTTGCCATAGCAACAGCCGGGGTGATCGGCAGTAACCCCGGCGCTGCCGTGGGCCGGGATGTGGCTGCTGAACTTTGGCCCACTAGCGAGGCTCCTGCTCACCCGGCCTCCTTACGTGAAGGGCGAGAGGGAGGCTCCTGGCAGCCAACAGCTTCCAGCCGGATTTCTAGGACCAGGCCAAGATTGCCAAAGGCTGGAAGTGATTAACTCTTGTGAGCAGGGGCTCGGGGCTCCGGCAGCCTGCTCTGGCCCAGGAGGAAGGCCACTGGCACAGCGTGAGCGGGGCTTGGCCCTCCCGACACCGCTGCAGGAAACCGGGGGATTAAGACATTCAGCAAGGGGGGGGTAAGGAAATTAATAACCTTTAAAGAAGGAAACAGTATCTTTTTTTCTTAATGAGTGGCAGATGAGTGAGGATAATGAACTGGAGCCAGGAATATAACACCCTCATTAAGAGCTGCGTGCTATGAATTGCACGTACGTGGGCTACATGGGGGTGCATGAAACTCCTTCAGTGGCATGGATCCGTGCTGGTGCAGTGTCCCAGTCCGGGGCTCTGGGGCACCTTACGAGTCCCAGGGCCACAGGGAGCACCTTGGAGACAGGGAAACTGCTCTACAGGTGCCTTGCTAAAATAGTTATTTAATCTTACAGCACAATCCCATAAGAAAAAGATGCAGATTACCAACCCACAGCCACGCCATCCCTGTTTGAGCAGGACTGCTACTACTTCAGCACTTTTATAGCATTTACTTCCACACATTAGCAGATGTTCATTAACTAACCCCCCCTGTGAGGCTGGTATGGGGAAGTAAGCAAGTAATAACCTCCACAGTTTATAATGAGACAATTAAGAGCTCAGGTAACTCTCCCTAGAGAGCCCGAGGCAACAGAGCTGAGTCAGGGGCAGTGCCTGGAATGGAGCATGTGAGCTCTGGGCTCCCAGCACAGCCACAGCCCAGCACTGCATCACCCACACTTGCTCCAGGAATATGTTCTATTGCCCGGGGCAAATAATTCATTTTTCAAGAGGCCTCTTATAGGTGCTCTAGAGAGCCTCATATATTCCTGGGTACTTGGACTGAGCAGAAAAACACATTAAGAGTTGCAAATCACCCATCATTACACCAATATCATAGCAGCTGCTTAAAAGTAACCCCCAAAACCTGTTGGTGACCGAAGTGTTGACCTCTGCATCACCTAATTGTGTTCTGCACTCATGTGCCACAGCCCTGGATGACTGTTTCTATCAATATTCTCAGCCACTTTTCCTTAAGTACTTGTTACATAAGAGTAGCCTACATGAACTCATGTCTTGCTCTAAACTATTGCACTCTCCAGTAAAACTCTGTTATTCTCAGTAAGAGAATTTTTCTTTGCTATGATGACAAGTTCATTGTAACAAGAACAGACCCTGCAAATGCAGCACTGAAAAGCAGGTATGTCTGGATGTCAGAACTACCTCCCTTTGGCAGCTTGCATGTATACCTACATCTATCCAAACAGAAATGTTTCATAAAGAACACTGAAAGGAAATTCATTAGCTCTGACTAAAAACCTAAACACTGAAGAAATTCAAATAAAATCAGTGACTCAGCCTCATTTTTGCAGAAACAGGATTGTTGCAATAAACTGTCTTCTGCCCCTTACTGGTAAGACTGGTTGGATTCTCTGACACTCGTGTGTGAGCTCTCCATGCAGCACCACCATCCAAGTCTCAACCTATCAGCACAAGTCCTGCTCACCCCTTGCCTCTCTTCCCCACAGATCAAATCTCTGTCTATCAGTGTTTTATCTTGCAATATTATACAATGTCTTTTCCAAGGCAAATGATAAACCAGCCTTGGCAGCCCATCGTGTGGCTACTTAGGAGAAATGTTGAGGATTTGGCTTATGAAACAGAAATACAGGAAGAAAATATTTATAATAATGCTACTGTTTAAACAAGAGAGACCATAATTTATCACAGATGTGACCTTTCCTTCCTAACGAAGGGTTTAAATCTTGCTGATGCTATGTAATGACATGAAGTAGAATGGACTTAATGAAGAATACACCCAATTTAAATTGTGAATTGCCCCTTTTTATTCCCTGCCATTCTGTACCCCAAAATAAGCACAAATTTTGCTTGTTCCAAGCCTTGTTTGCCAGACTTTTCAGTGCTGAGAAGACTTAAAAATTGATTTACATTAAATCCTTCATCTGAAAAGAGACTGGACACTTATACACTTAATGAAATTCAGTTAAATATTAACTATTAAAGAAGAGAAAATGACACATAGACAAGATTTGTTAAGCTTACGGTCACAACAACTATAAAGAATGTAGAGTGTATGTGTATGGAGGGAAAGCTACACAATGAATTATTTCAATGCAAAGAGTAACTGCAGAGAAATAGACTGCAGCACTGAAATAAGAAATCACCCCAGAGAAGGTACAATGAGTTAATATGTGATTTGTTAGAAGAGGGGGCATGACTTGGCATGGAACTGTAATCAAACTGTTTTCATTAAATGCTTCAGTTGGTACAGAAGGATCAGATAACAAAACATTCACCCCAAATCCTATTTCAGTTTCTAAAAAAGTATTTCAGTTTCCTGCACTACAGAAAGAACACTTCTTGTCTTTTAACCAAAATGACTGAAGAAGCTACAGGAGGCAAAAGATGCTCACTAATGTCCAGCAAAGCATTCATCTCCCTTATTTCTGGTCTCTCATGCAATAAAACTGAGATTACGGGTCATAAAACACCATCTACATTTGCAGAATCTAGTGTACCTTAGGAAAAAAGGTGAGTAGGTGACAAATGAAAGCATACACTTCCTATTTGCTTCATCAAGTTCTGTTTTCTCCTCTTTAAGGTGTTGCATCATCCAAGCAGCTACATTTCCTACAGAACAAATTACCTAAAGTTCTCAACATTGGCTTCAGTATCTCCACCAAGAGCAAACTACTTTGCCATATTGAATATCTTTTACACTGTTTTACTCATAATGAAAACATCTATTTTTTATTTTTTTTTAACAATTTCTCAGCATAACTTGCCTCCTAACAGAGGATCTTGTTCTATTCATAGTTGCTGTATGTTGGGAATTCTGGATTGCTGGCACTTGCTGTTGGTGGGCTGGGTTCTCTTAAACAAAATTCCTCTTTGGCAGTGGGGTGACGTTAAATGTTCTCCCAGCCCAGCAACTGTCCCTGTAAGGAATTTATTCTCCTTAATAGTTTGCTCTAATCTGAAGTACCACACCCACCAACTTCTAATTCAAGTTTACACTGGAACCAAAAAACTTTGTAACTTCATGTATACTGACTGAACTAAGGCCAAGGGGAATAAAACCATTTAGCTTTCACATGAACTCCAAAGAAGAAAGGCATCTTTGGCAATATAATTACAGAGCACAGATCTTCTAGGAGGAAATGAACTACAGGGATTTATGTGATTACCTTTTTTTTTGGCCTTTCCTTTTTAACAATAGCAAGGGCTCTCCTACACTCACCCCTTCCAGCCTGACAGCAGATAAGGAATTCTTAGCAGGCAGGAGCTGGGACTGTTACAGAGAGATGTTTCAGTAGGACACTTATGGGGGGGGGAATGTGTCAATGATTTTTTCACAAGGTCCCTCATCCTCCTTTACCAACCTGCAGCTCTAACATCTTCCTGAAACTGATTAAAGAAGTAAGTAGTGCCTGCAGCTCCTAACTAATGCTTTTTTCCCCCCTATCACATTAGAGAGATTATGGCCAAGCACACACTACACTGTTTGGAGTCTGGGTTGTCCCCTTCAGTCCTGCTTTGAGTATCTCACCCATCTTGGCTGTTGCTGCTGAAGTTACCTGAACAACACTTCAGCTCCATCAAGAGCTTGTTTCTACAAGGAACTGAGGTTCTGTTCCATCACATCACCCTTCCAACACCCAAAGCTGGAGCAGGGAACTGTGAGCCACTTCATGCTGCCATATTCAAACACTGGCAGCACTCTGGGGTGCCAGGCAATGCTCAAAGGCAGGGGCTAGTTTACTTAGTTGTCTTGGTAACGTTGTGGTTGACCCGGGGTTGACCAGATCAGTGTGTCTTAATCATCAGAAGCAGAAGGAAACAACTGCAACAAGTAGCAGAGCTAATTAATGTGGGTTCCTTTACTAAACGAACTTTCTCAACCCTGTCTCACACTCACAACCTTTGGGCAGCTATTCTGACTGTGGATACCTGTGACAACCATTTAATATGTAGCACAGATCTCTATATATTTATTACCTATGTACTCCCTATGGCTCACAAAAACAGTCAGGTTATAAACACCTATTTACACTGTGTCAATACTCTAGGATCTCTATTCACGGTCTGTTAGCTACAAGATACAATGTAAAGTGCCTGTTTGCCCTATTAAGTGTGTTTAAATCCATTTACCTCAAAGCCTTTCTCTCTCTCTCCAATAATGCAGCTGTGGAGATCATGAGACACTAAAACAAACGGTTCCCTGATGTAATGGTAAGAGAGCTGGAGGACGAGCATTTTCAGCAAGAACCTTGACAGCAAAATCTGCTCCTGTTTAAGCCTGACCTGTTCTCCTGGGAGATGCAGCACGACAGAATGTTTTGCAAAAGATTTGTATTCATATGCTTGGCTGTCAGTCCTAAATGTTGCTCTTCGTCCTTATAATAATTACATTGAATGCTCAGTGGAGATGTTTTCTAAATTGAAATAAATCGAATCAATACAGACCAGAGTTAACTGCACCCTCTCACTGCATGAATAAAACCCACCACGGATACTCTTGGCTAGTATTCAACAGGGATTTGGTCATTGCTATTGTTATGCAAACTGCATTTTCAATGGTGTGCTAGTGGTTTAAAAAATCTCTTTTCTATCTAACTTTTATCTACTATTGTCACCAGTAACTCCTAGGATTCCTCAAATAGAAAGCTTCATATTTACTCGGGCACACAGCACAAAGGAAGAAAAAGAAACGTTTCAGAAAATAGATCTGTACTGCTGTAAAACCACAACACTGGATAGGGATCTACAGGATAGACATTACATAAAAACTATGCAACATATATTTACAAGCTAACTTCAAATATTCTGCATTTCTTGTATGTATTTCTCCAACACCAGATCATCCTTTTTTCCAGCTTCCTGATGAACTGCTCCAGTAAAAGAGACTTCTGGACTTCACTGGGTTTTGCAGTTTAAACATCCTTTAAAGGACCTCACAAAATGACTGCCCAGCTTCTGAACGTGGGCACTTCCTTCATCATCCCGAACAGACCAAGGTTGTTTCAGTTCACTGCTAAGGCACTGAAGCATGTTTGGGGCTCATCTGATTAGAGAGAGCCTGTAAGGCCCTGGGGCAGTAGAGACTGTCAACACAGCTGTCCCTGTGTGCTCAGACAAGTGTCCTGTGGGCAATCCCTGAATCAAAATGGAAACATCTTCTGAAACGGATTAGGGGTAAGGACAAGAGCTGTAAATAGGCCAGGCAGCCAGGAAAGTTTATAAGGTATTATTAAAGGAGTTCCTGTTGAGCTGTTAGAAAGTACCTTGACCCTGGTGCTGTTTTGCAAGTCTAAATATTCTTATTTTATTTCTCTTGTCTATTTTTGCTAGCAGAAGTATATCTAAATAAACATCTTCTGAGCCGGTCCTGCTTTAGGCACACAAGACCACACAGAATACAAAAGCTCGCCAAGAAGGGAGGTGCTAATGGCATCATTTTCTCTTGCAGGAAAAGCAGCTCTCACCAACGTTCACCCATGCAGCTGAGCAGCACTGGGCTGTGCTACCACACCAGTACAGCTCTGGGGACCCTCAGGAGTTACCCCTGCATGGAACCAGCCCTGCACAGCAAGGCACAACCTCCTGCTCCTCTCAGGAAGGACAATTCTTTGAGAATTCATCACCAAATAAGAGATGAATAGAGAATGCTTTAATAAAAATGTGCTACTCCTTCGAATCTTTCATTGAAAGACCTTCAAGTCTTCTCCAAACATGTGCCCCAGCAGCCACCTTGTCCTCCCTTTGAGGTATAACAGACATTATGCACATAGTTGTATGGGGATAACGTGACATTGTGAGGACACAAAACCCTGGCACCACTGCAGTCAATGGCAAACATTCTGTCCCTCACTGGAGCTCTGCTTAGGGACTTGTCTCTCCCGACACCCTCTGCAGCAGAAGCAAATGAGCAATCCTGTCTCCCAGCCTTTGTAACCACTCAACAAAACTATCTCCTGAAATTAAATCTGGAGCATTAAACACTCCCAAATAAGTTACTGCTAATGCAGATCACTCCAAGGACAACCTAATCTGGGCTACATTGTTTAAACATTAAGTTCTGGAGGTTTACTTCTCTAATACCTCTTTTTTTTTTTTTATTTTAAATTAATTTTCTGGTCATCTGTGGCTTAGAAAATGGTTGAGTCAGAGATCTACTCCCACATCTGGGCCTGCTTTAAATAAAGTCACAGAAGTCATGAATCTTCTGCATAATACTTTATTGCTTCCTATGTCCATGCTTTTGGTATTTTAATCATAACTAGAACCATAGAATGCCAGGTTGGAAGGGACCTCAAGGATCATCTAGTCCAACCTTTCAAGATAGAAAAATAGTGTTTAAATGAGCTGGCTCAGCACCCTGCCAAGCTAAGTCTTAAAACTGCCTAATGTAAGGGAATCCACTGCTTCCCTTGGGAGACTGTTCCAATGTTCAATTGTTCCCATTGTAAAGAATTTTCTTCTGGACTCCAATTGCAATCTCCCCAAGAGTAACTTACAACCATTCCCCCTTGTTTTTTCCATGTGACTTCTTGTAAAAAGGGAGTCTCCTTCATCTTGATAGTCACCCTTTATGTACTGGTACATGGTGAGAAGCACACTAGGGGCTCACACACTCACATCTTGGCATGTACAGTACACTGGATAAGCCAAAGAAACATTAAGTTGAAGGCTTGCTCAGACATCCAATGTCTCATCACAAAAATCGGAAATTTTCTTTTGCTCTGAGTCACTGATAAAAAATTTACTTCACGGAACATTTGAAGAGGGAGAAAAAAAGAAAACCACACAAATCAGGATGTCTAAATTGGGCAGGAGCATTTCTGTCCCAGTGCCTTGTCTCTCTCAATCAGGCTGCTCAAATGGCTGGTGATTGTTTCTGACATTACAACAGAGCCTGCCTTAAGCCAAACTCCAGCTATGGTGGTAGTGGCCCAGGGCAGGGTGAGCCCTGGCCATGCTGTGCTGCTTTCCACTTGCAGAGAAATCCAAAAAATCCTGGGGTCAATCCAGCACTACATGAACAGCAAAATCCCTGCAGTGTGGGACAGGTTGATTTCAACCCAGCCGTTTTAAAGAAGTAATTTAGTTATCTCTAAAAAACCTCTTACAGCTAAGCACAGAATTTAATTTTTACAGTTTACTGTATTAAGAAGCATGGACTGATATTTTTCCCCACTAAATGAACTTTTAATCATGGTTTGTGCAATTTTGCATTGAATAGAAGCTGGAGCTCAAAGTAATTTGTACAGTATTTTATAACTGTTTTCTAACAACTGGGTAAATTATATTAGAATTTCTAGAAATACAGGGAAAAGCTTACCAAAACATACTATTAGAAACTAACAGAACCAGTAAACAGAGACAATATTAACTGTAGCCAAGGAGATAAAGCAGTTGGGTTTGGATCACACATGCTCTTCAGGCATCTAAAAAATTAGTAGAACAGACTTTCACATCTATTTTTATTCACAGACCACAGGACGGAAAAAGCTTTCCTCCTTCACTTTTGAATGAGCTTCTCAACTCTGAAATATCTAGTTTCTGAATTGTGTAAGATAAGACAACTAAAATGGAGTCATTCACTCTAAAAAAGTCTAGTGCTTAGTCAGCGACCTCCTCCAGTTCAGTGGTTTTACTTTCTCTTAAACACTGGCAGGGCAAAGCAAGCTGCCTGATGCTTTAATTCCATCTAAGTCATCTCCTTAGACTACCCGAAGCTTAGTTCTTAGTACAGATGGTCATAAATGCACATTAAATCACAACGTTTTATTTTAAACCATTGAATTTCACATAATAAAATATTAATAATTGCAATAAATTTTTATCCATCCTGCTCCAGTTGCTTTTGCAGTGGAAAAAATCAGGCTTGCCAGATAATTAATTCTTATGATTGATTGCAGTTATAATCATTGTCATAGATTTTTAAAGCCAGCAGGGCTCACTGTGGTCATTCTTCTCACAGGACATGCTACATAACAGCTCAACAGACCTCAGCCAACAAATCTCTTCCCCATGCTGATCCTCCTGTATTGCTGTCAAGCCACCTCATGGATAAAGCAAATACTCCAGCATCTTAAACATCTATTATTAGGTCTGCCTTCCACTTCTTTCATCATCCCAATGACTGTTTCCCAAGTGTCTTCCAAATGCCAACAACCTTTTGGAAATGCAGATTTTATACCAAGATACTGAACAAGAGACCTTGAAACAACAGATGAAGAGGCAATAGCATTGCTCCTTACTCCTGTTACTCCTTTGCCCACATAACCACCACTAGGACACAGAATGTGAGTGCAGCTAACTGGGGGCTGGTGGTTACTCCCTTAGAGCTTCCTAGTATTTCATACATCCAGGAATCCTTCAATGACTAATTTTCAGCAAAGAATGGATGAGTTTGTATTTGACTACAATTGCCTTTACACATCTGTCAATAAAGCCACTTTTCCATAATAGTTTTTGTTATAAGTCCCTAGGTTGCTAATAGGCTCCCACTTTCAGAAACTGGGCAATACACATGCCCAGGTGAAGAGCTGTGTTCAAGTGACACAGGCAGCACTCACTGAGCAAGGCTTGGCTTAAAACAAAGGGATCTTGCCCCCCCCTTTCCACATCCTGAATCCACTGCCTCAAGCAAATGAGTGTGCAGTCATCACTTCAACCCCTTCATCTCTAAGTGCAGATGACGAGGAGGAAACAGCACAAAGATGCAGCATCAGCAAAGATGCAGCATCACCTACTGCAGCCACAATGCTCATTTTACTGGTACAATAAAGAGCTGATACTCTTGTGTTTGCCCTCAGGTTCTGCTGAGAGGACAAAAAGAGCCACTGGTCATTACCTTTCCACTAGTGAACCGAAGCATGTGAATTCTCTCATATGGATTTGCCCTTGAACTGGTGTGGGCTGCATTTGGCATTCTGCTTTTAGATCAATATATAACCCTGGCGTAATCTTATCTGGCAGGAACAGGGATATTGGGGGGAGGAGGAGGAACACGGCCTCTAGAGGTGAGGAGAGCAGCTCTTCTAAATGTTATTGGGTTAAGAATAGAAAGGTCAAATGCCTGCCTTATCAGAAGGCCCCATGTGCAAACAGGCACCAAGCTGCAGCAACCAGAGCACTAGCTGGGTATAAATGTCAGGAGTTACTGTAGTTGTGAGCACCACAAGCATTATGGTGGAACTGGGAAACCTCCCAAGACACTTCTAGTTAATACAGGTCACTGAGAATGTCCAACCACCAAGACTGGCCAAGAATATTGTAACTGCTGTGGAGCCAGAGATCACTTTTGAGCTGTGTGAAGGCCCCAGCAGGGGTACAGTGGCAGGAGACTGTGAGTGTCCACAGGAGGAGGTATTGAATGTGTTGTACATCCAACATTCTGTGCTGGCAGAGCACTGCTCCACATTGTCCTTGCAAGAGCACATCCATTCTCCTGGAATAAGGTTATAAGAGGAAGGAGACAAAAAGTCCTTCCTTACCTCCTTGCAGATACAGAAGGAGCAGCAGCTGAATGATGGCTCTGTATGTAGAGGGTCTCCAACTCTGCTCTACAGTAACTCTTTAAGTCTAATGCATTTTGGGATATAATTAAGATGATTGATAATTGGGATATAGTAAGAGATAAGGCAGCAGAGGAAAAAAATATATCTCCCTTAAATAGTAATAAATTTTTAGCCCTGTTCTAATTAATCTTCCTATTGGCATCTAAGGAAAGAGGCCAAAAGTTGGATCCCATTGGACAGTATCTTGCAGATACAATCAATCAACCTGAAGGAACAGCAAGTGCACCAACCTGCCCTGCTGTGTAGTTACTCTGCTGTGAGTACCATTGTCTACCATTCTCCAATGTTTTCAGTCTGGCACCTCTTGCCTGCAACACATTGTCAATAACATTAATCAACCAGCTGATCTCCATTCTCTGAGAAGACTGGCAGTGAGCAGCCACGTTTAAGATTGTTGTTCCCTCTCTCTGGGACAGAGATTGCCCCAGGAGGTTGCTACCTGAGATTGGGAAAGTGATCCAGGAGAGCTACCTGGCAGGGCTCTACTGCAGAACAAAGAGCATCATTCTTGTCAGCCTGGCCCAGCTGTAAACAGCTATCAAAGGATAGGGTTGATTACTAGTTAAAGCACTAAGAAGGAATAACTACAAATAAAGCAAGGCTAAATATATTTTATCCCACAAAAGGGATAAACAGGGTTTGTGCTCAGCTCAGAGATCATATTCTAACCATTAAATAGCTACTTTAATTGGTAAAGATAGGGTTACATTTAGAAACAAAACAGGAATGCACCCATACAAAGCCATGGATCTCTGAAAGGTGGTTTTAGTTTAGTGCCTTCATGTTTGTTCCACAAAGTGACTACTCTGCACTTAGCTGGACTGGTCTCTAACCCCAGCCACAGGGGAGAACATCATAACATACTTAGATCTGCATCCTTGCTGCAGCAGAGCTCCCTTACTCTGTACACCAGCATCTGTTTACCCCACAGTCCCCTGCAAGCATCTGTTCCCTGGCTGCCACACGGGCACTGCTCTGCTGCATTGCCAGCCTCATTTCCAGCTAGAAACTCCTGAGTCCATTCATTTGGAGAGCACAAATACATGGCAGCAGACATTTTTCATACACAGGGCATTACTGAGTGCTATTAATAGTTGTTGTTTCAACCCAGAAGCTACTGTACTTTCAGTGACAGCTCTGACATGCTAATGATTTGTGATGTTTTCTGAACTCTTCTGGGGAAGAAAAAAAACTTTATATTTTTTTTTCTTTCTCTTACCATTTTTATTCACAGCAAGAATGACCAAACTTACTTATCCTGTGAATCACATCCCAAAGCTTCACATGGCTGACAGCCCCCAGAGATACAATAGATATCCTGGAGAGCCACGAGAGAGAAAAAGGGTCTTTTCCATCTCATTTCTCGAGCTAAGATTATTTCAATTTAGGGAGTAAGGAATACAACCCAAATCTTCCAACCACACAGTGACACTTGGAGTCGCTAGGAATTTGAATGAAATCATTTGTCAATTGCTGAATGAAGCTGTGGCAATGCTCCTACAACCCCTCCTGTTTCATTATGCAGCAGGCAATTTCCAAACTGCTGCCTCAGCTGGGATGTTTATTGTGTGTACGTGTCTGCCTGCTGCAAAGCCTCTCTACCCTCTCTCTGACGTGTGCTCATTTCCTTGGCTCTCAGTCAGATGCCAACAGTGGAAGAGCACAAGGGTATTACAGAAAACACCAGCTTTCTTCCTCCCTAGCACGTTCATATTTCAAAAGATTATTACACGAGCACATTCATTGCAGCTGAAACTGTTTAAAGATTCAAAGGCATTGGACAACTGAAATGTACAGCCTAGCACAACATTAAAAGCAAGCTCAGGAGAGATTGGATGCAGTTTTCTGACCTGCATTATTTCTATGCTGTCATTGCTTTGAGGCATTTGATATGCTGCAATTTGGTTTAAACCCAAGAATGGCATTTGAATTTGCACCATAATAAACTTTCTCAACAGGCTTTGCATTTTCATTATTCTGTCCATGTAAGCCACAAGGGTATTTTTCCTCCCTAAATGTCCAATCTGCAGGGAATGGTTGTGAAACTCCATTATTTCCAGGAATTGCTGGCAACCTACTGCTGAGTGTTCTTGTCAGTATTGCCCATATTTTCCTTGTTCAGCTTTAAAAGCCAAACTTGGTTTGCAAAAATGTCTGTGTTTCTTAATGCCAGAACTGAATAAAGGCTAGAATAGGACAGAATTAGATGGGTTTATTATGCTGAAAAGCCATTAACTCACATTAAAGTCTATAAAATAACAAGAGTGTAAAAAACTGGAAATAGATGCTCAGCCTTAAATCCTATTACTCAGAAATTTTCCTAGATGTTACCAATAGCCTTTCTAAGCTCCATCACCTTTACCTGTTCCCTACAATCAAAAGAAAGTAGGGGTTTTTTAAAGTTATAAGTACTTGGATTTTCATTATTCAGTAAAATCTATAAAGAAAGGCTGCCTGAATACGTGATGTCTGTCACAATTTGGTCTGTAATAGAGTAAAGAACACAGACATGTTGCCCAGGAAAAGAATACACTCCAGGATATATCGTCCAGAAAGCTGGAAGATGTGAAAAAGACTCTGGTTTATTCAAATCTTTCATCAGTCACGATGGTCCAAAAGTTATAATGGAAAATTCCCCATCTAAAGGTTATCTGCAGGCTCACACTGTGATCTCAGCCACCCATGGCAGTAGCTTCAGAGAAAGCGAGGGAATTACTCCAAATTTACTTTGGCAGGACCAAGATCAGAATCTGACCACATGCAAACAAAAACCAAACAATGCTACAGGCTGCAAGAATAATCATCAGTAGATGGGGTGTAAAAACAATGAAGATCTGAGTGGTGCACTTCAGTGACTGAAAAGATTCCAGCCCTATTGTTCCTCCTCTCCAAAATATCTTGGACTTCATTCGGTGTTCCTGAGGCACTCCTGACAGAGCTCTAAAAACATATCTCACAATGGGCTGAGCTTCTTTGGCTAAATATTGCCTTGCCTTCAATTTGGGGAAGCCATAACGTATGGAGATGTCTGAGGGCTGCTTTCTGGGAAGAGGAAATCGACCATACACAATGTCAACCGAGTTCAGTCCTAAATGCAAACCACATTGGGCTGTCGAGCACAATAATAAAAACCTGCTGACCTAGTTTCCTGCAGAACAAAATCCTCTGTCTTCCCTCCTCCTGTGCCAAACCTAAATCAGATCTCCTTCTTCAGAAAGGACTTAACCCTTTGACTAGCAAGGAAAACTCGAATAATGATTCTTAACTCTTACACAGCATTTCACACCATGACAATAGCATGTAAGCAGTATTGGTCCATCCTCACAGCTCTGCAAAAAGGCAGGATTATTGTATGCTGAAAGTAAAGCACAGAAAAGGTCAGAGACTTTAGCAGAGAACTTAATTTCTCTTCCTTCTAAATGATTTTGCTTGGTGACCCTTCTACATTTGCTCTATGCAAATTATAAAACCTTCATTCATGATGTGGCAAAAAAATAACAGCACAGCTCAGCTTTTTGACAAATTGCATCAAACTGCTCAAGAAAGGACTATTGTTCTTCCCAAATTTTGCAATGTCAACTTGCAAGCCCTTTTCTGGTAGATGAGAGCTGATTGTATTTGCTCCAAGTGCTTGGCGAAAACGTTCACTTTTAATGGCTTCACTTCCTCAGTGATGCAATGCTCCATTTGAAGGGATGCCTGGGGGGACTTCAGAAGGACACAGAATGCAAAAATAACAGGGCATGTCACAACAAACTCGGCCAAGAGAATACAAATGGGAATTCTCTTGCTGTAGGATGCTTCAAAAGGCAGCCCTAGATCACGCTGCTGCAGAGCAGCACCCATGGCAGCCACCAGAAGTGTTTGGGGAGCCTCGGATTCTGGATTGCTGAGAACACCTTTGCTGGGTGAGACTGGCACCAGGAGAAGCTTTCAACCATCTGTCAGACAGGGCTTTATTAATGGAAAGAATGGAGATAAAGGCTATATAGCTCTACAAGCAGTCTTTTATGATGAGGTGGCCAAAGTGCAATCTGCAGGTGACACTGCTAACGGAGCTGTGCTGCCGCCAGAGCTTCCACCAGCATTAGAAGAAAGAAGAGAGAAAGAAGACCCTGCAATAAATACAGTCTCATCATGCATGAACTGAGATAGCTTCGCCTACATCCAGACAGTACCCCAGGACCTCAAACTTCTCCATCACCACATGCTCCACTGGCATCTGTCTCACGAGGTGCAGCACCCAAGTTCCTGACAAGCTACCAAAAAGAAACCTCTGCACAATAAAGTTTGAGAGCTCTGGCTACCCCCAGCAGCCCAGTTTCCTAACAGCACTGGAGAAAAGACTGAAGCAGGGAAGTATAACTACCAGGCACTGTAGTGGCACCATTTCACCTGAGAAGAAGTTACTGTCTCTGTCACTTTGTCAATCTGCAGGGAGGCTCTCAAGAGTACAGTCTTGTAGAGCAAAGGCAGCACTTAACACAGCACACCCTTCAGGGAGCTTGAAAGTGAAGCCTAAAGAACTTGGATCAGAAGCACTGCAAAGGCTGTCAAAACTATGTCTAAGCTCTGGATGCTGCATCTTCACAGGTAAACTCCATAAAAGCTTCTGCTCCAGCTTTGAAATGAGGAAGACGAAAGTCTGAGTTCCCACAGCCTTATTACTAACACTGCTCAGGGTCAGAAATGTGATGATGGAAAAAGAGCGTCTTATTCATCATATCTGCTCCCTGAGGGGTTATGAGTTGTATATGCTTATTTTATTGACACAAAACAAGTTTTAACTTCTATTGTCTTGCAGAGGAAGAGCAGGCTGAATTCAATTCTGGCTCACACACCATCTGCAGTTCTAGCCAAATCCCAGCCACACAACTTTTATTACTGGGAGGATGTCAGAGGCAAAAGGCCCAGCTGGATATTCAGATCCCAGTCTGAGTTCTGCTGTGCTGGCAGTGAGACAAACCAGCTTTTCATTTGTATGTAAACAGAGCCAATCTGAACTGGAAGGTCACTAAGAGAAAACACATTTTTACACAACATCCATTGTACAGTTGGTTTTCCAACTTTCCCCATAGTAACTTTTTTTTTTTAAAGAAGACTTTGTCTTCTCCTGTTGACTGTTTCAATGACAATTTCTGGTCCTACCCCCACTGATTTTGATGGGGACAGAAGATGGTTCTGAGGAAAGAAAGAAAAGCATCCAAGATTCTACAGCTCTAGTTCTACCACCTATGTAGAAGAAGAGTGTTGATGTAGACCCAAAACCTATGTTGTATAAAGACATGGAATTGGTAAATCTATATCCTCACAAGAATTCCACTGAGTTTTTACAGTGTCTGCAGTCCAAACACTGCTAGTCCTATAAAAACCAAAATACTTCAATCAACATGAAAGTTACTAAGCTCCTTTTATTACTCCGGAGTGATGTCCACAAAGCAATTTTTTTTTTTCCTTTCCCAATACTGTATTCTTCTATAAAAGAGCCAGAAAGGTCCCCACTGAATGCCCTGCAATTATTTACAGGGGGAGGCAAAAGTCTCGGTGATTTCCTTCACCCCATAGTCTGGTCCCAAGGACACCTTACTTCTGTAGCCCATCAACTCAACCCTTTGAGTCTGCCACAGAAGGGGCTGCTTTCCCCTCCTCCCCCAGGCACTGCATGTACTGCTTCCTATGCTCTCTTACTAGCTGCCAGCACAGGAGTTGCCTTCTGACTGCAATGGGAATTTTGAAAATGTACCCAAGAATTGAGGATCCTATTGCTGCATTCCCCAAGACAGAGTATTGTGGCATCTCAAGTGGTCTGACAGCCTTTGACACTATGTCTTGTAATTGGAAACATTCTGTTCTTAATGAGCCTAATAAAGGCCTTGCTCCCAAGGCTCAGATATTGATTATTCCATAGTTTTCTAGTAACTGTCTGTATTAGCAGTTAGATGAAGGGAACAGGAAAAACACGACAACTGGTTTTAATGTCATCAAGTCCCTGGACACACTGAAACTTCTTATCTCCCAGAGATAAAGGTAATTTGTGGAATTTACTGCAACTATCTCCACCTGAAGTGTGAGTACAGGGACATGCTACCTGCAGAGTACACCTAGGATCCTGACCTTCAGGAAAACCAGGAATGGATCTAACTGCCCTTCTCCACACTGACTCCCAAAGGGGAGTTTGACCAAGAGAGGCTCCAAATCCCCTTCTTCCATTTTGCAGCGCAGTAATTACCCGACATGCAGAAAATACAAGCCCATTGCAGACACAGCTGGGTGATGTTTCCAAACCCTGTCACAGCCTCAGATCTCACAGCTTTATTTTCACTGAGGCACTCAACATTTTGTACTGTAGCTACAATTAAAATAAGATTAGGAGAGCACACAAAGAAGCCACACAGTCCTTGTGAACAAGGCGCTAACGCCCAATCCAGTATTGTGAGAAGGCTTTTTAGAGTGTTCCCAGTAGAAATAGGAATATATTTTCCCTGAGTAAGCTGGGAGGAATGCAGAGAGTCAAAAGCTTAAGCTGAATCCTTGCTAGATTTTTTTGTTTGCTCCTCCTCTTTGATTAACTTGCTGTGACTATGTGATATAACTGTTACTCTTCCAAGAAAGAGTCGACCATTTAAAAGTCTTTTATCCAAGAAGAGAGTCTGCCTACAGTGACCAGCAAGGCTTTTGCAGGTTAAACTGAGTGGTTAACAGAGATGTTGCTGGGCTAGCAAAGCAGGGAACCTTCTGGGGACAAAGGGCAAGTGCCTGTCACTCTCCATCAGTTCCTCAGGGTGTCTGTTGGCAAAACACCCTGTATTGTTCCACTGTGTAACTGGCACAACAAATAGGTTGTTATAATTGTCATGTTTCATGAGGACTCTTGGGTATAACTGTTGAAAACAGCTTTAATTCAATGACTATATCTTTCTATAGCTTACTAGAAGAAAGTCCAGGGTTTCATATTAAAATATTTTGAGTGGATTTTATGCTGGAATCCAGCAAACCCAAAGACACTGCCTTCTGCAGGGACACAAGGGGTCTAGTTACAGAATTGCTCCAATCACTGCATCTGTGTTACAAGGAGTCAGCAAAGCTGGACATGAACCCTCCACAAATTCAGATTTCATCTCAAAGAACATGCCTGCCTTTAACATATGGAGGGGATTTTTAAAAGCCATTCATGAGAGAATAGGAAAAGGCGTTTCTGAAGGTATGAAGACAGACTTTTAGTGGATTTCTGTGTTGTGCATTTCCCTGCCTTCAGCCCTAGCCCTTTCCCAGACTCCTGAAGCAGCTTTTATGCATGGCCTTCTTAATAGCTTACCAGTGCTGATGTTTTTCAAGTTGAATCAAACTTGCATCAGCTTTGGGGGATGGCTGGGATCCCTATTCTCATCTTTCATGTTTTGAGATCAGTCTTTCAGAGTTTTTATTCTGCTAAAATAATCTCGAGCATTAAGAGCATAAATCTCAATGCTCAGTATTTTCATTTGATTTCCATAAAGACATTTTGTCCTTTAGCAGGACTCCTTCACTCCCCCCTGCATTTATTCAGAGCCCTTGGCTTCTCTGGCCAGACTCTTGCTCTTAATCAAACCCTGCTGTGACTTCACTGACGTGGTTTGACAGGTCTCTGTTGACATCTGAAGGAGAATCCTTGAATGTTTTGAAAAGGACCATTGCTCATGGCTCTGCAGAGGTAATCTGGGGGACATGCCCCTTTAGCACTGAAAAGATCATTTTTCCTTTCACCACAGACCCTTCCCCCTCTTTGTACAGCAAGGAAGTTAATGATGCTAGAAAGCTGAGAAATGACCTGGTTCACAGAAGCCCCAGGGGCAAAAAGGGGCAGATTTCCTTATTGAGGGAAAAAAAAAAAAAAGAAAATCTAACTTAACACAAAATAGCTAAACCTAACTTACTGCAATACAAGCCTTTGTTTGAGAAAGCAGCTTTCCTGGAGGGCACAGAGACATCTCAATCCCCAGAAGAATTTCCTCTTAAATTATTGCATAGAGCAACACTTATAAAAGCAAAAGCCGGGAGGCAGACTTTGATATAATCCTTTTTATAAAGTGCTCTGATGTCCTAAAACATCAGCATGAGCTGCCACATGGTAAGCATTTTGGAAAAATTATCTATTTAGAAATGTAAATAAAAATAGGTGGCCAAATACTTTACTGTCTTCTCAGAAAGAAAACAATTTAAATTTCAAGATTATACTAAACAGAAGTGAATTTTGGCTACAGTGATTACATAAACATCCAGACACCCACCTGACTGACAAAGCTTCATCCTTCCTGCAATGGTAAAGCACGTTGGTATTCAGGGTGATTATAAGGATGTTTGACTCAAAAGATGTATACACACTGGATGTGTGACCAATTTACAGCTAAGATTTTCTGGTCCCACAGACACCATTCTTAAAGAAAATTCTGAAAAAAATCAAGACCTTTACAGCATTGCTGGGACAAGTAAAATGAAGAGAATCCCATCACTCTCCACAACTTCTAGAATAAAGCATGGCAGCAATTTTAATCTGCACATAGATCTGCTCTTTAGAATTACCAACTATAATACCCCGAGAAACTTAGGAAGGCAAAATGTAACTAATTACCACAATTATTTCAGCAGAATCCAAACCATTAAATACTGGTCCCAAAAGATGAAATATGAGAACAGGGAAATAATATCACCTTTCTGATCAGAAACACAGCAAGATAAATACATTTTTGAAGAATCCCATTGAGCAAGATGACACAGGTCTGCAAAGGAGTGAGTCAGAACTGGTATGAAATCACTGAGAGCTTTGCCACCAGACTTGGCTGGGGCCAGGATTTGATCTCTGCACTTCTCCCAGTGCCCCCAGTTTCCAGGCAAGCTTTCTCAACTGCTGCACATACTCTCACCACACATCTTGCATCTTCAGCTTTCCTGCATTCCAATCAATAAAGCCATCAACAAACCACCCAAGTACATAAACCCAAACTGGACCGGGGGAAGAGACTTCTTAGTTGTCTGTATATATGCTTCTAAATTCTAATAAAAAGGTTCAAATTTCCAGATACATATTTCATTCTCAGAAGGGTCTGAGTGTTTTTAAATTTTTCTGATCATCACAACCACACACACTCCATTTATTTAAGGATATATATTTCCCATGACCTTACAGACTCACTTCTCTGACATGGGCAGCTCGTGGAAGGAAGTTTGGTAGAAGTCAAACATGAGGAAGTGCAAAAAAGCCTATTTATGTTGTAGGGGGAAAAACACACAACAAGCAAGCCCTAATTATATGGGGAAAAAAAAAAAAAAATTGAGCCTCTCTGCAGCCTCATAAACAACTTGCAGACAGCCCCTGGTTCTGCGTGGGCAGATGTCCTCTCCCCTGTGCATTGTCTCATCAGAGCCCTTTTGGACTTAAGAGAAATAATAATAATAGAGAAGCAAATGGAGTGCAATTTCCATGGAAACTTGGAAGCAGATGTAACATTATTTGCAGTAAGCCTTTGTGCTGTGAATGGAAAATTTTCTAGTTTACACAAATCTCAGCTATTATTTTCTCTGCAGTGCAAACTTAGGCCAAATATTTTCTCTCATGTTAATGATGCAAACAGTCAGTTTTACTTTCTGTCCAGTACAACTGTGCACAAAAGCTTCAGAAGCTGCAGTAAGATGCCTCATATTTATCTTTCTGTGAACCCAAAACAGATATTAGAATAATTTGAGCTTCCTTTATGCTTGTTCTTCTCAGAAAGTGAAAACATCTCCTGTTTACATGTATTGTTACAGACTAGTAGACGGTCAGAGCACTGGCAAATGTGCCCAGAGTTAATGGGAGTTAAACTAACTCAACATTAGATTAATTAGATACCAACCCCTTGTTCTCCATATACCATGAAATAGCTTTCTAGCTCAGGAGCACATATTCACAAACTAATTACTTACAGACAGCTTTCTCAGCTCTAAGTAAATTCCCAACAAGCTACATTTACAAGTCCAAAACCATGGCAATGACTTGTGATCTGACAACTGGGTTTGGAGACTTGAGCACCTTCATCTCACTGTGTTGTCAAGACCAGACAGAGCAACAACCAATAAAACATTCAGCAGTGCCACATCAAAGCACAGCACCCAAAGCAGCTCTTACTTGAACTTTATTTCTCTTCACATTTTACTGAAGCATTCTTTTCTGCATATTCTAAAGAGAAGTGAAGGGAAAGCATCTCTGTTTTATGATAATGTTTACAAGCTCTCCTCTAGCTGAGCTGAATCTTGTCTTTGCCACACATCTCAAGTGCAAATCAGTTACTCAGACTTGTTCTTCTCAAGAGGGAGTTCTGCCCTGCTCAGCAAGTACTCGTATCCTTTAAGTGCATTATTTGCCCATACATTACCGGAGCAATTTAAACTTTAACCTAAACCTGGCAGCAAAGTCTAACACATGCCTAAAGAACAATAGAATTTCTGGTGAAAATAGATGTCCCTTTTTGTTGGTAGTTGTGCTGCCAGCTCTTTTCTCCC
>VYZX01030648.1:1275-20082 GCA_013401335.1 Brachypteracias leptosomus
CCCTTGCAATCAGGATTTCTGATAAGCTGGGCTGACTAAGGAAGCTGAACTGTCACAACAGTTTTTTTATCCCCCTGACACACTGCATATGGGGAAACAGGTTTGGAGCTGGGCTAGTCAAGACTCTTAAACATCAGGCAACTTAAACAGAACAGCAAAAAATATTCCCATCCTGCCTCTGCTAATAATCTGTACCATATAATACTCACTGACAAAATGTGCTGCAATGAACCACAGCTGTATGAGCTATAAACTGTTTTGCTACTTATAACTATTTTCTAAACAATTTGCATTTTCTTCTTCTCTCCATACCCTTTCTCTGTATGTCCCAGTTAGAATATTCCTTAAAAGTAGGCCCAGCTGTTTCTTGGCTCCCAGTTAAATTCACCACTGACGTAAAAAGACCTTTCACGACTGAGGTAAGAAGAGCTGATTTTACTGGACAAACCCAAGAGCTGATTAAGGCCCAATGCCTGTATTTAAATTAAAGACACTGATGTAATTCAAGAATTCCATGTGTGCAAAGAAGTATCTTATAGATCTGCCTATCTTTGCACAATGCAAAAAGTCCAGCACCTTAGAACGCTTTCTTGTCTCCAGGTTTCTCTCAGAGTTTAATAATAACAGCACTTATTCTCTCTCATTGTAGACCAACTAGGCTAAAATGGTTACAGAATTTCACATTAAGGGCATAGCTCAAAAATAAAAGGTATACTCCAGTGTTGCTTTCCAAAGATAGATTCCTTACCACTTTCTCATTTGACTTTACTCTTTCCATTGATTGATCTGACTTCTAAGGACAAAGTAGAGTTGTATACTTTTAAATAGAGATTATTTTAGTAATGTTGATCTATTGCAGGCTGTTGAGGCTGTTTCTAGTGAAAATATGAAGCTGATAAGATCATTACACTCAAACTGATACATTCAGCATAATTGCCACTCATTCAGAGAAATTACTCTGGCCCAGTCACTGGGTGTTTAATACCCATACCTTTGGAGCAGTTCAGTAAATTCAGGGCTCTGCACAGCTCTCAGAAACAGGCTGCCCATCAGTTAAATTTTCTGCAGCAGGCTGCAACAAGTTGGTCCCTGTACTAACTAGATATTCCAGCACAGTTTTCATGTATAATAAATGGAAGAACTGGTTTTTATTAATAAAACAAGGGAGATCTATTTTTTATTATTGGTTCTAACTTACAAGCATGTGGTCATATCAGAATATACAGGAAATGGCTTCAAGTGCCTAATACTTTTATAATTGCTCTTATTCATCAGCTATCAAATGAGAAATAGGAGTTGTGTTTCGGTCCACAGACATAGCTGTTCCTCATACACTTTTACTGTACTACTAAGTAAAAAACTCAAAGGAAAGACTCTCAATCCCAATGTGCAGAATGAAAGAGGAAGCTTTTCAGGTGCCTAACTAGAAACCAATACATGGAAGGCATTTTAGCAGCTTGAGGGCTGAACAAATTGGTACTTACTGCATTTCCTTGCACAAATTACTTCTAAGTCCTCTATGCCTTTGTATTCCTCCAGAGAAATAATACCTTTTAAAGTCAGTAGAGTATCAAACTTTGGTTCAAATAGAGCTAGGTTTTTGCAGACTTTTAGCTTGTTTGATTGACTTTTTAACTGACTTATACTAAAATTTTCTTTTCTGTTGCACCTATTACCTGCTCCAGCATAACAATTTGATGGCGAATTGTGAGCTGTAGAAATTAGCAGATTGGCATCAAAAGTTGTTAAAGAAAAAAAATGTGAATATTCTTATTCCAATCTCTTTCTAGCCCTGTAGGTGTTTTGCTGGGTCTTTTTTTCCTCTTTTTTTAATTAATACTTATCAGGACTAATTATGTGGAAGACATCCAGGCCTCCAATCAAGTTCTTAGAAACAAAAAAGGGGATTATTAGCAGAAGTTGAACACAAGTCACAGATAACATATGCCTTAAGGTTTGTTTCTGTAGGAAAAAAAAGATTAATAAAATAGGTACAAAACCTCACATACTTTCAATACTCTTGATAGCAATATGAGAATAACTGGGCTAGAGAAATGTACCTGCCAAGTGGATAAATAGTACAACTGAGTTTTGTAGGGCCAGCTGAGGCAAAAAATTGTTGCTGGGCACAAGGGAACTAACTAAACCTCAGATGAATCCTAATCATGCTTCCTTAACTCTTGAAGGTCATTGCTGTTTGGGCTAGAGATGGAATTGCCAGGGCTTTCTGAGGTCTCCCATTGGAAATTAATCCTTCTTAAACAGATGAGAGCTCACTAGTGGAAGCTCACACAAGTCTGAAACCTCCCTATTAGCACACTATCATGTGCATACCAGATCCTACGAGACAATGATCTTTCACAATTGCACTGATTGTCTTCTGCCCTCCACCCTATCTTCTGCACCTCCAGAATGCTCATGGGACTGTCTGTAGGCTCTGAGGTTAAGTATTGGACAAGAAAATAAGGCATGTAGATAATTGTTACCATGCACTAGTTTCCAAGTGGAAAAAAAAAAAAAAGGTAGTTAAAGTGAATCTGTTCTGTGTCATTATATAATTTTAAAAGCCCACAGCCAAAACCTACTTTAAAGAAAGAATTAGAACAGCTGAAGTAATTCCTTTGCCTTCTTATATAAGGCATGATCTTTAAATGTCCAATATGGAAGTGTTAACTATATAAACAAGTTAAAGATGACTCCTGAAGTGTTCAGTTAAGTCTCTGACTTGAAATTTGTGTTGGGTTTGTGTCTGGCAGTGTTTTGGTGGCTGGGTATGGGCTACAGGGGTGACTCCTGTATGAACCTTCTAGAAGCTCCCATAGTTCCAAGTTGGACCCAACTCTGGTTAGGACTGAACCACTCAGTGATAGTGGAAGTGCCTCTGTGATAGCATACTTAAGAGGGAAAAAAAACCTGCTTCTTTTGCTCTTGGAGAAAAGTGGGATGTAAGAGGAACAACTATGAGGACACCAAGCTCAGTAAGGAAGGAGGGAAGGAGATGCACCAAAGCAGACATTCCCCCGCAGCCCATGGTGAGACAGCAGGCTGACCCCCTGCAGCCCATAGAGGTTAATGGTGGAGCAAATGTCCTGCCAAATAGTTAAGTCATTTTTACTTAGCACAATACAGGTATAACAATATCTCATGATAACAGATGTTAGTAAAAGCTTCATAAATAAGATGACACCAACTACTATAAATATTTAGTTTAACCTTAGCAATCAAGCTTCAGTTTTGAGCTGTGGTTAATATATATTATAAGGAATAGCTGTGAGACATATAATTGTATATCTAGGACAACACACACATATTCATAAAGGTGTAAAATATCTGGCTTTACACTTTTAAATAAAATATAAGTGAAGGAAAAGATCATTACAACCAATTAGAATTATCGTTTACCAGTGCAAAAGAATATTCAAGCAAAGTTCAACAATTATTTGATTGGCATTAATATAAAGAGGTCATGTAGATAAATCATTAATTTTTCTCTTGGTGAGACCATGTAACAGAGATTCAAATGACTTCTTTTAGTTTTGAAAAATGTATTTTACATCCACACATTGTAGTGGCTGTTATTACTTTTCAAGTTCTTTTACTTTCTGTGGAGTTGTTACATGTTCTATGTGAAAACATTAAAAAGGTATGCAGATGTAGAGTTCTCAGATTGTCAGGTGACAAATGTCACTCAGTACATTCTATAAGTGTAAATCAGATGAAAAATCAATATCTGATGGAAATTAAGAGCATTAAAGCCAAGAAACAAGAAATATTTATATACATATTTTGTTCGTAGGAGAAATTGGTTTCTGTGTAAATGACAACTCACTCTTTTACCTGCTGCCCACATAGATCAATTCAAATATGAAATATTGTACCTGATTAAATTAATGACAATATGATTGTGTTATTTCAGTTGTTTGATATTTCACTACAGGAATGTCACTATTAGTGTTCAGTGTCTTGTTTCTTGCTTCCTGCTTCTCAGACCAAGGGACAGAAAGCACAATGCTTTTATGAACAGTCATTCTAAACAAAGTCACTCTGCCTTTCACAGATATTCACATCTGGTTTTTATATCTTTTCATTGTATTCTTCATCTTTTCTTATAGATGAGTTTGTCATGATTTGTTGGAAGAGTACATTTTAAGCTGATATTGCAGGATATGAACGGCAGACAAATGTTATGCCTTTAATCATTCCTACTAATGTCATAAATCTCCCATTCTAAGAGGTACAGTTATGGAACTAGAAAATACCCTATTTCTTTGCATCCATTCAAAATTATTTTTATTTAAAGAAAATACTTTACAGCAAACTAACAAAGAATTATTTCCACAAATGATTCTAGGAAATCTTTTAAGTATAACAAGCATGTTTTTCAAAATAATAATTGTGGAGGGAGACTTGTTTTTACACAGAAATGTAACATAACATAACATAACATAACATAACATAACATAAAGTAATTTTATGAAATATGACTATTTGACTCTTGGCTTTCCATACTAACTTATGGTAATGCTCTGCCTCAAGTAAGCACTAGTAAGCAGTAGCTCATGTCAGAAGATATGTTGACTGAATTATTAATTTAGAGAATCCAGGGTCTATATACATAATAGCAGTTTCAAGGTAAGAACTAAAACTGCTATGTGCAACTTTGACTCTGCAAGAGAAAGTAACTGTATACTTACTTTATGGTTTAGAATATCTAGCAATAAAGATGTTCATGAAGAAGATCACCTAGAATCCATTTTTTTCAAAACTGACATTCTCAGTAAACATTACAACTATATGTTTCTGTTCTTCACAGTTTATACAGGTGTTCAGTCTATGGCTATTATCATAATGGGTGAGTGTTACCTCTAAATAAGCTTTCCAAGCTTTAATCTTTTGTAACCTTTGACAAGATTCCTCCAACCTCTGCTTTGGGCAGTCTGCCATCATTGGCCTCTCCCTGTCATTACACCTCAGTCTAGATTAAAGGCCAAGATAAAGTTTTTAGTGTTTTGCTTCCTTATTTTAGCATCTGTACATTGTTATTCTTCCCTTGATGAGTAGCATAAAATTTACCAAAGGAGTTTGTGTGTATAATGAACCATATACTACAAAGTCTTCTTGGCACAAAGTTGACTGCTGCATTGATTTCTACAATGTCTAGGACAGTGACTTCAGTCTTGATTTTGGCCTACAGCAGTATGTTGGGTGTCTGTGGTGAGATTTGGTAGTGA
Source organism: Brachypteracias leptosomus (assembly GCA_013401335.1). Taxonomy (NCBI): domain Eukaryota; kingdom Metazoa; phylum Chordata; class Aves; order Coraciiformes; family Brachypteraciidae; genus Brachypteracias; species Brachypteracias leptosomus. The sequence continues at coordinate 6,507 of VYZX01030648.1, forward strand.
GGGGGCTGTAGGGTAGCCTCTGTGAGGACTGGCCAGAGCTACCCTATGCCAGATACAGCCAGTTCCATCTGGTTCCAACAGACACACCACAGTGAACAGCTGAGCCACTTGACTCTGTGATAATGTATTTGGAAAGTGCCAAAAAAAAAAAATCACAGAAGAGGAAGAAGGTACAAAAAGAATGAGAAAAAGCAATGGGAACAAAAGGCCAGAGAAGCAGGAGTGGAGGAGGTGTCCCAGGCGCTGGAGCCAAGATTCCCCCGCAGCCCATGGAAGACAATATTGTGCAGAAGGTATTTTCCTGCAACCCATGGAGGACTATATTAGAGCAGATACCCACACTGCAGTCCATGAATTACCTCATGACAGAGCAGGTAGATATTCCCTGAAAGACCTGTGGCCCATGAAGAGACCACACTGGAGCAAGTTAATCCTGAAGACTACACACCATGGAAGGAGACATGGTGGAACAGAGACGAAGTGTGAGGATGAAGGAGCAGAAGAGAAATGTTATAAACTGACTACAATCATTCCCCACCTCTCCCATGCTGCCAGGGGCTAGAGGTGAAGGAAGTAGATGAGTTGGGGATGAAGGAGTAAAGTTGAGCCTGATAAAATGGGGCATAGTTAGGTGTAACATGTTATCATTTTTTCTTTAGAGTCTGTGACAGTAATTAGCAAGTAATTTCCTTGTCTTTATCTCAGCCTATGAGCTTTTTAATCTTATTTTCTTTCCCTGTCCTGTTGAAAATGAGAGGGGAAGGGAGGGATGAGCAGCTGAGTGGAGATCTGGCAGCCGGCTGAGGTCACAGAACGTTATAATCACAGAATGTTAGGGGTTGGAAGGGAACTCGAAAGATCATCTAGTTCAACCCCCCTTCTAGAGGAGAATCACCTAGATCAGGTCACACAGGAACGCAACCAGGCAGGTTTTGAATGTCTCCAGAGAAGGAGACTCCACAACCTCTCTGGACAGCCTGTTCCAGTGCTCTGTCACCCTCATCATGAAAAGTTATTCTTTATGTTTATTCAAAACCTCCCATGCTCCACCTTGTACCCATTGCCCCTTGTCTTATCACTGGATGTCACTGAGAAGAGCCTGGCTCCGTCCTCCGGACATTTGCCTTTTACGTATTTATAGACATTAATGAGGTCACCCCTCAGTCTCCTTTTCTCCAGGCTAGAGACCTAGCTCTCTCAGCCTTTCCTCATAAGGGAGATGCTCCACTCCCTTAATCATCTTAGTGGCTCTGCGCTGGACTCTCTCAAGTAGCTCCCTGTCTTTCTTGAACTGGGGTACCCGGAACTGGATACAGTACTCCAGGTGGGGCCTCACCAGCACAGAGTAGAGGGAGAGGAGAACCTCCCTCGATCTGCTGGCCACACTCTTCTTAATGCAGCCCAGGATGCCATTGGCCTTCTTGGCTGCNTTTGTTTCCAATCCATCTCACCACACAACCATCCGAGCTGCCCTTTTTGAGCTTGGCTGCGAGGATACCATGGGAGACAGTATCGAAAGCTTTGCTGAAGTCAAGATATACCACATCCACTGCCTTCCCCTCATCTATCCATCTAGTTGTGCCATCATAAAAGGCTATCAGATTAGTCTAACATGACTTCCCTTTGTTTAATCCATGTTGACTACTTGTGATAAGCCTCCTTTCCTTAACATGCTTTGAGATGGTGGCAAGAACAAGCTGTTCCATCACCTTTCCAGGAATGGAGATGAGGCTGACTGGCCTATAGTTACTTGGGTCCTCCTTCTTGCCCTTTCTGAAGATTGGGATGACATTGGCCTTACTCCAGTCCTCAGTAAGGAGGTCCCCTCTCCTATTCTCCAGGACCTCTCAAAGGTCAGGTCATCTCAAGCATCTTCATTAATATTTTAGTAATCTCAAGAAAATAATGTAAATGTGTTAATTGTAGGGTATGACAAAAAGGACAGAGAGGGGGTTATTTTGGAAATTAAACAATATATATAATTGGCAGAGAAATGTGTTAGAACCTTTCCACAAGAAGTACATGAACAAAAAAAGAAAGAGGATTAAGATCTTGCTGGATCTTGCTGTGATCAGGGAAATGCTTCTGATGATTCTGACATTTCTATGTTCATTCTCCTCCTCATTGCTGTAATACCACCACCTAAAAAGCCTTAGTAAATTTGCTCTCTAGAGATATCTTGCTTAGTTCAACACCACCTTGATCTCTGTGTGGATGATTGTATGTTGAGGTGAAAGGTTACTAATTCTCAAACTGAAACACTAATCCATAAGATTCTGATATATATTAAGTAATAATAAAAACAATATGGGGAATGATGCAGTCAATTACAGATCTAACTTGTCTCATGCAATTTAGAGTATATTGGGTGCAAATCATGGTATCAGACAGTTAACCAGTACTAGCGTAGGCTATATTTTCTGCCAGTACATTTTTTTTATATTTTTATGGAATATTTCATAGATAACATAGTATAGAGTTTACCTTTATAAAATAGCATAATGCTTTGCTTAGTAATTTTAACAGCTTCTGTATATATCTATATATATGTATATGTCTGTATAAATATGTGCATATATATTTCATTCTCTCTTAAGAGTTCACTGCTTTTTATCAGTTTGCACACCTATAATAAAAAATTGCTATTAGTTTTGCTTTTACAACCCCAGTTAGAGAAGTTTTCAGGCTTCTCAAAATATTGTCCTTATTTCCTCATGGGAAAAATATTTATAATTCCACAAATACTATTTTACTTCCTCTGGTAGAAACCTGAAACCCTTTTTCTTCTTATATCTTTCTCCTTTGTTATTTGATGTGTTTTTCTATTTGAAAACAAAAAGAAAGAAAGAAAGAAAGAAAGAAAGAAAGAAAGAAAAAAAAGCTACAGTTGCATTTTGGACTGTATCTTCATAATTCCCAATCCCGTTTAAATGCATTCCCCTGAGATGTTGTTTACATGTCTTAGTTTCTTCCAATATTTCAAAGACAGCTTTAGAGTCAGAAGTTCCTTAGAACTACGGGGTTTTGATTACATAAAGTTTAATTATTTTGCAGAAAATCACTAGTGAACTAATTCTACTTCATATCTGTTGGTCGAACTCTCAGTAGAGTCTATGGGAGTTTCATCTGTATAAGATTTGCTTATTTTCTCTTTAGAGACTACACAGAAAACCCATGACATTGGTAGAGAATTTCCTGTGAAGTTCATATGACATTACACAAAACCTTAGAATTCTAGAAGTTCCTAAAAAGATCCATACCATGGTTTAGAGAAAATTGAACTTTTTTTTGTTCAAAAAAACCCCAGATCTCATAATCATGTAGAACTGAAAGAGAATGTCCACAGTAGAAATTTAAACGTGCCAGGAACATTCTCTGGCCCTAATGCTAAATGGCACGGTATATCATAAGACATCTTTTTCCCTCAAAATAGGATGTCTGAATCCAAACTCGGAATGGTCCCTGGCACATGCAATTACCTAGACAATGCAGCAATTATCTGGGAGATTGTTGTTTGGCACAAACCATGCCAGGAGTTGTGCTAAAATTTAAACAGTGTGGACAATCACAGATTATTACAAGCTCATGCTCTTAAACAGTTTTATTTACTTGTATAGACATTATGAATGAAACAGCATGAGTCATCCAGTCCTATCTTTTGTAGTCTCAGATAGCTTTGTCACTGATATTTATTTAAGAAGGATCAACAAATCCTTCAAAAGGGCTCCGCTCTCCAAAATACCACAAGCCACAGAAACGCTCCTCAGATACCCCATAGAACTTTCTTAAGTTTTGAAGAAAAACAGTCATTCATGTGTATTTCAAACATGTTATGTAAGATACATATCAGTTTCTTTCATTGGGCATAAAGAGGTAGATGATAGCAAGGAGGACAGCAAGCACAGATGTCTCTTTGGTAAATATCTGAAGCTTGGTTAGGTAAATTTCATGCTGAAACTTTAATACCATGAGCCTAACTTCTACCTTTTCATATAGTCTCTGCTATACAGTTTAAAAGCACTAACTTAAATTCCAGTATAACATTTTGAAAGCTGAATTTCCACAATAAAACATTTTACTATTAAAAAAATAGATTTCAAGTACATATTTAACATGATACTTGTTAACACATCAGTCTTTGTTGCCACTTAGATTTTATTTGGGTAAACAAAATAAGCTCTCTGAAGACACACAACGGGTAAACTATTTCCTTTATACATCAGACTCTAGCTAATAGAATCTTTAGAAAACTCAGAAACTAACTCCATAAATGCTCATATATTTCACTCAATAATACTTACTTTCTGAAGCTCAGCTTGTTCTGAAACCCAGTATATTATAAAAGGGCCAGAGAGTAATTTAGTGACAGGAACACAGGTTCCTTCTTTGTATTAATTTCCCATTTAGACGAAGTGAAGTTTCAAGAGGTTAAAAGTCTTGCTTCCTTCCAGCCACCAACATCAGGAATCTTTGAAGTTCCAGCATTTTCTAGTTCATGACCACAAGAAAGACCATGATATCATTACTTAGACCTCGAAATATATTCTAAATTCGTATATACAGCAAACAGTTTAAACAGATATGATGAACATCTAGCTTACATTTTTAATTCAAGTTGTATTTGGTTTCCATGGCAAGGTTTGGGTAGCAGGGAGGCTACAGGAGTGGCTTCTGTGAGAAGCCTCTAGAAGCTTCCTGCATGCCTGATAGAGTCAATGCCAGTCGGCTCCAGGATGGGTGTGATGCTAGCCAAGGCTGAGCCAATCAGTGATGGGGTTAATATATTTAAGAAGAAAGAAAAACCTGATACACAACCACAGTGGAATGAGGAGTGAGAATCTGTGAGAGAAGCATCTCTGCAGACACCAAGATCCATGAAGAAGGAAGGGGAGGAGGTACTCCAGGTGCCAGAGAAGAAATTCCCCTGCAGCCCATAGTGAAAACCATAGTGAGGCAGGCTGAGCCTCTGCAGCCCATGGAGGTCCACAGTGGAGCAGATATCCGAATTGCAGCCCATAGAGAACCTTATGCTGAAGAAGGTAGATGTGTCTGAAGGAGGCTTTAACCCTGTGAGAGCCTGCACTGGAGCAATCTGTTTCTGAAGGACTGTATACAGTGGAAAGAACATGTAGGAAGAATTCATGCTGCGGAAGTTCATTAAGAAGCCCTTGGGAAGGACTTGTGTTGGAGAAGTTCATGGAGGACTGTCTCCCATGCGATGGACCCTACACTGAAACAGGGGAAGAGAGTGAGGAGGAAGGAGTGGCAGAGACAATGTGTGATGAACTGTTTGCAGCCTTCATTCCCCATCACCCTGTGATGCTCAAGAGAGGGCGTAAAGAAAATCAGGAGTAAAGATGAGGCTGGAAAGAAGGGAGAGATGGAGGGAATGTGTTTTAAGATTTGTTTTTATTTCTCATTATCCCTCTCTGATTTGATTGGCAATAAATTAAATTAATTTACCTGAGTCAAGACTGTTTTGTCTCTGATGGTAATTGGTGAGTGATCTCTCCTCGTCCTTCTCCTGACCCTTATCTTGATGCCTTTCATCATCATTTTCTCCCCCTAAGGAGGGGGAGTGATAGAGCAGCTTTAGTTGGCACCTTGTGTCTGGTGAAGGTCAACCCACCACACAAGTATATATCAACTTTGTATACTTATTTAAAATGTAATAATGTAATATATGTCATGAAATACAAAATAGCATAGAAACTAAGCTATGCATCTTGTCTACTTTTAGGAAATTTTTGTAGGCATTAGCATTTTCAAGAAAAATAAGTAATTTTTTTTTCCAACTTAAAGTATACATTTTTTTTCCTGTAGTCCCCCTTAAGAGGATTAGAAATTTCTTGAAAGAAAACAGTTTGCATTTAAGTCTTCTATGATAAAAGAATAAATGCTAGCTCTATATCTTTGACCACATTCGTTATACTCTCTCTGTATATTCTGTTGAGTAAAGCACTTTTGAAAAAAACTGAAATGCACGGGCCTTAATGCCTAATGATGACCCTTACCAATCTTACAGTACTGAAACAATATAATTTTTTTTCAATATTTAAAATAGTTCTTTTTCCTTGAGACTATAATTTATTTGATGAATAAACTAGATTTTGCTAGGTATCATTTTAAATGCTACTATAATGCCCAAAAGTATCATAGACATTTTGTAACTTGCATCCTCTTTCCTAGCATATGTTATTGCTCACTGAGGAAAACAGAAAGCAGAATATAGAAAACCTTTCTGAAGGGAAAAATAAAATAGAAAACAAACTGGATAAGGCAAAATTTATTGTGTTCATAGAAGTTAAGGCACGAACCTGTTCTGGGGAGTTTTTCCATAATAAGAAAACCTGTGGCCAATATTGCATTGATACAGTCTGATATAGCCCCTTCCTTTACCTTTTTTTTCTTTTCAGGAGTTATCAGTCACTCTCAATGAAAGCTAGCTGTATGACATCACAATAAATAAGTTATATTTCTGAAACAGAAGACGCTGTTCAATTTAAGACTTTTTTTTTTTTTTTTCCCAGCCAAAATGAAGTATTAACTTTTATAGGAGCTTTCTAGATCTCTTTCCCAAATAAAACATTCTGTTATATTACATATATCTAATTCTCTGTATGGTTCAGTCATAGAAAGCACTTATTAGCTTCAGAATCTGAATCTGCATATAACATATTCTCCAGAATTATGCTGTTCTCTGATCTTTGTTGTTTTTTGAAACCAGTATTTTTCCTTGAAGGAGAAATCCAACATTGGATCTTAAAAAAAACCAAACAGTGATAGTAGATTTAAAAAAGAAATGCTGAAGTACAATGCAGTAACTCACTAATGACTGCCTGAAAGCACAAAATTAATGGGATAATGATGACTTCACTGACATTTTTCGGCATATTTATAAAATTATGTCACGTAAACTTTGTATTTTCAGTTGAGACATTTTATTCCTGTCTGGTGTTTCTTTTAGTTTGGAGAACAAGTATGAAATATAACAAGATTGTCTCTTTTGCTTGACATTTGAACTACATTATTCCCTATATTTCAAATCCACCCACTCAACCTTCATAGTTTCTTATGTTTCTTCTGCTCCCACTTATTTTTTCAATTTTAGTATAGCACCTTTTTCATGATCACTCTGCAAGAGCTATCTGAGTTTCATTTTGTGTTTCATGAGTGTCTTGGAGTGTAGAAGATACTTTTCACTTAGCGTACAGATGACCAAAATGGTCAGTTTCTCCCTTTTTAGACTCCCCTTGCAGTGGAATAATACCATAAATAATGCCTAGATTACATTTATTTGTGAATACACACAATGTGACATAGATAAAACTTGAACATTGTTGTGGTTTAAGGTTTGGGGAAGGGGAGGGACAGGTGGAGCAGCTATTCCACTCCCCTTCCTGCCACACTCTATAAAAGGACACAGGAAGTTCTGCTCGCCCCTTCCTCGCTGGGATTGCTGCTGGCTCCGGACATCTCTGTGGCTGCTACAACTCCACAGAAGAATTGTTTCTAATGGGTTGTGGTTTTGTTTTTTGACTTTTCACTTAGAAATATAATGCCTTTTTATTCACATATAGATTTGTTTATTCTATGCTGAAAGAAGTGGATTAATTCTCTCCAGCATGTGTTGCAGATTTACATCTTATGTAACAGAGCTCCTTTCAGAGTTTGAATCAGCATTCTGCTGGACAAGACCTGAAAATTATTCTAACTTCATTGACATATAGAAGAAGAAATATAAAATTGAACATGATCATTTAAAATCTTGATGACATCTCAGTATCACAAGTATTGCAGTATTTTCAAACAAAGGTTAGGAGATTTGTTGTAAAAATTACCTTTAGAATGGACTGTCAATCTAACAATATTGATGTCAATATTGTAAATTCTACTGTGAGAGGAATGTGAAATATAAATATTTATGTGTTTCAGCATTAGAAAAGTCCTCTGGAAATGTAAGCTGATTCTGATCTTCTGGGCCATTAACCCTATATAATATAAAAACTCCCACAAGGCAAAAGAAGAAGTAGGGACACGATTGGAGGTGATGTCTACTTTGACAAACCAGGCTTCTTAGTTATGGGACACTAGAAGACTATCTGTTCCCCTAGAGCAGAACTGAGTTACAAGTGAAACAAAATACTCCTAATTTCTTAGGCAGTACAGCTTTCAAGTATAGCGCATCATATTCATAGTCTGAGCTCAGAAATGTCAGTAGCTTGAAGTCTCTTTGGAGATAGATAGACAGATAGACAGACAGAAAAGTCACTGACTTGATTTCATTATATTTTGTTGAAGTGGATCCATCTCTCTTTTTTCTTTCATCTCCATTTTTATTTAGATTAGCTATTTGTAACTCTGTGTTTCAAAGTTTCAATTTAAAGTTTTACTACATCTCTTTTTTTAATTTAACACTGAATTAATTATAAAGATAATGTAAAAAGGCTCTTTAATTTCCAAAGAGAATTTTCTACTTATTAACTATATCTGAAATGAGACCGAAGTTTAAAATACTGTAAGTTATTCAGTTTAATGTGGAAATATAAGCTTAATTAGACTTAAAAAAATAACTAAAGTTAACTGGAATTAGTAATGAATCTTACTATAACAGAACTGCTTGTCCATCACCTGAGTGAATGTATAGATTTTTTTAAAAAGTGATTCCACTAGTGAAATTTTGATGGATGCCTGCAAAACTGAGAGCAATTTCTTGGAAACCTAGAGCTGCCTTCTAAAGTTGTTAAGGATGAATGTCAATTATCTGACTCAAAATGCATTGCTTACTGAAGAGTTTTCCACATTGCAATTCAATGGGTGAATCTTAGTGTTTTACTCATATCATGTGTTTTCAAGTCTCTGAAGGTTAAATCTCAGCAGTTAAACTAAGTAGGCTTCTAGAAAGCGGGAACTGAAGGAAAGTTGTTTTCCAAAACTTGTAATGCCTAAAGATTATATTTGGAAACAATGGCTGCTAGTAATGGCAATCAATAATTCATATATCAATAATAAACTCACATGCATACACACAAAAAAGTCTTCCTTATATGACTCATTAGTGACAAAAGCATCATGTCTGCTGTCTATTTATAGTATGAGAGCTTATTTGATGTTCCATTTTGGAAGAAATGTGTAATCTGTGATGCAAATGCTCTCCAGTATCTTGGGGCCCCAGACAGTAAGCAACTCCAAAATCTTTTTATTAGGCAGACAGAAGAGCCAGTCTCACTACCTGGTGGAATTATAGAGCTAATCCTCATGGAAGCCCTTTACAAGACATGTGAAGGCAAAAAAGATTCCTGGGTATAGCCAGCATCAATTTCTTGAGGGCAAATTGTGTTTTCCTTGCTTTGAATAAATGACTGTCTCTGCAGCTGAAGGGAGTACAGTTCATTGCATTTACCTTGATTATATCAAGGTATCTATATAGTCTTCCTCAGAGTCCTTGTGGTAAAATGGAAGAGAAAAATTAGATGGGTGAACTACAAGCTGGGTGAAAAAACTGTCTGGACAGTCAGACTCAAAGGGTGGTTGTCAATGAGTAAAAGTGTACCTAATGATCAATTATAAGTCATGTTCCTCAGGAACTAATAAAGGGTCTGGCACTATTTAACAACTTTGACAGTGACCTTGATAAAGATTCACCTTAACAGGTTCTTGGATGACTTCAAATTGTGGGTCATGGTTGATATACTGGAGAACTGAGCTGTTCTCTTTAACAAGCTGGAAAAATGGGCTGATAAGAATCTCATAAAGTTCAATAAACACAATAATAAAGTCTTATACCTGGGATGCAAAAAAAGTCCATCATCAGTCCAGACCACAGACAGACTGGCTGGGTAGCATGTCCGTGAGAAAGGACCTGGGATCCTACAGGACAACAAGATACCTTTCCAAAAATTAAGATTAAATGCCTGCTGGGATGTATTAGCAAAGAGTGGAGTGATCAGATTGAGGCAAATGGTTATTCTTCTCCATTCAGTGTTTGTAAATTCAGTGTGTATCTGTAGTACTGTGTCTTGTTTTGAATCCCTGGTAGAAGACAGATTATCAACAAATACTCTAGTGGAGAATCACCAAGATGGTTAGAGACACTGAAGAGCATGACATATGAGGAGAGAGTGAAGGAATATTGTTTGCTTAGCATGGAGAAAACAAGGGTAACTAAGGAAGAATCTAATTTCAGTTTTTCATTACCTAGAGAGAAGTTATAGAGAAAACAAAGCCAGATTTCTCTCTTGGATGTGTACAGCAAAGGATCAAGAGCCAGTAGCCACGTTCAGCAGGAAGAAAAATTCTGATTGGATATATTATTCCCTGTGGCAGTGGTCAAGCACTGGAAGAGGCTACACAGAGAGGCAGAGGAATGTCCCTCCCTGATGATTTCCAGAATTCAACTTGTCAAAACCCTGGGCTATCCAGCTTTGAGCAGGACGTTGAATAGACCTGAAACACTTGCCCTCTTACAGTTTCCCCCTTACACTAAAAATGAAAATAACTGTGAAAAAACAAAAAACACACACCAAAAATATTTTACGCTATTCTTTTCCTTCTCCCTTCTGGTATATTTTTAGCTAATTTCAGAGCTGGATGCCTTAACTTGCTGTCTAATGATGAGGTAGTCTCATGCATTCACAAATCCTGATAGGCAGCAAATGCCAATTTTCAGTATGCTCTCCACAAGTCCAAATGCAGCCCCTGACTTACAGAATTGCCACTGAAGAGCTAGGAGAGAATCTTTAACCAAAAATATAACCTACTTAAAGCAAAAAGTATAAAACAATTTTCAGACCTCCTCAAAACATTTCACTGTGGAAAAGAAAGAAAATCATGTTTTAATATTTTTTTCAAACTTCTAAAAAATGTCAGACAACGTGTTTATTTTTTGTGTCCTTTTAATTTTATTTTCTTCCTTTTTGGATTGGAGAGATTCTATTTACAGAAGAGTGCTAGCAAATGAATAGTGAGACTTATCTGTAATGCCACCAAGCTAACACTGTAACAAGCTTCTGAGGGTTTTCAAGACAACTATTTTGTCTTGTTTGATTGTATTATGACATTAGTATTCAGCCCACACTGGAAGAAAGCAGAAAGGGCCATGTTACTGTTTCCATTGTGCTTGTTTGTGAATTGAAGCATAACCTGACATCCTGTTGTAGAATCAAGGAATGCAAGCAGCACAGTTCATAAATCTGCTTTTCACAGGTTTCAGCACATTACAATATAAATGCTTGAGGCATATTTTACTCAATAGGACATTCTACTTTTGCCTTCAAGAAAAAGACAACTTACCTAATATTATTTGCTATTTTAAATATTACATTAGTGTGTGGAGTAAGTAGACACCAGATGAAGAAGAACATAAACAGATGCAGACACAGCGTGTTAGAAATAACACAGACTCATAGAATCATTCTGGTGGGAAGAGATCTTCAAAAAGTCCAAAGATTAAGGCAACAGTGCCAGGTCATCAGAAAAACATGTCCCTAAGCACCACATCTACATGTTTTAAATATCTCCAGGTATATTGACTCCACCACTGCCCTGGGCGACCTGTTCCAGTTTAACAACCCTTTCTGTAAAGAAATTTTACCTAATATCTAAACTTCTCCTGGCACAACTTGAGCCCAAGATATTAAACAGAACTGGCCCCTATACTGAGCCCTGGGGAACACCACTTGTAACTGGCGCAAAACAAGCTGCCATCACAGCTCAGACAGCTACAGCTGAAATAAGAGAATAAGTAAGTCCAGTATAACCAGTAAATATGATTGTACTATTCATCTTGGATATAAGAGTTGGAAATTCAATACTTCTTTTTTCAGATTTAGATTGGGGTTTTGAACTTGAATATTCCTCTATAATTGTCCTGATCACTTTTGAACACCTTTTCCCATTCGCTCCCATTTAGATATATGTCATATTTTTCATCAGATAATAGTGGAATACTGTGATTTGATCAGTTCTGAAGTTTAATGACAGAGCTTCCATCCCTGTGAACAGTTTTTGTCTCCTGAAGATTGTAGTTAAAATATAATTCAGTTATCTCCATCAATCCATCTCTCTTATTTGTCAGTATCTCACAGTGAAGTCAGAATTGGTATGCACTTTGATAGCAGTATACCTAATTTCTGATCTCAGCACAAGGCACTGACTACAAGTTAATTATCTCAGCAGCATCATGTTGTTAATATAGCACAACTCCCTCACCCTGTGTGTCAAGGTAAACCACAGTACTAGGAAGCAGTGTATCATTACAGTGCAATGGCTTCAAGTTCTTCATATCTTGAAGCTCCAGTATCTTCAGAAACACTCTAGCCTTTGGATCCCAAAGTTCACCTTCAACGACCTGAGATCAGTGCAGGAGATTAGTATGAGCCTGCTGCAGGCTTACAAGTGGTTCAGTTGCAGTTCCCATGCCAAAGCAGTGCCCTATGCCTGGCAGCAGGACCGTGCTGGAAAGCAGGCTGTTGGGTAGTCCAAGCCCAGTGTAATATCTTGCATTAAGAATGATCTTGCCAGTTTTCAAAGCTCACTCCTATGCCCAGCTGAACTCTGTCATTGGCCACTGGGAAACAGACCAGGCCGCTGTCATCTCCTACTCGTATGTGTCCCCTGGACACTTCCTTCCTTACGAATTCTTCAGTATGTACATTTCATCTAATGGAACATACAGATCTGTGGTCCCTAGTGTCAGGAAGACTGTTCACTACTACAGTAAACTATTAAAATATTCTCACCACTTCTCCTTGGCTGTTGAAGTCTACTTTGCCATGTAACATTCCATTATGACCTTGGTATTGAAATTAACCTTTAACATTTAAAGCACAGCAGAGTACCTTCTTTCTGATTCAGAATATTTTAGAGTTATATACACTACAACAGAAAAGGGTATCTGTGATACATGGGTGGAAAAGGAAGTGTGTTTCATGATTCAGGAAAACCAGAAAACTTAAATATGCCTTTGAGTCTTAATTAGCTCACAGGCACAAAAATTAACCCCAACATGCTCAGAAAATTATGAGAGCTTCAGTGGTCATTGTCACAGTTATAGATGTTCTGAGCATCTGAAGTGATTCATATCTAAGTCTGTCTTCTTTTAACACACTTTTTGATTATTTTCATTTTGAATTTGAAGATTTAAAGTACATTAAATAACACCACATGTCTTAGAATACTACCGGAGAAATACTTTTTTTTTCAATACAAACTGGCTTGAAATAGAGTATTTCTGAATTTCTGCTTCAGAGTCTGTGTATGTAGAAAACATGGTATTATCAGTCTAGCATGTAGGCAAATGTCGATGAGCTACTGATAAAATAATCTTGCTACTAGACCAAGACACTCTGTTTATTTTAGATAGCTCTTTAGAAAAATGTTTTTAGGGACAATAAAAATGGTGTACTTGCATTTATGCTGTTCTGTGTCTACTTTACAACCAGAGTCCTGGAGGCATCAAAGTGTTTAGGCAACTCAAGTCCTTCCAGATTTCCACATTTCACAATCCTTTCACCTATTCTTATTTCTAAGAAGTTATTCTCCAGTTATTCAAGTATCTGTCTCTGTTTAAGGCTCA
>VYZX01030650.1:1659-13643 GCA_013401335.1 Brachypteracias leptosomus
CGGGTATTTGCAACTTTTTAGAAACTGACTTACTGCTTCCTGGTGAAATTTAGTGCCAAGTATCACTGAAATAAAGAAAGTCTTAGCTGTCCAAAGAGAGCAAGCTGTCAGCTGTGCTTGTCACCATGTTCTGGATGGCGTATAACGAAGTGGAACTAAAGATGAGGATTAAAGGACCATGAAAGGACAAAAATACATAGAAAAGTCTCCTCATAATAACACTTTCTGGTTGTGTTCATTTTAGCATCTTCTCTCCTTAATTCTTTGGCATCTTCCACAGCTTTGGACTTTCAACGTACACGTTGCTACTTCTGCCAGTTACTCCCCACTTCTGTCCATTTCAAACTCACAGCTGGTTTCATACAGCCCTCCCTCCTAATTGTAGGGCTCAAGTCAGATTTGTTTAAGAGGAATTAAATGATAACTTGGTACCTTTCAAATGGCTGAAGCAAGTATTTTGAGATACATTTTAGGATTGCTGTAACAAGGTAAAAATGAACTCTTCAGTCACTGTGCCAATAGCTCTCCAAGCCTACCCTTACCTAGAAGACTAAGCATAATCCCCCTCCAGTCACCTATAGTTAACAAGCTAGAGATACAGACAATAGAAATTGTATTTTGTCATCTGGACCATAAAAATAGCTTGGCATTCAGAGCATTACCTTGCCTGTGCTTTGTAAGATTGTAGTTCTTGTCCTCCATACTCTCTCCCTGCTGACAATATCTCTGGTTACATCCACTTCAGCATCAACAAAACTTCTCTGTTTGAGAGCAGTTATGTCATCATCCAGGTCAGTTTTGATAGTGGATCTTTTCTTTGCCATGATTTTTGCTTTGATAGCAGCAATTTTTTCCACCGACATGGCTTCAGACAAGGACCTAAATGAGTAAGAATAAAAGAGACTGAATAACTGCACAAACAATTCTTCTGAAAGAATTTGTGATTGAGTAATTTCATCCTGCTTAAAGTTTATGGCCATGATATAAATCAGTACCTTGCATGTACTAGAAGATTACATGCATTGCTGTTTTGGGGCATAAGAATCAAACTTCTGACAAAAGACTCCATCCCAGTATTAGCACAAAAACCATGAAAAATTCCCAACTATAACAAGCAGAAGCAAAGACTGCAAATGTAAAGCATCAGGACTAACTTCCATTTACAACGTCATCTGGATTTCAGCTCCCCATTATTTTTAGTAGATGACAATTTTGTGTCCAGTCAATCATTTCCTGGCTGCTCTGAGGCTTTCAAAAGACTTATCTAAATTCCAGCTGATGTGCCATGACATGGACTTGGCCACTTCGAAGATGTGTTACCTTTTCAGAGCATGTAGGCCAAACAAAAAAACAGATGGTAGCAACTTTGTGTTTGAGGTAGTTCGGTTCAGTGCAAGACTTTACCTGTTTGCTTTTAATGGTAAACACAGAATTTGGTTGCCAAACAGTACAAAAAACCCCCAACCAACCAAACAACAACAACAAAAAAAATCACCAAAAAAAAGACGGAATTGTCAGTTATGTCAATCAGGTTTTCTTTTTTTTTTTTTTTTTTTTTTTTTTTTAGTACAGCTATATGAGAGACAGAGAGGAAGAAAACATTCAAAATATGTTCCGATAAGCTTCCCCTTGCAGTTCTGCTCATTATATTTGACTGCTTAAACACCATGGCAGAAGAAAGCAGAAATGCCAGACTCGGTAGAAGAAAGAGACAATTGTCTGCTCACTTCTGAAGACAAACTAAATACATGCTGACATCTGAACTTCCACTCAAGAACAGGAGTCTGACCAGTCATGAAGTTCTGCCTCCTCAGACATGACTAATGATAGCATCTAAGGGAGGGAGACTTCCACTGAGATCTGTTGGGCAGAAGTGAAACTGCCTGCCTTGAATAGCACAAGAATTGTTATCAGTCCTTTAATTAAGCATTACCCATAAGAAAAAATACTCCTACCTGATCTGCTCCGTTTGCACGATACCTTCTTTATGTCCTTCCAATCGAGCTGCCAATCGCTCCTTGTCAAGGCGCACACATTCTTCATCCTAGCAGTAATAGCAATGTTTAATTGTAATGTTCATTTTTTGTGCATTCTTTTAAAAAATAAATGCAACTAGAACTAAATCTATTCAGAATTTTTTTACATTTGCAATGACAATCCTTATTTCCAACTATTTTTGAACCGTGCACTAGCATTAACTGTACAGCTATTAGAAATTTCCTCTCAAGAGCCACAAAGTATAATTAGAATAATGAAAAGGAAACTATCATTCCCTCATAAAGAGCCTTGCTCAGACAACAACGGAGAACAATGAAAAATCAGTTGGAGAACTTAAAGCTGGCATCAATGCACACAATCAGGCAGAACAATACATAAACACATATTTAGGGTAAATTTATCGAACAATGAAATTAATCACTTAATCAGTGACATTTTTAAAGAAAATAACTGCTCAGAACTGTTGTATCTTGATGGAAAAACTTTTAGAAATTACATTTCTAGTAAATGTAAAAAACAAGTCAAGATTAAGGAAGCCTTTAGTTACTCAAGCCAGGTTTGAGACAGATGTGTAATTTGAGAAAGCAGTAGAGATGTAATTTTACACCATCTTTTCAGCTTCTTAATGCTGGTATCACTTGTGTTCAATCTGTCTTATTTTCCCACGAAACTTAAATCAGCATCAAGCCTGCCCTATTGCTAAAGGACTGTTTGGAAAGACTGAAGCACAGCGAAACCAGTCATGACCATGATTCAGGAGAGACCTGGAATCTCTACACTTAGATGGTCTCCAAATAACTTAGAACAGACTTTACAGACCCTGAGCGACCGGAACAGCAAAGAAACAAAGAGAAGATGGCCATAAGCTCATTAGGCTCATATGCAGAATACTTGATTCTTCAAATTATGATGAAGATCTACAGTTCCAAAACATATTGGCAACACGACCTCATAGGGTCATGTAGGACAAAAATCTATAGATCACCAACAGGTCATCTCACAGCAATCACTTGCTCATGGGCCATTAAGAATACATAAATTTTTTATGATTCTCTTATGCAGTGACAGCTAAGCACAAAGAATGATCAAATCCAAATCCAACTCTTGAGTAAGGAAATTTGTATATTTTGATAGTTGTTCTTCTAAGGAGGAATCTAAGGCCTCAGTACTCTGAAAATATAGAGAGCTAGACTTATAATAACTCACAGAGGAAACAACAAGATGAACATAGTGTTTTTTGTTTTGTTCTGTTTTTAAGGTGACAAGAGAAACGGTTCTTAAAATCAGTCAGAATTGTATTACGATGTGTATAATAACTAGACACATTGCTTTTATTCAAGAGGCACTTGTGAAAACAGTTAATTACCTAAGATATAGCTTCAGAAAGTAGTAATCACAGGGACAGTTTCATATATTGCTATAAAGGGACTAAAATAGCAGGTAACACAATTAAGTATCCATTGATAGAGATAAAACTGGCACTTAACTTATAATGCCAACTCATGGATGGCAAATAATCATAATCAGTCATTAAACAGCACTTTTATTCCAATCCCATAGCTCTTAGCAGACAGGTTACAATGCAACAGGTACTTATGTGTGGTCAAGCTTCCACATTTCATACTACAACATACACCTAGCAACTAAAATTCCAAGTTTAAATCAGAGGCTAAAATTCTAACTCCTTCCAGTTCATGTTCACACTAACAGAAGTACTGTGTGCCCAACTGAACTGCTACAAAAGCAGATAAATACTGTATGCAATTTACCACCACTCCCAATTTGTATAGATGACAGTTATTGTCATTACCTCTATTCTTGGTTTCTTTGCTTCTGCTAATATTTCATCTGCTGCCCTTTTAACTACAAGGAAAAAAAAGGACATTAGAAATACAAGACTGTAGTAGACTTTCACAAAATAAACCTCCAAGTTATTTTTTAGTTAAACCGTACCTTGAGTGGACCGCTGAAGACCAATTTCAAGTGGAGCACTTCTGTCTATGCTCGATGAGGTTGCTGCAATCACATACAACATTTTATTTAAGTACAAAAGACTTGCAGAAGTATAAAAGGAAGAATTACAAGAGATAAATTGCAACAATGGAAATTCTAACTAGATATAAGGTAGCAAAGTTGGTCAAAAACTGGAACTGGAGATATTCAGAAGCTGGACGAAGTTAGATCAGGTTGCTCAGGGTCATTGGGCACTTCTTTGAAAAAGGGGACTGAACCAGATGAGTTCTTGTGGTGCCTTCCAATATAAATTGGCCAGTGATTCTATGACTTGTATATACCACAAAGAAATACCACCTGGAATCAATATCTACTAGTTTGTCTGTTTTTTTGGAATAAAGCCAACCTGCTGATACCTTTAAAATATGTATTAAAAAATGGTTTATTGTTGATATCACAGAAGTAATCTCATACTCCAGTACAGTTAAAATTCTAAGATCACCTACAAAACTCAGCAACTTAAAGAAGTAAGCCATATTTACCTTTCTCCCAGAGAAACCTCTTTGCTCTGACTATTGTTAACAAAATTTTTAAGATGATTGAATACTAGGAAAATTTGACAGACTGACAAAGCAGTGATTTATTTTACTATACTTAAGATTTTATCCCACACACTTATTGCAATGCAGTACTAAAAGTTTCTCACAGTCCAGAGAAGGAAAAAAAATATTAATGCTAAGCATTCTAACACAACTATTAACCAAAGGATGTTAATATAAAGTAGCTGACTTCTAAGCATGCATGTAGGAATGCAGCTCCTATCTAAGCGCCATAAAAAGAGTTAAGTTCAGAACAAAATTTAAAAATAAATCTTAACTTCGAGAAGTTTAAATATGTTCAGATGAGCTGCAAACTGACCATCACTAACCATCCATCCCCTCCTACCCCTCACTTGAACCATAAATAAGAAGCAGTAAAGCACACTGTGTTTAAGTTAAAGAAAGCATCACTCACATGTTTCCCCATTTAGGTATGCAAGCAAGTCCTTCCTATCAGGTCTTCTTACCACAGGAATGTTTTCAGTCTGAAATGACAGCAGACTTGACATTAAACTGTTATTCTCTCGGGAAGTCTCTTGCTGAAGATTTTTCACTTTTACTGAAAACTACTCATTCACACAAAGGCAGGAACACGTGTCCTGCCTCCCAAGAAAGCACAACTATCAACCTTAAAAATACAATTACTTCCTAGAGGATGTTCAACCACATAGAGTAAAAGACGCTGTCTGCTATAAAACTGAGAGGAGAGCCTTTTTTCTCCTTCACTTCAAACTTGCAAATAAGATTAAGAACCAGCTTTAAAACACACACACTTCTCTGCTAGGAGTCAATGTGGGTACACAGAAATGGAGTAATTCGGTTTTGTTGTTCCAAGTACATACAACACGCAACGCTGCTGTATGGGGTAACCATGTGGCACAGGGGAAGATGAAGCATGGGCTCACAGAAAGCAAGTAAATAGAAATCAAAAGGACATTCAGAGTACCTCTATCTTTATTTGTAAAGCTTATTGAATAATTTCTTTAAATAGATTGCACACTTTGGAGTCCACTCCAAAGCTGTTCTGCTGTACTTTTCTCTGGTTTGTAGGTCCTTGCAATCTCAGGCACTAAAGGATCATCCAGATAGGGACTGCACAACAGATATACAAAAGTACTTTTGAAATAGTGCTGGAGACAACCACGACCACTGAACACCAAGAGAAATGCTGCCATTACTGTTAATATTTGGGTGACAGACTCTTGTTGTAAATGCAACCTGGTGGTTTGAAGGGATAATCTATTTGGAAGTGAGTTGTCAAGAAAAATATTCCACCATGACAGGGATCATTTGATCTCTATGTAGAGGCTTTTTTGTTTAAAGACACACCTTCTGGAATACCTTTTTCCTTTTCCCCAGCCAAATTCATACAATTACATGCTACTATCATTCCCTGAAAATAACTATGCATGTATTACTTATTACAAACAAGATAAAATAAAATTTTATAAGGTCTACTTACTGCAGCACGGCGGACATAAACAGGATGTGAAAGGTGCACATTATTGAGCAGGAACAAGATAGAATCCAAAGTGTAGTACTCCCTGGGTTGGCCCTCTTTCCCTGTCCTGTAAAATCATGAAACAAAGTTTTTTAACATTTAACCTTTCCATCTCTTGTCTTACACACCCACTTTTTTAGCAAGGTTCTCTCTTTATTTCCAGATGACAGCTCAAAAAGCAAGCAGTAATACTATTATCAGGCCATTGCTAAACTAGGGAACCATCAATTGTGTTAAAAATGAGTAAGGGATAGAGGTTCTTGCAGCCTTTTTACTCAACAAATTATAAAACCAGTCCAAAATAATAATTAAAAAAAAAGAGCTGGATGAGTTATGAAATATACAAGAAGCAAAACTTAGGAAACCATAAGAACACATTCTCCCACTTCTCAAATATGTTTATTCTGATTATCAAGAGAACTGTCTACTTTATTTGGGGCAGCTAGAGGAACATGGTTGAACTTCAAATGAAAACAAAAAACAAAAATGGTATTACAGACTCCTCAGGTATAACAGGGCAGAATTTTCACAACTATGAAAGCACTGTGAAGAACTCAGAATACACAAATTATGAAGTCTAGAGAGCAAGAGGTTCAAAATGATGCCGGAAGGTCAAAATAAGGAGTGACTAGAAACTGCACACAAAACTAGCAAAACCAAAGCAGACTACAAAATCCCAATGAACTCCCAGACTGAAGTTAGACCACTTCAAAGCAACATGAGAGCATCAAGTTCAAGCTCAGCTTTGAAACAGCTTGTTTGAAAAAGAAGCCTTTTAAGTCTAAAAAGAAATCCATGTATTAATATGAAAAAAGAAAAAATCCCACAAAACAAGGCCAAACAAAACCCAGTTTTAGCTTGGCTCTATGTGCATCAAACATAATTCCAGCCTAACACACACTTTCACCCCTTTATGCTGTTACTAGATTTTGTAGGGGAAGCAATGCCTGCCCGAGTTTCAAAACAAAACCTGCCCCCTAAATATTTCAACTGCTCTGAGAAATGGACCTTTCCATCAGTTTCACAGCAAAGCAGGAAATCAAGGAGAACACCGATTCCATTGTCCAGACCTGCAACCTGCCAGACCCCAGGTCCAAGCAGGATAGGGCTCCTCCATGCTGCCCAGTCCCTGTCCCCAACCAGCTGGCTCACCTCAAGTCTGAGGAAGATGACCCACCAGAAAAACAGGCCAAAACTGTTAAAATTAAGACTATCACAGAATTTCGATCAAACCAGTGATTTCAGAAATAAATACTTCCATTAAAACCATAAGAAGTTTTCTTTCCAAGTACAGTGGCTTAAATCACAGCTCACCATCACATCAAAACACTCACTACAGAAGTGCCAACCTCACTGGGGGAAGGGAGAGGAAATAAAACATACTCAAACATAACTTTCCTGAACCTGAAAGAGCTACGCAAACATCTACTAAACACAACAGAAGTGTAAGTCTTTTTTCTCCGTGCTGTGGATATAATACTACTACTACTTTTCTTACAATTACTTTTCTGAAATTATTTGGATTTAAAGTGTCCAACAACCTGTTCAGAACTCACTACTAGAAGCAGGGTTGAAAACACTACCATAATGATGCCTGAGAAAACCAATATATGAATAACATGCAGAGAAAAGTGATTCAAAATATCAGGAGAACTGTAGAAGAAAGGATCTTTCTATCACTGTTTCATCCTTCAGAGAACTTTCTCTGCATGAGGTGATGATGTGTGTATGTTTCGTTACTGAAGAGCAGAGGGAAGAGGCAGAATCTTCCAACTGCTAAGAACCCAAAAGTCACAATTACAGCCAACAGAATTGGATTCCTCTGCAAGGAATTGAGTACTTTACTGTTGATAAGGTGATACCTAAACATATTCAGTGCACTAGTAGAAACAAAAGCTTCCTCCATGTAGACTTGTCTCTGAAGTAAAGTCTATGTCACATGACACAGTTGTCACTTCATTTTAAAAAGAACATTTTAGATTATCTCATTTCAGAATAACTCATTATTTCTGAGGTGTGCCATACCCACTGAACATTATATAAAAAGTCCAGCTGGTCATCTATTTAAGTTTTTAGCAATATTTAACAATAACTGGCATAATTTAGAAAATGACTGAATAGTTATCTATTAATTTGAAAATACAGTATTACAAAGCCACAGGCATTACCAAAGCTCAGCTCGGCACGGGTAGTACTTCACCACTTGAACTCCACACAAGAAATCCCCATGCTCATTATGGTTCTAAGCGGATGTTTTATTATGAAGACAAGATATTGCACATTAAAGGGAAAGCATCAGATGGACAAGTAGTTGTATGCAAGGAGAAAAATCTAATTCTAAACTGACATTTCAGCATCATTTTTTTTTTCTTTCAGAATTTCCAGGCACAAGGAACCTTTTCAATAAAGAACTAAAAGCAAGCTGATCTGAAGGTAACTTACTTTGTGCAAATTACAAACACCACAAATAGTTAAATATAAATTTCCCATATTTAGTAATGGCATCAATTAGTTAAGAAAAAAAAATTAAAATCTTAAGATTCAGACCTCAAAAGGTCCAGTATTTATATTTTTGCTTTAATGGTTATTAAGAGTTCCATCTCTTTAAAAAGCAAAACAAAACAAACAAACAACAAAACAAAACCAACAAAAACCCCACAAAGAACTCCAGCTTAAAAGATGGAGAAAATGTTTGCATACAGGGAGACAGAAAGTTTCGCCTGTTTTTTAACATCAGAAATTTATTTCCTGCTCATCCATTCACTCTCAACCTGTGGATGCCATGAGTTCATTAATTTTAAATTGCTTTATTTCCTCTTTCCTGCAGGAAAGCACAAATTTTTATAGAGATACTAAAGGCCTGTGTCTCATCCACAAAATAAAGCAGTAATCTTTAAAAATACAAGACTAGGTATGTAGAGTATCACAGAAGTCACAACATCCATGACCAGCTGCTCACTGTTTAAAAACTTCTCAGCTGTGCATACAAGCCCCTCTGCTGGGTAAACAAAGCAAATAATTTTGTCTGTTAGATTGATTCCTTCCCTTGGTTTTGAAACAGATTCTATAACCACCCTTCAGGGGCCACAGATCAGCCATTAGATCAAAACACATGAAACAATCTTACACCATCTAGCTTTCTTCAGATGCCAGCAGGGGTATTCATATAATTATTGTCATAGAATCATTGAATGGTTTGGGTTGGAAGGGACCTTGAAGATCATCTAGTTCCAAGCCCCCTGCTGTGGGCAGGGACACCTCTCTCCCACTAGACCAGGTTGCTCAAAGCCCCATCCAACCTGGCCTTGAACACTCCCAGGGAGGGGGCATCCACAACTTCTCTAGGCAACCTCTTCCAGTGTCTCACCACTCTCACAGTAAAAAATTTCTTCCCAATATCTAATCTAAACCTACCCTCTTTCAGTTTAAAGCATTACCATTTATCCTATCCCTACATGCCCTTTTAAAAAGCCCTCTCCAGCTTTCCTGTGGCAACTAACCTGGATTAAAAGTAATTTCTGCTGTTTCCTTTTTTCTTCCTGGTTACTTTTAACTTGGCTTAGTTTCTCAGACCAACCCACTGTTTGGCTGACACTTGTGCTAGCACAGAGCAAAGGCTCTGCAGGGCAGCGCTGCCAATTTCTGCCAACTTAGCTGCTCAAGGAACCACAGTGTTAAATGTCTAGTGGGGCTACTTCTAATTCTAGCAGGGACAGAATGCCACCACCACTGTTTGGACTTGCATTACTCTCTTCAGATTAGCAGTAGAAATACAATTACAGCAACCACACCGTGGACACTCAAAACAGAAACCAAGGTTTGTTTCATCAATGACTAAACTGCTAACAACTGCCCAATGCAAGTGTAGTCTGGATCCTGTCATATGACCTGAATATAAAAGGTTTGAAAATGTTCCTCCTAAGTCCTGGCAAGTACATAAATTAACAGCTCCTAAACTGTGGTGTCAAAGCTACTGAGTGTAGCTTGCAGAACTGGTCTCATTTTTACAGTGCCTTCAATTTAAAGATTAGACATATGGAATTCCATGGTGGTTCACAAGAAACATTGTGAATTGACAGTAGTCCAATCTTACCAAAAGTTCAGAAGCTACTGGTCTAAACCAAGATTTACTAACTTACTTCAAATGAACACGAACAAAAAATCCTCCAAATTCTACAGCACATCTATCACAGGAGGCATGGACACAAACATATATTATGACATTACTGTTGCTGTTCTGTTCAGAGTATCCTCTCTTTGCCCACAGTTCCTTCTTAACCACGAAGATAAAGCTGCCTGAACGTACATAATAAAGTTTTTCTCTCCAGCTGATGTGCTTTTGTCTTTTGTTAATTTCTGGGCCTAATTCAAGCTCTCCTAATCAGCAGTAGAGTTAGGCTGGCCTATCAGTTTCTCTGTTCACTAAAGAAGAGCAATGAAACTTGTCCGTCTGGTTAACCACTATTTGTTATTGTTTGTGAAAAGCAACTTGTAGCAAGGAAATCACCACAAATTGTCTATACAGCTGCTCCACAAAAATAGAACTAAAACTTTTCAAGAATTTTAAAACTTAACTGTCTATGCAAATATTTTTCTTCCTTTTTAGTCTAGTTAGTGGTATCCCTCACTCCACAAGGAATTGCAAGTAAATCCAAAATTAATTTCTGAGAGTTTGAAAAAAGTAACAAAATAGTACATTCCTAGTCTTAAATAGAGTGCAAAGTAAAAGCAGTTTAAAAAAAAAAAACAAACAACAAACTACAAATTAACATAAAGAATAGGGGGTTTTCCTTCCTCTCTTAAAACTGGAAACCAGGATATTGGATCAATATTAATATCATAAATATGAAAACTAAAAAAAAAATAAAAAAAATTCAATCCCTGGCCATAGACAGAACTACAAGGGTTTGAGGACTCTGCAGGTTCTTCTGGTTTTCCATCAACCTTCGCTCTCTTTGACCAGTACCTGAGACATCTGCTATCCAATATTTAACAATAAGCATTTTTTTCACTTTGGTTTTAAAAAAAATCATTTAAATCCTTACAGTTAGGCCATTAAAAGCAAGTAACTGCTAAATTCAGAGGAAAGGAGAACAAGGAACTCCCTTGCATTGTAAGCATTACATATCATACTAGAAAATTCAACAGGTACAAGAGCTCATTTTCTAGAATTTTTCTAAAATTATGCATTTTATCTAATAAAATTTAAGCAACAGAAACACTACCTCTACTTGCTTACTACAATAAGATCAACTAGGGAACAGCCTGCATTAGGTCCAGTCAGGAAGAGCCCTCAGCTGGGAGCAGGCTGAGAAGGATCAAAGCACCTGCACATAGTTCAACAGGGCCCGCAGGTGACTGAAGGTTTGGACCTCACTGACTTTCCTACACCAGGACAAAGCTCCAGGAAAAGAGAAGTAGCCCAGATAAACTAAGTATGTAGGTAACGTCTGCTTTCCACACAAAAGCCAGAAAAACTTCGAGAAGCTGCCTCCCGCCGTCTCATCGCACGAGCCTGCAAGACCCGGCCTCGCCGTGCCCCTCCCGCCCCCCCCGGGTGGCACGGACACCGAGGAAAGGCCTCGCCGGGCCCTGCTGCTCTTCTGGGCAGGGGCACCGGCCGGCCGCTCTGCCGGGCGGGGTCCTGGAAACCTTCCCGAAGAGACCGGCGCGACCTCCCTGCCCGACAGGGCTGCGGGCAGCACAGGGGACGGATGCATCGCCCACTCCACCGCGAAGGCACCGCGAAGGGTGCGTGCCGCTCGGGCAGCCGCCCGCCGGGACACAGCACTCAGGCGGGGGGGAGGCGCACGGCCCTGGTGCGCTCCCGAGGGGCCCTGCCGGGAGGCGCCAAGCAGGCCGCCCGCCCCCGCCCACCTCGCTCCTACAACGCGACGAAAGACCAAGGGCGGCGGGACACCCCTCCCCGCTCC
>VYZX01030650.1:13648-35867 GCA_013401335.1 Brachypteracias leptosomus
CCCCCCCCGCTCCCCGGGCGCTCCCCGGCAACTTCGGGCCACCTCCTCCCCCCGCCCCCCGCCCGTCCCTTCCACGGGCGAGCGACCGCCCGCCCCGGCGCTCACCCCCAGATGACATAGTTGGTCTTGACGTTCTTGGGCCAGGAGAACTCGCCGAAGATCACCTCGTCGCCCTTCACCACAATCTCCTTCTTCTGCGTGTTGTACTGCCGCAGCACGCTCAGCACGTCCGCCATCTTCGCTCCGGAGCCGCCGGCCGCCGCCGCTCCGCTCCGGCCCGGCCCCTCTGCCAGCCGCGCGAGGACCCCACCGCCAGCCGCCAGGGCCTGGGCTGCCCGCCGCGAACGCCTGAGCAGCAGCAGTACCGCCGCCACCTCCAGGGGGCGACGCCGATCCCGTTGTCATGGAGAGACGCGGCCCCGCCCCCGCCGCTCCAGAGTCATCTCCCCCGGCCGCCCGGGGAAGTTCCAGCTGTACCCCAGGCCTGGCTTGGGGTCACGGACAGCGCCAGCATGAGGCGCTGCCGCCGCCAAGTAGGCGTTCGCCGTCGCCAGGCACGACTACCCTTGCCGGGAGGCGAGAGCGGGACGGCCGCGGCACGGCCCCGCCCCTCACGGCTACGGCTCCGCCCTGCCTGGCCCGTGCGCTCCCGGTGTGCCGTGTTAACGGCCTCGGCCAAACACAGGCACTGGAAGCGTGGCGTTGGTCCCGGCAGACTGGCATCCCCCGGGGAACAGCAGCTCTGACTGGTGTGTTAGACCCAGAAGAAAGCTCCCGGGATGGCTTATTCTAATCCTTAACGCTTAGGATTTTCTTAACACTTTTCAATGATGGTAGAAAACATTATCCCATTTTAAATCTGCAAAAGGCAAAATTGCATAATTTTCCTTCCTGTAAGTAGAATATACAAATATATACATATATGTATTTATACATGTATAAGCATATAAATATATATATAAATGCATATATGTCTGGCAAAACAGACTAGAAGTCAACAGCATATATAATCTGCTCCAAGATGTTTGTGATGCCACCATTCATGTCAGAACTACACAGCATGCTGAGTATCGCAAGTGCATTTATAACATTTCACATATGGTATTGAAATAATCTTAACACAAAAATACACTAGTAGTATAAAACATATAATGCATATTATAATATATAAACATATAATATACATACACTAGAATAGTGTTACACACTGTATACTCAACTACTACTAGTATATATCACTAGTAACATGATGAACTACATCAATGACTTTCAATACTTATTTTTCAGCTGGCATACTGTAACATCTACATAGTTAGAAGACAAACCCATAACAAATGAATAAAATACAATTTCTCAGACTGGATTACTGGAGCTACAGCTCACGGAAAATTGGAGTGGAACTTGACATGCTTCCAGCGGGACAAGTCCTTTCTGCGTCTCATCCAAACCCCTCCTTAAACCAGCAGTACCTCTAAACTGAACCACCTAAACCAGCATTACCTTTTAAGAAACACATCCCATACACCTGCTAGACTACAAATAGTGCTTTCTTCAGCAAGCTACAAAGTCATTATCTTCCAACAACACAAAAAAAGCCACTCATTTTAGTTTGACTGTAGCCTGGTGCTCCAGAAATCAGCTGCAACACACGGCTGCAAAGAAATTTATTTTCATGTTTCAAGAAAACGTGGTGGTTCTGGTTTACTTCTCCATTTAAGGAAGCCTTCAGTAGAAGTTTTAAATGCCAGTTTACAAAACAGTTCCCACAGTTTGCTTCTGGGATCATGGTGAGATTATTAACCATTATTTTTATCACTAATCAGGATATGATAAGAGATGTCAGAGAAACTATTTTCACAGAGCATTAGATAACAGAGTTTATCAGTTTTATCACAGAAGGTTAGGCTAGAAAATCATGAAACCTGAAATGAAAAAGCATGTTAGCATTTACAAATATGAAAGTCTATTATGTAGGTACAATGTTTTGTTTGCATTTTATGACTAGTTTAACAGAGCTGTAGTCCAACAGGCTATGTTGATGTTTTATATGAAGTCACAAAACAAGGTCTGACAATGTTACATCATAGTAAAGTTAATTAAGATTAATAACATAAAGGTTGTTCAAGTCTTATAATTTACCATCTTATAACCTTTTTTGGGGGTTGCTTAGCCTGGAAAAAAAGGAGGCTGAGGGGAGAGCTTACCACTCTCTGCAACTCCCTGAAAGGAGGCTGGAGCCAGGTGGGGGTCAGTCTCCCAAGTAAAAAGTGATAAGGCAAAAGGAAACTGCCTCAAGATGCACCAGGGGAGGTTTAGATTGGATTAGGAAAAATTTCTTCCCTAAAAGGGTTGTAAAGCACTGCCTAGGCCAGTGGTGGAGTTCTCATCCCTAGAAGGATTTAAAAGGTGTAGATGTGGTGCTGAGGGACACAGTTTACTGGTGACCTGGCAATACTGGGTTAACAGTTGGACCCAATGATCTTAAAGGTCTTTTCCAACAACAACGATTCAATGATTCTAACACAGGAGGAGCAAGATAAACCACGTCTGAATACAAAACAGTCACTTTTTTATATATGTGAGCAAAACCAAAATGTACACATTAGTTGATTTCCTTACACTATTTTTTAAAACACAGGACTGATTACTGCACAGTGATCCAGAACAAAACTCTGCAAAACTTATCCCCTCAACAAAGGGAGGGGCAGAGAAGTTTCCGCAGTACTGAAATTCTTGTCTAGATGACAGTGGGGAGACTAATGGGATATTTCATAGGTGTTCTCTTCCAAAGACATACATATTTGACCCGTAATCCTGGCTCCATAGCACACGACGGGAGGGTGAAGTAAGAGAATACTGCCAAATAGCTCTTAGTAGACAGCCTGGGGAAAGACAAAAACAACACCTCGACATAAAATAAAACCTCTGGATTCTTTAAGAAGAGAAAATGAATTTTCCAGGAATGACTAAAAACATTGCACATATTACAGGATTAGTCAAGCACACCACAAGTGTAACTCCACAGACACCAGGACTAGTTCATTATTCTTCAACGCATCATTTGGTGAGGAATGCTCCTGTTCCACGGGTAAGTTTCTGAATATTTGAATCACTGCAACGCAGGAAAGAAACGTAAAGAAAAGCAGGCAACAGAAATGCTGGCAAAGAAAACTAAACAATTCATTTTTCCTTTGACAAAGCAAAGGCACCACCGAACCTTCAGTCCCTGGGAGGCAGCCACAAGAGGCAGGAGACCACCCCTGCTCCCCTCCTGCTCCAGAAGCCGCCCCGGGGGTCTCCAGGAAAGGCGCCCATCTCTACCCCGTCTCCTCACCGCCGCCCCGCGGACGGGGGCGCTTCGGAGCGTCCTTACCGCCCCCGCGCCGCCAATTCCAGAACGGTTTCTCCTCAGAAACCTCAACACCTGTATCCTAACGGGTAACATCGGCCCGCCACGGCTACCCGGCCCCACCTGCCCCCAGTGCCTGCCCCGGCGGGGAGGGTACCAAAGGTGCCGCTGCCCCCGCTGTCTCCCCGCCCCGGGCCGCTCCTTTCCCCCTGAGCAGCTCCTCTCCCCGGCACCCGCCCCGCACCGCCTTTGGCCCTGATGTGGCCCTTACCGGGGCCCTCACCTGAGGACGCCGCCGCTGCCCCCTGGCGGCGCGGGGCGGCTCTGCCCAGCACACAGCACCTCAAGACACCGGCAGCGCGGCGGGCAGCCCCGCGCTCCGCTGGGAGGTGGAGCGGGGGCCTGGGAGTGGGGTCGGACCGCCGTGAGGACTGCGGCGGAGCACCGCCCCTTCCTGTTGGTGGCCATGACCCTGCAGAGGGCGCTGCGCAGGGCCGCTTCGCTGCAGCGCGGGTGGGTCGGGCCCCGTGGTGCGTGGGAGCCGCGGTGGAGTCGCGGGTGCGGGACCGGGACCGGGATCGGGATCGCGAGCTCTGCGCCGCCTCCTCAGGCCTGGGTCGAGCCCGAGGGGACAGGGCCCGCTTTCCGCCTTCGTGCCCTTTGAACGCACGGTCTCGGAGGAACGGCCCTTTAGGGAGCGAAGCGGCGGCTGCCAGAGCCGCCCGGGTCTGGTGCGGGAGGCTGGGGATAGGGGAGAAGGTTGCGGCTGGCACCGGGACGCCCGAGTCTGGGAGCGGGACGCCCGAGTCTGGGAGCAGCACGCCTGCGGGACCGCTCTTCTGGTGAAAACGAGTGTGGTCTCTTCCGTTACAGTCGAATTGTGCCGGTGAATGCAGCCCGGTGGCGGATTCACGCTGTACCCGTGTTACCCATGGGGAAAAGGTTTCATAAAGGCGGCCGCTTTTGTGGTTCTTACAGCCTGTGACATCCCTCTCGTTATTTTCATTTTTCTGCAGGCATATAAAAATTAGTATGACTGTAGGTATTACAGCTGAAGTAAGCTTACGTGTGATGGAGAAAACACCTTAAATATTTAAACGGAACAGTATCAAGTCAATCTTTAATTTGTGAACTATAAATTATGTTGTTTGAAAGCTCGAATATCTGACTCTAATTTCTTTTCAGCTTTAGGATGGGGAATAGTCAGCCTACTTCTGTAGGATTGCCTAATGATGCTGCTGTGAATCAAATACAGGTAACATTATTTATGCAATTCTTACTTAATTTCAACATTCTGAAACGTATTTCCTTAAAAGCTCTTCTGATTTGTACAAAGAAATTCTGTCACTAGTTTTGTACGTTGAAGCTGGTTCTTAACTTTATCAAGTAATACTGGCAGCGCTGTTTATCCACAGCCCTGGAATGTGATCTTCCTGGGCTGCATCCATTTTACATTTTTTCAAACCTCTGCTCAAATTCAGTATTGCTGCCAGTATTGAGGATTAAACCTTGTACTATGACTGATACCAGGTGAAGTAAATATTTAAAGAGTAAGTTGGTTTTTAAAGTTGATTTATCGATAGTAACAGCCTGAAATCACCTTGAATTTACAGTGAAGTAACAGGGGAATTCCTTTCTCCCACTCCGATCCCTTTTTGTCACTCTGCTTGCCATTGGCACATCCTGTTTGCCTTACAGTCAGGGAAATCTGTTCTGAATAATTCAAGAAGATGCAGCTTGTTTGGCAGACGGGAGGAGGTTTGTGACTGCGGAGCAAAAGAGGGTTCAGAATTGGCACTGTTGCATGGCGGTTGCACCAGATGCTCCACCATCATTCTGCTCAGTTCTGGAGTCCAGTCCAGGTCATACACAGCTTCATGGGTGCCAGTAGTGCCTCTGGTAGAGCTCACTAATGCCAACTCTCCTCTGTTTCTCTGCTCCCGCTAAAAGATCATAGAATTCCTGAGAAGTAGGTACTGCCAAGTTTTGACAGGTTCCAGGTATTCTACTCAAAGAATGGAGCATACCTTTTACTGAAAGCTTAAGTGGAGCAGAAGTTACTTTCTATTCTGTGTGGTTCTGCAAACCGCTGAAGTTGCGCCTCAGTGCCTCCTGCCCATGTGCATGGATGCTTTATGGGTTTGGGCTGAGTGCAGCTTCACTTTTTGAGGTTGAGAGTCTTGACTTGGTAGTCAGGTAGGAAGCAATTTTTACTCTGATGTGCAAGTGAGTGATGCATCCCTAAAGGAGGTGGTAGGCCATCAGGGAGGCCTTCAGAACAAGCATGAGGTGGGTATGTTTTGCACCCACCATACAGGTGGTATTTTCTTGACAGATGCCATGATAGAAGTTGCTTTTCTGCTTGTTTTTAAAGAAAAATAATTCATTCCTTGCCTTAAGATTTTTGAGGCTTTACATGAAAAGTAGGGAAAAGATAGAAGCTAAACTACCTTTTCATTTTACCTTAAAAAACTAAGAATAAAAACCAGCATTTTGGGAGATTCTTCACAAGTAGTGAGCCATTGCTGTAGCATGGCTAGGAACTCCTCAGTTGTCCCTGTTTAAAGTGCCTCAGAAAGCCTTTTACAGAGAATTAATTTCCCTCTCTTTTTTGACCTAGCAGCAGATTTTTAACTCCTGTATTTGTTTTCATGACTGTTCAATACTGTTAAAATACATCTTAAAAAAGGCATGCTGACTTGAACATTCTTTTGAACATACAGGAGATGATTTCCAACAACTGTGTGGTGATTTTCTCTAAAACAACATGCATCTACTGCAAAATGGCAAAAAAAGTTTTTGAGAGTATGAACGTAAATTACACAGCTGTGGAACTGGACATGAATACAAATGGAAGTCAGTTCCAAGACATTCTTGAACAGATGACTGGTGGGAGAACAGTAAGTATATCTTTTTACATGTAAGAAGCAAAGTAACTTAAACTACACACGTTCCTCATGTTATGACTATGTTGAGTTCTTTTTTCTTTTGAGACAAGTAAAAACTTGGTATACAAGCTCCTAAGTGAAAGCCAAGGTGTTGGAGAAGGGTTCTGTACCGTCCCTTCCTCTTGAAACCCTCTGGCTATCCCTCTGAGGTGGCATTTTCCAAACTGCCACTAAGATAATTCAAGTATCAAGGTCATTTTTCATGTGTATAGGTATATTTAATCCATTGTGTTTAACACTTATTTTGTAATTTCTTAATTTTAGATAGCCTTACTTGAGTCAATTATTTTATTAAAATCTCCCATACAGTGACTTTATCCTACTTTTGAGGAGCTTGTGAACAAAGTCTGCCACTGCCATCTCTGTAAATACTATGAAAATGTAGGAGTTGTACAGTAATATTAAATATGCCTATGTAAAAATTTAACTATTGTGTGTACGCTACAGTCTGTGTGGGCTTGCTTAGATTTTTTATCTTTTTGCCAGGACTTACCTAATATGATTTTCATTTTCTTGATAGGTCCCAAGAGTGTTTGTCAATGGGACTTTTCTTGGAGGTGCTACAGATATTCAGAGGCTTCACGAGGAAGGCAAACTGCTCCCATTAGTTCATCAATGTCAAGAAAATCCTGAATAGCCATCTAGCTTAGCTTAGTCTTCCTTTTTCAGGAATTTCAGACAAGTCAGAAGATCAAAGATACTCCACAGCAGCTGGACTCAACAACTTCAAGCCATAGATTTCTGAATCATAGGTCATTCTCTGACACAGACTTTATGGACTTGGCAAATTACTTGGTGTCCTTCCATCAGCTTTACCACAATCTAAATTGTGATTAAAAAAACATTATGTAACTCTTGGGGCTCTAAGTGTGAGACAGTGATGCCACTTTATTGCTGTTACATCCCAATACTATGCTTCGGAGAAATATAGACTGTAAAAGAAGAATCCTGCTTTTTTTTTTCTGCAAATTAGCTTTCTAGCTTTGTCCAACAGTTACAATGAATGGGATCAGTTTAATTTACTGGTTGCTTTAAATTTAATTCTTCACTGCATGTCAAATTGTAATAATGGAGACAGTAGGAAGCAGAACAAGTGTGCTGTGATACTGCTGTATGCATGTCTGCCTCTCACATTTCTGTGCCCGATCCCCTGGCTACCAAATTGTATGTCCATTGCTACAGAAAAGGGAATAGATTCTTGCCACTTCAGAGGGGTATGCAAGTGCTTTAATCTTTACTCTGCACTATGAAGTATCAGTTTATAGAGTGTCATTCAGGAATGTCCTTCTAGAGGAGCCAGACAGCTCATTGTCCCCAGACAGTGCAGCTACACACTACTTTATGTTCAGTCCAATGTTATGAAACTTAAGGCCAAGTAAAATGGGTCTAATATGCATAGAGTTTATTTAGCAAATGTTCTACAGTCAGAATGCAGTTTACTAGCAGTTTTAACTTGCAGTTAAATGTCTAAAATTCGATAATTTCAGTACAATGTACATCCAAAGCCAGACCAGGCAATGCCAAGACTCTTGGTTATTTCACGAAAGTTCTTATCAAAGTAGAAAATTAAATCCCACTCTTCAGCAAAAGGGACCATTACATTACTAAAGGTGCCCAGCTTAGAATAAAAATATTAGTCAATGAATTTTTACTCACTTCTTGTGAACAAGACTCCTGTTATTTCTATTGCTTTCAGCATTGTGTGCACCTAAATTACTTTTTTCCCCCTCAAGGGAAAAAAGCATCATATTTATCTTCAACTCCAGATAACTAGGACTCTAAGAATATTATTTAAATCTGAGAGCTTTATTTTTGTGATGCAGGTTTGAAATAAGTTTAAACTGCATTTGTAGAAAGTCTTTAGTGTACAGTTGCCTGCGCTGGGCATCTTTAACGTGTAATGAGCTAGTTAAACACAGTGACCTCATTATATTTTTATTACAATTTACTTTATTTTACTAGTTTCATTACTGCCTTATTAAAGGGACACACTCATCAAGGTAAACACACAAAATGTGCATCTCTCCCTAAATTTATACTTAATAAAGCAATTGATTTTGCACATACAGTGGTAACCAAGTATTCTTTTTCTCTCTGTAGAATTCTTAGGCCAGTTATGTTTTCTCAGAAGATTAACGATAAATATGTACCTGGAAGCTGATAAATCCATCATGTAAAAATAATAATAGTAATAGTACGGAAAGGAATGTTTCAAAGATCTTTAAATTTTGTCCCCTGTTTTAAAAAGTCCAAAAACAATAGTCTAAGATAACCCTTTGAGTTCCAGATTTCAGAATCCCAGGGCATTGTCACTTAAGGCAGTATTCTATTCCAGCTGTTGAGGAAACACCCTGTATGCCTGCAGATCCAAATGAGTGCCTGTTTATTAAAGAAGATACATCTTAAGGCACTCAAAGGGTTAATTATGTTCCTTTTTAACCATATTAAGGCTCCCCATCCAAACAGTTTCTCATTAATTTTGTATAATTTTGTAGAAAGTAGCAACAAGACAGTGCCTTCATTACTGGCTGGCACAAAGCCATGTTATGTTTAAGTTATTTAAACATGGTATGGCAGTTAAAGTGTGGTTCTACTCTTAAAAAAAAGAGGAGGGACTCGAGTCATTAAAAATTTCCATATTTTTTGCTTAGCGTTGTCTTCAAGACAAAGCTGTTCATCTTAAAATAATGCTTGCCCTGGGATCTAAATGTTAAAAATTATCCACTAAAAAGTTTTACACCTCCTCATCCAGCTTAAATACCATGCTCCTAAGCATGGTATTCACGAGAAGCTGGAAACAAACATCAAGTTATTTATCTAAGCAGATCGAGCTATGAATGTGCCCACCTGTTGCTGCTTCATACAGAATTATTTTTGAAGAGTAGAACTGCACTTTCATAGGAGAATGTAATAGCCATTTTATTTGTAACTAGTTGTGCTTAACTCTAAAAAAAGCTGGTAGCATTAGGAAAACAGCTATTTATATTCATTATTAGTTAATGAAGCATTTGTAAAAGTTATCAACATACCACATATATATATGCAAATATATATATTTAAACTTAAATTCAGAATGCAGAAATACCTAAAGAAACCACGCTTTACAGTATCGAAATTATAAATCCAAAGGTAAGCACACATATTTAAAGACACCATACCTTCTGCTGAAATTAGCAATCCTTAAATCGTAGCCCTCAGAGTAGCACACACATAAAACACTGTCCTAGTGTTCCACCTTTCCTCTCCGAACTGCTACCCAGCAATGCTGTGCACTGTATCATGGTGAGAAGGAATCTCTACCATTACAGCAATCAAGTCATTAAAACAGCTTGCTTACAGCATATTTGTCCACTGTGAAACCACTGCAAATAGCAAAATAAACCTATAAACTAATTAAATGCTTTAAAAAAAAACCAAAACCAAAAGATTAAAAGCACGAGCAAGACAAATGATTTTTTGCTTAGGTTTATTTCTACATCCTAGTCTTGAAGATTTTCTCTAATCAATACTGCAAAGAAGTTGCCCATTTATCCAGAATATTCATTTAAACATTTCCCTAATTCTACATATAAGAGCAGCCTGATAAGAGAGTGGAAAGCTCCAACCCACTTAACTAATTCTAGAAAAAAAGCTTTAAATTTGAGAAGCCAATTTTAAGCTGTTACTTTATAAAAAAAAAAAGCCATTCACTGGCAGAAGATGGAAGTATACTTTTGTCACTGCTCTTTACACAAAGTTTTACCAAAAATCTGATAGAGTAAATTCAATGTTTTATAAGAGATTATATAATCAAAGGAAAAAAAAAAATTCTCTTTTTTACAGATTAAGATAAACCCTGTTACATCAGTTCTGCTATAAGTTATTTAGCTAAGCTAGCACACTCAGTGAAAGCAAGAAGGCAGAAGAGAACAGAGGAAAAAAAAAAAAACGAATGGATGAGAGCTTGTATGTGAAAAGAGATTCAAGTATAGGCGTGAGGTGGCATGGAGATGGGAGAGGAGAAAAAGCCAACATGAACGGAGAAAAGGGCGGGCAAAGCAATATGGACCCAACACTAATGCATCTGGTTCAGTGGCTGTGAGTTATGTGATTAAGCAGCACAACATTCTGCAATGGAGAAAAGTGTTTTTCTAGTGTTTCTACAGACAGAGCCATTACTAAAATACATTTCCAAAACTGCTGGTGTCTTTTTGAAGCCAAGAATATATACTTCATTGAATGGCCTTTTAAAGCCACACCCATTTGAGCCCTGATTAAACAAGAACAATAAAAAACAACAACATTGCCCCTCTCCCCTAAGGATTTAACACATGGGTTTAACAGTGGTTTTAAGCAGCAAGATATTTTAAGGGCAGTTATTAGTGGCCCTGACACAGTGGGCACTTGGACTGGCCCTGCTGACTTCAGATTTACACCTACTTTTAGAATTCTGTTTTATACACATATGATTATAGGTAAAGACCCAATATTTTGCCTGTAAACTAATTGTACAAGCATCCCAAACTCTTCCTCCTTGCTTACAGGTCTGTAATTCCTGACACAAAATTCTATATCTTGGCAAAATTATTAGTCTTTATTCATTACACAATGCTGATGTATGCAGGCATGTGCCTTCTGCCCTCATCACATTCTTGATTGTATCCCTTCCATAAAGAAATCTGACCTTTAATGTTCCTTCCTTATAGCCCTTCATTACAGAACATTTTACCTTTGCTGTGCTTCTAACCCTTATATCCTCTTCTTCTTTCTTAAAGCTAAAGTGCCTGAACATTAGTCTTAAACATAACAGTCTAATACTTGTTAAGAATTGTTAAGGGTGTCACAGTGAAATGGCAAGCAAACTGAAAGCCTATTAATTCTGTTAGATACCAGGAAACCTGCATTCACCCAGTCTACAGTTGCACTCTGTGCTTAAGACTTTTCTTAATTAGCATTTTGAATAAAATTAGCTATCTTTCAACTTGTTCCCATTCAATTTCTACTGGTAAACTGCAGTGCACAATCATAGCCCCATTTTTGTTTCATTAATCAAACTGTTCCTCCAATGCAATCAACACTATTAACTTGAAAGAGTCAGTGTCTCCTCTTTGGGGAAAGAGGGGGTTATTTATTGTACACTGAACTAATGCTTAAGCTTCCCAACTGTCTTAGCTCACCTTTTTTTTTTTTTTAAACATTACAGTAATTATTGCCTTTTTACATATCCAGATATTATTTTGGAAATCATCTAAATTTCCAATAACTAAAGACTAAAATCAAGACAAATTCATGTTATGGCAAATGAGTCATGCTGTCCCCTAAAATTCTGTATGTGGGCAGATAGGAAAAATCCCAGTCTATGGAAAAGGAATATGCGGCATCATTCTTCTATGCCCCCTACTGTAAGATAATAAAACCAGACAAAAAATGGTAGAAACAAAGGTCACTATAAAGTTTCAGCTGTCAGCATTCACTTCAGTTTCCCCTCTGTGAAAATCTTGGAGAACAAGATGACAATGTGATCTCATGGGTGCTAGTTTTACATCAGATAACCAAACACTTAGAATATTCTATTTCTAACAAGATTTTTTTAGTACAGTGGGAGAAAAGGTAAATATTTAGGAGCATATCACATACTCCAGCATGGATGACTATCTTTAACATGGTGCATAGCTATCCAGTGTCAATAGATACAGGGCGCTACATTTTCTATAAGTTCTACTGAAAAGTTCATCTTCACTTACACTCTAGTTCAAGGAACTGTACTTTAAACTGGACTGCTTTCAAAGATGCAACACTACTATAACCCTTCATTTCAATCTGTTAGTAACTAGTCTAATCTTTCACTTGCAGTAAAATTTATGTCAGTAACTGCACAAAGTTACTTGAAATGCCTAAGTTTTCGTTTTATGTTTAGTCCACAGTATTTCCTATTACTTCACAAATACTACTCCAAATAAGAAAAAGTACTTGCAGAAGATACTTATCTACCAGTTATTTTCAACATCTCTAGCTTAGAAGGAAACATCTACATCAGATGTTTGACTATTGTGTAATTTAGAACACATTGCTACCAAAACCAACCCCAAATTATCAGTGCATTTACTTTAAATATTAACATGTATTGAGAAAAATGAGTTTATTCCCCATATTCATGGTGTTTATTTAGAAAGAAAGAAATTTTTCATAAGAAATGGGTACTTTTCAAACTCAAGGTGCTATGTCTCAGCTTTTGTAGGGATACTTGTTTTTTCTAGATGTCACCTGACAAGCTGGTGGCATTCTGGTATTCTTCCAGTATTCTATCAGAGTGATAGTATGATACAGCATAAAGGCAGTGATAATTCAGAAGTAACTACATTCATGTCCATTGGAAGGTAACATTCCTACCATCAGTTCTTTAAGCCATGGTTTTAATGTCAGAAAAGGCTTGCCTCACTGTTTTGATTTACTCATTAAGGTAGAGTATAAGTATGTAGCAAAATACCTCCAGTAACATGTAGTCTCACATTTTAGCACCAAAAGAGATATCCGTCCTACAGGATGCAAGCTTTGAATTTATAATCAATATGTAATGAAAAGTATCAAAAAGTATAATATGAACTTGAATTTTACATTTAAAAGCTTAGGGTTTAGGCAGAAAAATATGGTTTCACATGTCATTTACCACAACTGGGTTATTTTTATAAATGATTATTATTTTCAAGTTAATGTCAAATTCACTGTTTAAAACAGCCAGAATTAGCATAAAAGAGGCTGATATACCTATATTTTAGGGGAAGTTGTAAAAGCATCACTAAAGAAAACCTTTCTCATCTTCTAAGACTGTGATCTGCTAAGATCTTTTAACTTCCCCCCTACACATACACATATATAAAAAACACTCACACAGAATTAAATATATATATACAAGAACTGTTATGAACTCCTGTTCCAAAGTGATAAGATATTCACTAGCTTTCCCCTTATTTACTCACACTCTTATTATCAGATTAAAAAAAAAAAAAAGAAAAAGAATCCAGTTTCAATCACTTCCTAAACAAGATTCTGACAACATGAAGGAGGCAACTGTACATTTCTTAAAAGTTTTAAGGTATTGGTCCCTATAAACTGGAGGTAGTTTTGAAAAATGTTAGCTTGAATTAATTTATGAAATCAGAAGTAACATTAATCTACAAAAAGATTTTTAAAATTAAATACTCTCCTGTTAGGAAGATTGTTTTTGTATCCATGAATACATTCTTTTGAAGAAAATGTAGCTTTTTGTTTCTGGTTGTTACCACCCAGCTTTCAAGAGCAGGACAAGACACATGTACTTGCTGATCTTCCTCACTGAAAGTGTGTTGATGCTTCCTGAAGTTGTAACATGGACTGAATGTAGCTTCCCAGCCATTCCCAAGCTCTTTTTCTACTAAAAAACAGTTTTTAGAACTTCTTGTAAAGCATATTAATTCTACAATGGTGTTTCTGAAACTTCATTGCACAGAAATTGCCCCTCAGTTTATCTAAAGAGAATTACACTTCGTTCTTGAAAACCCAGATGACAATCTAGACAGGAAAAGATTACCATGAGCTCTTCCACTTTTTTATCAGTATTAAAATTTGACTGGGTAACTTTTATACAGCATCACAGTCACATGGTCTCATACATGCCAGAAAATACTTCTTTTGTAGATTTGCACTGTAACAATGGAAACTGTTAAAACCTTAGTAATTTGTTTCAAATACAAAGGTTAAAAAAAGACCAAAGAAAAATCCCTCTCAACAAAGTTGCTGTTAAACTGACATTATTAAAAATACTAAACACACTTTTTTTTTCCTGCCCCATCCTAAGAGTAATTCATCAATTTATTTTTGCAAACAAGCATTCCACAGCAACAAGGGGGGGAATTAAAAATCTCTCAGTATTTATAATGTATTAAAAATGAAATTAAGTTATGTATTGTGTAACCCTGTAGCTACTTTTAGCAAACTTCCCACTGTTATTTTTAGTTGTGTGCAACAGGAAAAAGGAGAAAAGAGATTTCTCATCTGCTTTTGTTTTCCCTTCACGAAAAGGTAACATTCTGATATGTATATAATGTGTCATTTTCTAATAAATTACATTTGGCTGGGAGTTCCCAGGCTGAAGTCTGTTGCCAGCAATGGACCCACTGGGAAGAGCAGATACCCAGAAAATTAAATCAAATCCAAAGTGAAGTTTCGAATAACATCCAAAGCTCCAATATCAAAGCCACATATATCCAACATGCCTCTGTCATCTGGATCTGCGATCATAAAACCATTTGAGGTCATTCCACAAACAATCAGTTTAGCAGGAATACCCATTTTCTAGAGGAAGGAAAAAAAAAACCAAAAAAATCAGAACACACATATGTAGTAACTTAAAATATACCAGAGGCCCAAATCATGCTATCTTGCTTGCACAAGCCACTGTCCGAATAGGCTTACTAACAGAAATTAGCTATGCCATGACTAGAACTGCAGACTGCCTGTTAACACTGCACTTAACCTGCAGTAGATGTATTTAAATAAATGGAAATAATTGCAATGAGGTATATTAGCACAACATTCCTGCAAGACTAAGATTCATCAATTACCTCAAATGCAAACATTGCATTTGCTACTCTGCAGTTCATTCTGAGAGAAGACATTCAATAATAATTATCAAATCATCTAATAGGATCCAGAGTGTGTTTTTGTCTAAGGCAAGGATTTCCAATTGTTAGCTGAAAAATACAACTGTGGCCTGTGCAATACTGCTAAATGAGCTGAATTTGCACGTTACTAACCTGTAATGTCAAGCAAAGCAAGTGGCATGAAGGCCAGAGTAAAGGAACATTTTGTTTAAAAAACAAATTTAGGAATGGGAGCTAATCTCAACTAAGAAAACTAAGAAAAAAGTAGGTAAGATAAAGATTTTTGGCATCAATTTCAACTGGGTGGACATGATATGAAGATTAACGTTCATACATACATGCTTACCAAAAAGTATTTTTTGTAGTTTAAAAAGTAGCTCCTTTAAAGCATAAAATATTGTTTGATGATTAAACAAGTTTCTAATAGCAATGTATCTGAAGAAAATATTTTTCTTAGTTCTATTTTGAAATTATGAAGCTGCACAGCTTAAACATAATGAGCTTTCTTCACAAGACACTGTTACCTCATCCTATTGACACCTTTCCTACAGGCTTCAACACTTCATTTAAACTTTTTGGTATCTACTGCACACATTAAAGCTAAATTTAATTCTGTGAACCAAATTTAATTCTGTAAGAACTATAAAAAACTTGTTCAATCAACTATATACAGAATGCAGAAATTCATAGATTCCCTGAATACTGAACACTCATTTTCATGGATATTGCAGCACACCGAGCAGGGTAGGATAATTACAAATCCTTTCAGCAATTCAATGGTTTTAAATATGCACAGTTAGTGCAATATGTGCACTAATCCTGCCTAACTGCAGAATATATCAGTTTCTAACAATATATAATTATTTTCTGAGAAAAGCCACAACTAGCTCAGTCTCAAACAATTTTAGAACTGGTATTAATTTTGTACTGTATTCAAGAATTATAAACAGTCAGAAGCATATTTACCTCTCTGTACTCTCTAAGAGCTGTTGTAGGATGAGTATTTCCAGCAAACGTCTCGTTATCAGTAAATACAATGAAGACATCAGCAGCTGTTTGAGTTTTTTGAGCCCATATCATCGGAAGGGAGCAATCAGTGGTACCCATTGGAATCTTAAAAGAAGGAAAAAACCACACCCCCATATATATATATATACACAGAGACACATGGAATACTTTAATGCAGAAATCAGTAAACCATGGAAAAAATAACTTTTTATGTAAGCTTCATGTTTTATCACACACAAAGGCTTCTTTGTTAAACAACAGTTCACTTATTTATTTAATTTCAGTTTTGTCTGGAGTTTTTTGGTTTGATTTTTTTAAATATTATTTTCAAACTAACTCATTG
Source organism: Brachypteracias leptosomus (assembly GCA_013401335.1). Lineage (NCBI taxonomy): Eukaryota > Metazoa > Chordata > Aves > Coraciiformes > Brachypteraciidae > Brachypteracias > Brachypteracias leptosomus. The sequence goes on from VYZX01030650.1 coordinate 29,915, forward strand.
TGACCTAACACTGCCATTCTAAATTGCAGTTTTTAAGAGCCGGCAGTTAAAAAATGATCTTTGCTGGACTTTCTCTAAAAAGGGAGACAAAAACCCCCCATGTTTTGTTATATAGACACAGACTAAACACAGTACTAGAAGTGACTACAAAGAAAATACAATGTAATTGCAGAGACTTCTAAACTCTGAGAGTAGCAACAACTATTTCCTAAATATTTTTTTCTTTCTTTTTTTTTTTACATACTTCATACATTTTCACTAATACTTGAGGTAATGTCATATCGGCCGTCACTGGGCAAGGGACCATCTCATGTGAAAAGGCAACAATATGGGAATCCTTCTCAGTTCGTGCTACAACCTGAGAAAGGGGAAGACAGAAATAATTTACTTACATTACTCAGAATTTTAAATGTCTGAATCAAGGCATTCTCTACTAAACATGACATATCCTTTTGTATTTAAGTCACCATGGCTCCTCATATACATGAACACGTCACTCTACACTTTAAATATTCTGTAATATTATTACAAATAAACATTGCAAAAATCAGAGCTAAAGAACTGCTCTGATTACTGCAACTAGAGATACTTCCATATTTCTTCTCTCACCTCTGAGATGAAACACTAAACAGTTTTAAACACCAACAGAAGTTTGACTCCTCTATAATAGAAATACACAAGAAGCTTTAGAGTATCAAACTGAGGGGAAAGCGATTACAATACAAGATGTGCACACAAGAATTATGCTAAAATTTCTTCACCCAACCAGTACTATTCTATGTACATAGTATATGAAAAAAATGAAAATGTATTTTCGGCTATGAGAGGTGAAAAAGGAGCCTTGACCACTTTGATTTACACTGAAAACCAACTTCTTCAATTTGATCTTTCTCAGTGTGGTTGCCAGTAGCTTTAAGCATCTGGTCTGTCAGTGAGGCAAGAGGTCACATCTTCTGTACCCTAAAAATATCACATATAAGTTTCCTTCTTATTTCTAACCATCTTCAAAGCACTTCTATATCAAAAGAGCAGCTCAAGCTGCAAACAGTTATAATTAAGTTTAATGCCTCACCATGCACATTGCTGCTGCAACGATGCTAGCATTCAGCATGCTGCCCAAAACTTTTTGTGTCATTGATGCACTGACATCAACTGCAAGTAAGAAGCGTTTTCCTGTTGGTTCAATTGTCTAAAAGGAAAAAAGAAAAAAAAAAGAAAATAGGTACACATAATTAATATATTCTTTTCTTCTTCCATCTGCTTTCAACCCTAGAAAGTAGGCTTTTTTTTTATTACTCTTTCTGGGGTAACATTAGGATGATAATGTTGCCAAAAGCTGAATATATGTCAAAGTTTTGATTCTTCATTTAATAAAATCCCAATTCCTTTCATTATAAAGTTTCAAAATTGTTATCCACCCAACAAACTTTTCTTGATCATTTTGTAAGCTTTCAGAAAATTGTTAAGCTTTCTAAGAGTTCTCTAATGGAAGAACTGTATTACCTTAAAAGTTTTATAAAACGAGGCATCTAAAGCTTCTAAAATGTCTTCATCGGGATGCCACCAAAGCTTCCCTCTGCTTCCATGTCCAGCTTTATAGGCTTCTAATGCAACCAAAATATGGAATGGATGTATCCTACCCTGCAGGTAAAAGAAATCAACAGTAAATTCTGAAAATCTGAACTTAAAAAAATCAACCAATCAACCAAACAAACAAAACAAAAAACCCACCAAAACCCAATTCTAAAAATGGGATCCTACTATAAAAATCTCTGGTTTAGGATACTGTTACTTTAAATTTGTTAAATCTGAAGAGTTCATGCAGTCTTTATACAGCTGTTGTATGAACTGATACTTGTCAGTTACTGGTAACAGACCTCATTCCCTTTCCAGAATCCTCCAATGAATTCCAAATGTTATCTTAAGCCAGAATTTTGGCAAAATTCCCCAGCTCTACCTATGATTGCTCAATGCTATTTTCTATCACAGGCTTACAGTAAGAGAAAGTCCCTGTTCTGCTGAGCAGAAAGCAGTTGGGCTAGGAAAGAATAAACTTAACACCAGTTTTGTAGCAGATACAGTAAAACTAGACAAAGAAACTACTTTCAGAATACAGCATTCATTTTCCTCTTACTATAAGAAAATAGTTCAAACTTTTTTTTTTCCCTGTTTTCCTTACATAAATTGAATCAGTGGCTGCCACATGCTAAGTTTTCTAAACCACATCTTTGCTTTACTGATTTATCAACCTTTTGTTATCTTTTTCCTCAAGGAGAGTTTCAGTCATTAATCACTACCAGCAGGAAACCTTAGCAAATCTGAATGCCTGTCCATTGTCTTTCTTCCATCAAGTTATTGTGCCACCATTTTTGCTCTCCCTTCTCCAGTGCCTCAGTAACTATGTATGATTAGAGAAGAAACAAAAGAAAGGGAAGAGCAGTGGGATGGGGGAAAAAAAGGACCTGCTGTTGTTCTCAATTCAACTACGGTCTTGAAGAATTTAAGTGTCATGATTTTGATCTCCCCAACTCAGGAAACTATTGGAAAAAGCCCCTTGTCTTCTCTATCTCCCATTCAATTCCTGAAAATTTTGCTCTACCTTTGGGGTACCCTCATTTCCCACTTATTTTCTCACCTCTTTGATGGATAATAAAGCAATCTGAAAGGAGAAAGCCTCCTTGTTCCATCTTCTTTTTTCTCTCAGCTGCTATGCTAGTTTCTTCCTTCACTTCCTAGGATCCTACACAAGTGACTTCCACTCACTTTTTGAGATTGAATTGCTGATTCTAAATTACAAGACTCAGAAGCAATGGATGAACCCAATAGGCAAAGCTTGCCACAGCCCTAATTTAAGAAAAGATTCTAGCTGTCAATATTCTTAATCTGTAGAAATCTTTCAGAAATGGGGTGGGGAGGGAGAATCAAATGAGAAATGATAAATACAAGTTTTAAAATAAAGGTGCATGTATTCCACCATAGGGTTTTAAAAGAATAAACTACACATTTCCTCCAAAGAACAGCCCTTTTCTTTTGTAAAGAGGTTGCCTGAATAGAGTTTAGGAAGAGAACAAAAACCACAAAGGCTGTCGCTGATTTTAAAAAAGTTCTTACCTTTTTTAGCAGTTTCTCATTTCTCAGTCTTTCACATACAATTGCCACTTCTGAACCCCGTGGTTCAAGCACTGAATTTGCTGTCAGCTTTCCTAAATTTCTCAACAATACAGAAATGGACATGTCCTTCAGCAATGCCTTCCAAACCTATGATCAAAGAAAGAGAAGAGAAGAGAAAAAAAGAAGATATTCCCAAACTACAAGAACTGACATCTGTACATTGAATCAGTGTATTTTAAAATAAACATATACATCCTATGAAGATTTTAATTATTTAAAATTAGCTACTTGGGTAAATAACTTGAAAAACAGGCTAAGGGCTATTTTTTGATGGAAATCTAGACTTAAGACTCTGAAAAGTGTTGTTCTAATGAGAATATAAGGCCAATGAAGTTTACCTACCTCTTTAGATTTCAGATGTTTTGTCAAGAGATGCTCTCTAACTAGACCATATTCCTCTATTAAATGAGTAACTTCCAATTCATCTTTTGTGCGTTTTACTTTCTCCACAGCCTCCAGATACTTTAAGAGTTTTTCAGTCTCAGCAGAAACTGCTTTGTCTTTATAAGCCTCTTGGACATCTTTCCACCCCTTGGTAATATATTTAGTGACTATAGCAATTCCTATTGAAAAGAAAAATATTTTCCAAGCAAGATTACCCTCCTTATACTGGCATTTATCATTCTAGCTAGCAAATAAGTTAGCAGGTTTCACTCTCAGACCTGCCAACCAGCTGTAGAAAATGTCAGCCAGGCACAATTTAGAGCAGCAGTATTTAATTAAGGTAGTATTCTTCTTAGAATAAGGAGCCTGACATATTTGGAATTTGTTATTTCATCATTTTTAAGCAAACACAAACAAACTGAGGGAACTGTATTATTTTACCTTCTCTCCATAGAAAGAAGAAAAAGAAGGGACAAACTGTTTACCTTGAAGGTCAATTTCTGATAAGACCACTCATGTTTTTAAGGTGCAATTTACCATCACTAAGAAATCACCAGTCTACAATGGTCTTTGGGTTTCCAAAATAGTTCCACAATAAATACAAAATGTTTAAAACAGTATTTTCAGGTAAATAAAAATTATTACCTTCACTGGCAGGTTTTAGGTGGGACAACCTCAGAAGATCTTTATGAGACCAACCACTTCTTTGTTTATATTTTGTAACTGCTAAAGCAACAGCCATGCCATTCTTTCCATTGTACCAATCTGCAACAGCTTTCCTCAGTGCACGGCCCCACATGCCACATTTCATGCCCTCCTTCAGATCTTTTTTAAATTGGATGAAAGTAAAGAGATGGGTTGGTATGCAACACACCTCAGGAACAGCTTTATATGCCGCTTGTTTTGTTTTTGCATCAGAACACTGTGAGCAAATTGCAAGAGCAAAAAGCAGAGGCTCCTGTTTTGCTGCTCTGCCTTCTTGACTAAATGTCTTTATTCCTTGAACAACTTCACAACCTCTACCCTCTTCAATCAGTCTTACTAAAGCTTCTGCATTTTCAAAGCCCAGCTTCTGCTCCTTGATGGAATAAGTACCACCTTCTGAACCAAAACACAAGAAACGTTGCAGTCGATTCATATCGGTGACATGCCACACAAAACCACTCTCAGAGTTCGGCACCTGCTTTTCATTCTGGAGTTGTACTTGGTTTTCCTCGTCCTCCATTGCTTACACTTCCAAGAGGTCTGCTGAAAGAATAATAAAGTTTATTAAGAACTATTGTGTAAACCTGATGGCTCTACTCTTTTATCACTTCTTAGCAAAGAAAATACATCTTATCTATACACCTGAAATTCTTCCTTCATAAATTTAGTTAAGAGTATACTCTAAGCGTGCAATAACACATACCAGGGAAAAGAAACAAAAAATGTCTTGAGTTACAATGGGGACAAATTTATTTCCTTAAAACCAACTTAAAAACTACATAACCCCAATAAGCAGCACGTACAAAACTACATCACTTTCTTAGGTAGATTTTTGGACTACATGCTAAATTGCTCAAACCTCGGACCTTGCCCTACTCTGTTTTGATGAGGAATTGGTTAATACTGACCAGCTGAAGAAACATGACACTAAAATAAAGATCTAAAACACTGAAAAATTGTTTAGTCAGGAGACTGTGAGAATTTAAATACGGTAAGTTTCAGTGAGGCTTAGCCAACAGCTTTTCAACCAACTGACAATAGCTCAAGAAAAAATTAACATTATTACAGGCTCAAAGAGTCTGCCATTTCAAGTGTGATCCACAGAAATACACAGACTAAACAACAAATTCTACACTACTTTACACCTGAGGTCAAGAAGCAAAAAACAGCACAAAAATTCACAATCTTTCAGGTCTTTATATTTATACATTCTCAAGTTGCAAGACAGTTCATCTGTAATATTTGTAGGCAGCAACACTGCTCTTACTTGGAGAGCATCTAGCATGGTAAAATTCGAGCCGTAACATTTAAACTGAAATAAATGCAAGTGAAATTAAATCAGCAGGACAAGGGGAAGAAAATTCATCATCATCATCACAATCTCCAAAACACTAATATGACAACAATAAATTTCATTTTCTCAGTTCTCATCAAACATAAAGACACTAAGTAGCACCAAGAGGTCCTATTTAAATTTTAAAAAGCACCAATAATCCATCGTCATCAAACTTTGCATAGATCTTAAAACATGCACACACCAAAATCTCAACACACATAAATGACATCTTAAAGAAATCCACTTAAAAATTAAGTGTTACAGGTATCTACTCTGGACACGCTTGTTTGGTAAAAGAAGATAAAAGCCATTTTGCTTCATTTACCAGGATACACAAATAAATGTTACTAATGGAGA
>VYZX01030650.1:35900-120874 GCA_013401335.1 Brachypteracias leptosomus
CCCCCCCAGTTTAGGTAAGTAACACATCGATTTATAAATAACTTCCCTAGTTTCTCTTTCTCACATAATTTTCCTTTCTCTGCAAGCAACTAGAAATGTATCCTTCCTTCGTTCTTGCCTATCTCCAGTGATGTGCTGTCTGCATCCAGAATTGAATAATAAGTAATCATCAGTGCTTCCACTATACTCTATATGCTGCTAAAATCAAAACAATAGAAGCCATATGCCTGGTTTCAAAATGCAGGTTTCACTTCAAAACTAATTAAGAAATATCTTTCATTGTATTATTCAGAGCACCAGTGCTCAGCTATTTTGCTTAGTGCTTATATATTCTAATTGTGTTTCCTGCCAAACCAATTTATATACACATCATGGTTGAGCCTTTCACTGACATCTGAAGCATGCAAATACACTGAAAATAACAAGGCCAGTATTTGCAATGCATGAATACCATATCAGTATGTTTTAATGTTTAAATACATTTTATTTCAATTAGCTGGTTTCATTAAACAGTAGGTAATGTTTCATAATAGACATACGAAACCCAAACAAAAAATCCTGAAATCACAGTCAGCATTCATTAGTTTATTTATGAGGAAAAAAAATGGGTATTGAAAAAACACCATTATCTTGAAGAAAGAATAAGAATGGGAAGCATAAAGGATCATGCATGAATAACGAAATCTCCATATATATATAAAAATAATTTCTTGTTACGTCTTTCACATCCTGCTATAGCATGAGACTAATGGGAAAACTCTGTTCAATCACCTATGGATTCCCAAGACTTAAATCAAACTGGGAGAATCATTCCTTTTGTAAACAAAACCTTTATGATCTCATTTTGCTGATTATATTAAGAAATACCAGCACTACTTTGGATATCTGAGAGTTTTTTCCTATGTTTTTCCATTTGCACAGGTTCCATCTGGTATGTCCATTTTATTTTATTTGTCACTTGAAGAGTCTCACTTGTTCTCACACAGTTTCAGTCACTAACAGAAATTAGCTACTATTGTCATCACCACCATGAGAATGGAAACAAAACCTAAATTAAATAATTATAACGTTTCTAAAATTATAAAAAATGTATCTTGTTTGAAATCTAAATTTACACATAAATTACTGTAACACAAAATCAGTATTTCCATCAAAGGTATCATCCTGAAAGGCAAACAGTTCACTGCTTCATTGTTACGTGTGAATATGCAGTGTGATGTTAATTCTATTGAAAACGTTTAGAGCTAACCATCAGACAAAAAAATTCTCCTGCTGTACTTCTCTGTTATACCACATAACAAATCTAACTTATACACGTTAATAATGGATAATTTTTATGTTTACTTTTGTATGACTGAAAAGAGGTATGCACTAGCGTCTGGCAGCCTTCTGACACAAAACTTCCATATTTTAAAAGCTGGTAGCATCCACAGGCTTCTGATATTTTAAAAGACAGCTGCAAATGTGCATTTCTAGTTGTTCAGAAGTTTAGCTCTTTAATTGGCCTTTTTAGGAATATACTATGAGCTACAAAAATAGATGCTGTTACAATTTCCACCTTTTATAAAGCTTCATTTTCACTCAAGTCCTCAAAGTTTTTTTTTTGCTGATAGAACATAGTATTTCATAATGGAATGGAACACCTGCAGTACTAGAAATGCCTACAAGTCTTCTGAAACCTCTACTAAAGATATTAATGCCTTCTGATAAGCAATCTAGGATACAAAACAGACTTATCTCAAACAGCTTATTACTGCCTCAGGGATTTAAAAGAGTTTCAAACCAACATAATCTTCTGTATCCTAATATAAATTAATTGTAAAGAGTTCACAATTTGTATTTTTAAAATTACCTTTGAAATATGCAATAGCTGATGCAAACCAATAATTTCACTACTAAACAGCCACACTACAAGTATCAAATTTAAACTTCACCTGGATCTACTTATTCAGTGTTGAACTATTTAAACCATGTTGGCCATTTCTAACTTCTGTTTCATATTTCAAACTCTCAAGTTCCCAAAGCTATTCCCTCCTTCTAATCAGCCCCTCTCCTCTGCCCAGACCTCAATCTTATTTTCACCTTTAACACCTGTACAACACACAACTTTCATCCTCACAGATGGATAAATGCAAATACACAGTTAACATATGCTCTATCATGACCCCAATCTTCATCTGCTGATCTGCAGCTGTGAGCCTGAACTTCAAACACTCATGGAGGATTTATCAATGATATTCTGGCTTCATAAGCTTTTCCAATTTCTGGGCTATTTTACTGCAGGTATGTGAAAAGCCTTGAAAGTCACAGACTAGATGCTTTATAACAAAAATTGCTGAACTAAAATTCATGTTTGTTCATCATTATTAATGAAAGAGAAAAAACACTAACGGAAATTGTTTTATATTTGAAACACCACACAGATTAATCTGTAAGTAAAACATGGTTTTGACTGGTCTGAAACAGCCTACACAGCACTTGCATTTCAGCACTTGCAAATCAGTATCTTTACATTGTTGTACCATAACATGATCGAGTTTTGTAAGCTAACCTCTGTTATTTTCTATTACTTGTACAATTCACCCCTAGTTTTCCTAAGAAATAAAATGTCTTACAGTACAAGTTTCACGTACACATAAAAAAAACATACAAAGAACACATAGCTTTAATAGAACTACAGTTTCTAACTTAAGTTCTTAAATTTAACTGCTATATGTGAAAACACGTGGAATTAAACTTCAAACAAGACAGACCTGTTATGGAAAGAAAAAAACCCGCATTGATGTTTTAAAGACAACACTTCAAATTATCTTAAAATACTTCAAAAGCACATACACTTCATTCTGTAAGAAACTGCATTCTCCTTGTCTGGTCTCAAAATTTTGTATATGCATTAACCTGAAGATTATACAGAATGTCTTCTAGTTTATTGAGCAAAGAGACTATACCCATCACATTGAGCCATGGTTGCAGCAAAACCCCCCTGCATTACAGCAGAGCCCTGACAACGTTAAGTTCTCATGCTTCAGACAATAAGCATCTCTATGTAAACAAGAATGCCAGGAGAACTTTTCCTCAATCACAAATGGTATCAACCCCAGGATGACGGCAGCACAGGAAGTACCAAACTACATAAAACAAATACCTGCTCAAAAGATTCTACTACAGAATTTGATGAAAAGTCTGTTTGCTTAAAATGTATCGACTGGAGTGAAAAGATTGCTTAGCTGACTTACAACAGAATTATGAGGAAAAAGCATCTGAAGTCGATACCTGAAAACCTGTGAGTTTAGCAGTCCGTTTCTATAAAGATGATAAATACAAGTGACGGCGGGGCAAACGAATCACCGCATTAGGACACGCCCTTTAATCCTCTCACGGGGTTTCCAACGCCCAGGTGCCGAGAGGGAGGTGGCCATTTACAGAGACGGCCTCTCCGGATCCCTTCAACATCCAGACCGGCCCCGCCAGAGGGGCCCTCCGCTCCCCGCCGGAGCTGACACAGAGCAGGAGCCCACATCCCCGCCGCACCGCGGGACGCCCACCCGGGGCCAGCCCTTTCCCCCCGCCCTCAGCGCTCCGCGGGAGGCGCGACTTGCCTGCGAGGCCGCGGCCTGGGCGGGGTCGCGGGGCAGGGCCTGTCTGGGCCAGCGCGGCCTCCGACGCCGAGCAGTGACGCAGTCCCAGGGAGCTGAGGCGACTGCCGGGCGATAGGGAGGGAAGGGCTGGAAGGACGGCAGGCGGTGGCGGAGACGGCTCCGAGCGCGGGGGGCAAGCCGGGCGGATCCCACTCCGGCCGCCGGAGGCTCCGCGTTTCCAGCAGCCCAGCCCCGCCCCGCCTGCGCCCTGACAGCATCCCCGGGACCCGGATGGGGCCGCGCCCACCGCGCCTGTACCCCAATGCCCGGATGTTGCCGCGACGCCGAGCCAGAGCCGCTCCCTGCCGCCACGTGCGCGAGGGGGTGCTTTCTCCACCCGTCGCCCCTCCGCCGCCACGGAAGCGGAGCCGCAGGGCGGAGGCGCGGCCCCGCTGGGGTGGTGCTACTGCCGGCAGCGGGCGGCTGCCCCGGATCCAGTCCTCGCCGCCGTTTCCTGCTCCCGCCCCACCTCGCCATAGAGATGACAGGCGCGGCGTGGGCCGCGGGGCCTGCTGGGAAAGGAGCGGGGTGCCTCGGCCTCGCAGTTTAACCGGCCGGCGGCGGCGCCGAGCCTGAGGGAACGTGCGGGCAGCCGCCATGTCAGGAGGGAGCAGTGCCGGCGAGTGGTGCCTCATGGAGAGCGACCCGGGCGTTTTCACGGAGCTCATCAAGGGCTTCGGTGAGGGAGAAGCGGGAGTGGGGCTGGGCGCCGGAGTCGTGCTGCTGGGCAGGCGGGATGGTCCCTGTAGCCGCGGCCCTGGTGTTGGCTGTGGCTGTTCTCTTGCGGGCGCAAGGCCGCCCTACCCGGCGCGTCCGGCGGGGCGCGGTAGCTGATGAGCTGAGCCCGGTCGCAGTGTGGCTGCGGCCCGGCCGGGCGAGGAGGGAACGCGGAGCATGATGGAGGGGAGGCTGAAGCCGAGGTCCGGCGCGCCGCGAGTGCTGCCGCAGGGGTGCGCACTGCTGGGGAGGCGGGCGGTGCGGCGGCAGAGGGACGCGGGTGGGAACGAACGTGTCTCTGGTGATCTCTGCGCGGCTCTCCTGGCCTGGGGCCGCGCCGAGCCCTTCCCGCTGCGCAGCGCCGAGACTCCCCGGCAGCCTGCCCCGCTAGACACCCTGGCCACAGCACCACGGCTGAGGGCAGCGGTGAGAGCTCCGCGGCCCAGGCGTTCCCGGTTTGAGACCGATGGGTCCCTTCAAACCCACCACCCGGTCGCAGGGGAGCCCGTCCTATCGCCCAGAGCACACGTATGCTTCGACCTGAGAGTTCGATAGGCATGTGCAGCGTAGGGGAGAATGCCAGCGTTTGTAAAGGGCTAGATACGGACCTGGGTGGTGTGCCCGCTGCCTCGGGCACAGGGCCTCCGGGAGAGAGGACCTTACGGGAAAGGGCTGTGACGGAGCAGAGTCGTGGTGCTTGACAGTAGGCTGGGTAGCTTTGGCTTTTAGAATATTAAACTTTATGTCGAATTGCATTCTATATCTTTGACAATACTGTGGTTATATGGTTATAACAACATGTAAACCTACAGAGGATTTTTGGCTAAAGAACCAAAATTATTTTAGGTTATGCTAGTTTATAATTTTTGTTACGTATTTTTCTCATAAGTGAGGTCCAGGCATGCATATTCTTTTGTATTTCTATTTAACTAATAGATTAATCTTCCACATGCTAAATATTTGAACTTTCAGGGCTCTGTCTTATGCAAAAGTCTTCCTTGAGTGTATTGTTTACAGTGTTTTCAGTCTACCACCATGGGTCTTTCTCTAGATATAAATGTTTTAAATTCTGCTTTGGACTGGCTGACAATGTCTTTAGAAACAGTATATTTTCAGTTGAGCAAAGGTGAGCAAGAATATGTTAATCTCCTCTGCTTCTTTATTAAATGCAGCTGTGTTACAAAGACAACATCACCATACACAGGAAAAATTCCTGAAATAATTTCTCTTCGCTTGTCTTGTTTGTTTTTTTCGGTGAAGATGAATCGAAGCCTGTAAATAGAGTTTCCCATAACATGGAGATAAAAGTTGTAAATTTTACCATGGTTCTCTCATGTGTTGGTCTTTACTGTCAGTGTCCCTTTTAAATGGCATAGTTGAAGAAACCTGGGTCTTTCATTGTTTCAGGCTGTAGAGGAGCACAAGTTGAAGAAATATGGAGTTTGGAACCAGAGAACTTTGAAAAATTGAAGTAAGGCTCTCTTCTAATCTACATGGATTTTATTCATATTTTTCCAAAGTCACAGAAAGACTGTGTACTAAACTCAGGTGGTTTTTTGGTGGGTTTTTTGTTCGGTTCTTTTTTTGTGGGTTTTTGTCTTTAGTTTCCGCAGAAGTTCATTAGTATTTTGATTTAATTGATTACCTAACTATTAAAATACTTTTTATTGTTGCCTGGTACATAATCTAGCTCTTATGATTTTGGAAGGAGATACTAATAGCAGCTAGCATGTGACTTTTTTTTACAAACTTCTTTTCCTTGTTTTATGTCCCTTCTTCTTCACATAACATAATATTGCATCTGCTGTCTTAAATAAACTAACTTACTATGCTCACATACTTTCGTAACTTGTTTTTCCTGTAGAACCACTTCCATATGGATGTGAAGGCAAATAGTCTTGTTATAGCTGACAATGACTGATGTCATATGGAACAGTTTTGCCCTCATTTGGCAACATTAATTCTTTTACCATTTAGTCCATGTTAAGTGTTATCTGTGTTCACGTACAAGATTTTAAGAGGAAAATGTCATCTAACCCAGACCACACTCTTCCTGGGTGGATATCCTTTGCTTCCATAATTAATGTTTCAGAAGATGTAGCAATTAGTACAGAAGATGCAGTTTTAGAAATTTTGTCTTGACTGACGATATTTGACAAGTGACACCTGAACAGCAGACATGTTACTTGAGAAATGGTTTATGTGTTGCCTGCACTATGTACTTCATATGATACTTCATGAGAACATTACTAGTTTTGTTCATAAAGCAACAGCTTTATGCTTCTATTGTTATATGTTTATCTTTCTAGTCTTGAGTGATGGCCAGCTTCCTTCCTTCCCATGCACATGTACAACATTTTAACTCAAACACTAAGAGTTAAAGAATATGATAACAGGTAGCATTTTTCAAATTACCTCAGTGTTCAAAAAAATTCCCACTGTTAAAAAAGACATCTCAGATTTCTGGACAGAGCTTAGGAAAATGTTTCTTATGCAGCATAGTAGTATGCTTAGCTTTTGTGGCATCCTTGTGGAGATGACCTTAAATTCAGGTTGATATGATGAGTAAGTTTTTGCTTTAATGGAGCTGTGGATTTTGTATGAATTGTTTCCTTTACTAATAAATTTTTGGTTTATGGGAATACTAAATACAGTGCAACATGCAGTAAAAGCTATTCACTGTGCAAGACATGCAGTCTGAAAAGCAAGTCAAGATTTTAATAGAAGAGAAAGCTACATTTCTCTTACTTCTCAGAGATAACTCAAAGCATGAAGTTTCCTGAGAGTCCCGCTTTGAATGTTTAATTTATGCCAGAAGAGATTACTGAAACTTTAATTCCAGCTGTTGTGTGTGATTGACAAATGTTTTGGTAGCTGTTTATCACTAACAAATTTAAATGAGTGTTGTGCAACTGTAATAGTTGCAGTAACCAGGAAAACTAGTCCTAACTTACAGAAATCACTGGCTAAATATGCTAATTCAGATTGGGAATGTTTAGCATATATGGAAAGAAGCCTGAAATATGTTCTGCCTAATCAAAAAAGGTCATCTGAAAACTTCAGTGCAAGTTCCCTATATTAAGAAAGATATAATTAACAGAATTACTGTACCAGCATACAGTTAAATTATAGTAGAGATGGCTTTGACATTTTTCATCAGTACATGTGACTTGGTTTGTTTTGGTTTTTTTTCTTCTGTCAATTTTATTTTTCAGGCCAGTACATGGGCTGATTTTCCTCTTCAAGTGGCAGCCTGGAGAGGAACCAGCAGGTTCTGTTGTTCAGGATTCCAGACTGGATACAATATTTTTTGCTAAACAGGTACGGCAGGCTCAGTAGTATTCTTAGCAATGTCATGAACATACCTTTTAATACTGGAAATAAACTCTTTTTGTTAATGTACACAAAATTTAACAATTTAGAAGGTGAAATAACTTTAACAAATCCTGTGAGAGTAGGAACTGTGTATTAGAAGGTGATTAACAAAGCGAATTAGATTGATGTATCAAGTCAGACAAAAATATCATCAGTTATGGAAAAGTAAAGCTCTTACTTGTTAGCCTTCTGTAAAAATAGGCAACTCTTCTGTGCAACAAGGGATTACTTGTCAATTGTTCTCAGCAGAATGAGTAAAATGTGGGTTTTTTAAACCACTTTCAATAAATTCTTATTCAATAAATTCTTATTTTGGTCCAGTTTTTATTTCTCGTGTTTCTCAAATGCTTTGCAGCCTGGGCAGTACAATTCTAGGATAATAGTTGCCTTTAAGAGTTTGCGGACCATTTTGACATGGAATTTTTAAGTATTAAAATCAGAAAGGTGAGTTTAAATTAGAAATTCTAGGAAAAATTCTTTGCTAATGTAATCTGTTGTAAATACCAGGTAGTACTGAAATTTTGTGTCAGTTTTGACAGACTGCTGCATGTATTGTTTGCAAGCAGGAGAAGTAAAAAGGTAACTCAAATGAAAGTAGGAATGTTTAATGAATGTGTTTATCTCTTTTTCAAGACCTGCTTCTCAAACAGTGATAAGTGTAACTGTCCAAATGAATTCTAATGCTACATATGTTAATTACAAAGTATTCATATCAAAGGATGAATTATTAGGCTTTCTATGAAGACTGACACATAGACTGGTTGTTCGGTTTTTTGCGGGGGCTCTTGTGTTGTTTGGTTTTTTTTCCCCACAAATGCAGAAGTGTTGTGTATGTAAACTTTGGGACAGAAAGAATTCTCCATATGCTTCTAGCTAAAAGTATTGAATTGGGGAGAACAATGGATACATTAGGGGTATCTGTAGTTCTGTCTACTCTGTACATATGCTTCTTTTATTAAAGATTATTATCTGCACTTGTTTGTTGGGTGTTTTATAATCACCTTGGTATTTCTTGCTGTTGTGGATTATTCTATTCCTTGGTCTTTTTAAATACTGTTTTCAATTCTTCCACCACTGCAGCTTTTGACTTCTGCCAAGCAGCGTTCATCTTTCTTATGATACAATGGTCAGTAGTTTGCCAAGCCTTTATAGGTTAACAGGTTTGATAGACACTGGTTTACATTGTGATCTACTTAATCAAACATACTGTTAGTGATCACATCAGTGGCTACAGAGTAGCCTTGATGCGAAGAACCTCAGGGAAAATCCTTGATATAACTCTCAAAAGCTGACAGGAGGAAATTACTCTGATGTGAATCCAGAGAGGTTTTTTTAAGATGAAGGCAGATTTACCCACATTCAAGGGATTTAATCTTTCTTGTTTCCTGTGAGCAGATGAGGTTCTCCCAGAATTGCTGCTTTTGTGGATGCTGAAAAATTGCAAAGCATTTGTCTTCTTGCTCCACTTTTTTGCGCCCACCCCCTCCCCCATCTTTACTTTCCACTCCCCTTTTTGAAGCATAACTCTGCTTTTATTACAAGTCAGTAGCCAAAAGGAGTTTTGTTGAGTTTTAAGTTGGGACTGCAGAATGTGCATCAGAAAATTGGAATAATGTTCAACTTGCTAACAAAACCAGAAAATTAAAGGCTACCAATGAAAGGTCTATTTTAACTTTCTTTGAAGCATTCATATTTTACTGTTTTCTTAAGCCTGAAACCTCCTTGTGGAGGTGTAGGAACTTTCTAATCTTCCCCCTCCTTCACCTGTTGCCTTTAAGGAGCATGTGCTGGAGTGACTCAAATTCATTAGTGCATGGAAGCAGTTTCTAGAAGTGTTCACTATTTTAAAACAGTAGTACCTCATTATGCCACTTGATGGCATGGAATATATGTTTCAAAACTGACTTGCTAAGAGTTCAAAATTAGATCTCTTCTTCATATTTCAGTGTTGTTCATTAAACAAGTGCAGTACTTAGCAAAATCAACATGTTTCTTGTAGAAATATATATCCCTGTGTTTCATGTCAGTTTGGTTTTGCTTGGACAGGTATTGTGACTGAACAGCTAGTGAGATAGTTACCAAGAAATTAAAATTAAAAGTCAACAAATAAAAGAAACTGGGTTTGGTATTCTGGGAAGACTGGGGAGACAAGCTGTATTTTGAGGCCCGAGTGTGTTTTTCCAAGCAAATGGCTGATCTGATGATTTGATGATGATGAGAGCAGGATGTCTTGGTCTTCCCAGCCTCCTTTTGACTTCATGGTTCTGTGTCCCTCTTGCAATGGCTCAGTTGCTCCTTGAACTTCCATGAGCTAGTGCAGCTCATCAATGAGTCTGTACAGGTCAAAGCTGGTACAAGGTGAGAACAGGGATTTCTTTATAGCAGTGCTGAGGTTATTGCATTTCTTGAAACTGCAGTCTGTGAATCCTTCTGGGTTTCCCAGGAGTGGAAGGAAAGACAAGCATTAATACTAAATATTTCTACTATAAATTAGAAACTCCTCCCAGCTATCGTACGGCGGGCTCTTGCATCTTTTTTATTTTCTCTGTACATGTTTTAAGTTCCATTTTATGGTGGCTTTGAGGATGGAGTTTTGTTATCTTTCAAGAATCTTTTTTTGGATGTCCAGAGTCTTTTTTCTTAATTACAAAAGAGATGAGTAAAATAACCATATGTTCTTTTGTAGGCTGGAACCCCAGAACAAATAAATTTGTTTTCCGGGTTAGCAAAGTTTTTATGACATCGAGGATTATTGGTCTGTTGATCTCTATCTTCAGAAGTGACATGACACCAGAGACCTAAAAATCTCAAGAAGTCTCTGACTTTCTTTTCTTTCCAATATGTTTTCTTCTTTTAAATGTTAACATCTAAAGAGATCTGGTACAATCCATTTTACTGCAGAGAGGGTTTTAAAGTGTCATTCTGATTCCTGCATGAGCAAGTAACTGTTAATATGTAACAACAGTATCATATGGGAAATAAATGCTATTGCAGCATGGCTCTTTCTGTTCAATTTTAATTAAATTGTTCCATCTTAAATTACTTGATTTTGGCAGGGGGGAAACTTTAGTTAGATGCAAAAGGCTGCAGTTCTTAAACTTGTATCTAGCAAAATATCTTTAAAATTACGTTAGGAAACCCAGTTTTGGTGAGAAGCTTGTGCATGCTCACATTTTACTCATACCCACTTTCATAGCAGTGTTGTAGTTGAATTCCAAATGCCAGCTAGATCTTGTTCAAAATTAAATCATTAGTATATTGGGGGGAGTGAATTATAAGGTCTGTCTAATTTGCATGCATATTAAACAATCATTTTTTTTAATGATCACTTTTATGTGCACTCATGTTAAATTTGGCCTCCCTGTTATGCCTAGGTATGATTTGGTCCTCTATTTGAGGCCACAGAACTCTGGATGGTCTTACATACCCTTTGAGCTAGGATACCTAGGCACAATGAGGTGAGTTAAGGATACAGTTCCAGCCTTAACTCTGAATTTCCTGATTTCTGTGTTGCTTAAGTAGGCCCTTGCTGTTATTTTTACACGTGATGGCTACATGGTTGTGCCACCCAATGTACTCAGCTATCTTCAGCACTGTTTTGAATAGCTGCCTTCCGTGCTGATCACGGCAGAAGTGTCTTGACAAAAAAGAATGCCATTGTTGCAGACTTGCCTACTAAATTTTTTTGGTTTAGCAACCTTAGTTGCTAAACACTTCATTGTTGAAGTTGCTAACGCTTCATTACTGAAGTGTTGGCATCATGCCTTCATTTTGTGCTGTGTATTTCTTTTATGCTGCATTGTGATGATAGACATCGCAATTGTGATAATAAACATTAACTTCATTAGTTGGGAATAAAGTCTATATACCTTCAGAAGGAGGATCTTCTGAATGATACTGTTAGTAGCAAGATATTGGTCTTCAGTTATCTTTGTGCCATTAATGGAAGCATATTATATGGTTGGTGTTGTGTTGGGGGGTTTTTTTTAACATTTCCAATACTTGATTTCAAACTCAATTTTTGACATTTTTCAGATTTCGTAACATTAAGATAGACTAGATATCCATGTTAAAGCTCAACTGGGGTAACAACTTACAAGAAGTAAAATGAACTTGCAACACGTCTAATCAAAGTTAGAAAGAGATTTTTGGTAATTGCATATAAATATAGGAAGATTATATCTTGATTCCAATGGAATAAAAATAAATAGGTGGGGTTTTTAAACAGTAAGTTTTGGAGCTTTGTTCTAATGATGAATTTTTCATGTTGAGCTTTATGAAGCCAACTGTTTTGTAATATTGGGATGCATAGTAAGTGAATGCCAGAGATTTGTTGGTTATACTTCTAATTGCAGCACAAAGTTGTCCGCAGCTTTTTGAAAATCAAAACACATAATCCATGTGATAGAGGATGTGAGAATTTAAAGTGCTTCAGCCTTAAGTTGATCCAGAAACTCAGATTGGATCCTTAGGGAAAGGTGTATGTTTATGAAGCTAAGCATCTTAGTTGAAGACTGCGCTTAAGCAGCATATGCAAGTGGTTCCCTTATTTTATGCTAAGATTCACTTAGTGATACAGCAATCTTCTCTGGTTTTATGAGATCATCTCACTCGTGTGCATACTTTTGTATGTGTATTACTATTTTCTTTCAAATATTATTAAATACATCTTGTAGCTTTGCTAGCAAAATCTTTCAAGTAGGAGTCTCGAATATTGATGAATCAAATATCTCACCAGGACTTCCTGGACAGAAGTATATAGGCAAATGTTGGGATTTCTGAACAAGTACAGAAAATCCTCTTAAATTTTCCTCAAGTCAAAATAAAAATCTCTCTGGATCAACCTGCATGTATTGTCATGCTGTCTAAATGCAGAAAATGTTTTCTGCTAGCACTGACACCTTAAGAAAGAGATACATTGGAAATTAGGGTAGATGGGTGTCCTGACCAATTTCTCTCTTGAAGGACTCTCTAGCATGTGTGTATAGCAGTGCTGGACTGGCTGTGTGCATTGACAGGATGCTGTGCCCATCTGATAAATAAACCTTACCTTCATCTGCATTGAGTACTGCAGTCACTTCCTCCTCACTCTGTGCTCTTCACCCTACTCACGAAGTACTGCTAGCTAGGTAGCTCATTCTTCCAGCTTGGTAGTTCTCACATCATCTAGATTCAGGAACACACTATCCTTTTATGCAAGTCACCTGCACTTCTGTTCTGCTGCTACAGGACTATTCTTGCTGCCTTTTCCTTACCTCCTGCCTCCCGCTTTCAGAAAGAGTATTTTTAGTTATATAATGTATTTTTATTTCAACAGCTGATGGCCACTGGTCCAAGATCTGCATCTGTTGCATATTGTTTTCTAGCAGTAAGACAAGATCGTTTAGCTTGGTACTTACATAGCCTTAAAGAGACTCCTCTCGTACTGTATTTGGAACACAAATATATTTATGCTGAAAGACAAATATTTGATGAGACCACAAATTCACTGCCAAGTTTAATTTTTTCTCCTGTTTTTGCTGCTGTTTAAAGCTCCTGTAGTCAGCTGGCACAACACAATTTCTCTGTCAATCCTGCCTTTAGGCACAAAATTCCTTAATTTCCCTTCCATTTTTTGACCCAATTATTGGATTAGTGGTTTGCCAGAGCAACTGATTGTTCCGTCTGGATTTTTCCTTAAAAATAGTTACCATTTAGTGCTGTCTGTCTCTACAATGTTCTGCATTACTTGTCATTTATAAAGTGCAGTTTGCTGTAGTGGCCTTCCCTTCATTACAATAGCAGTGTTCTAATAGTTCTTCACCACAGACCTCTTCACCTTTTTCTCTATCAGCTTAATTAGAATGTTTGTAACCACTGCTTCAGGTTAGCCTGCTCTAATCCACTTACGATCTTTCTGCTTTCATCCTAGTACTACTTTTACAACTGTCTCTTACGCCATTTTCTAGTCATATCTCAGATAATCTTTAGTTGATGGTTCCTTTTCCTAAGTTACAGTATTAATTCTCTAAATTTTTGTTATTCTGATAGTCTATGGATTTTAATTTTTCTGCTGCTTTTCATTATTTCACTGCCTTTGATGGATTTCTCCCTTCTTTGTTGTTTATTTTTTAATTGCGTGAACCTTGCCTTTAGCTTGTGTACTTACAGTTTTTCATTTGAGTTTCAATTGCTGTAATCTGTTCTGCGTGTGTAGTTAACTCCCTTGATCATCATTGAAATAAATTATTTTTCTTAAATTAAGAAGTGCTTAATTATCTCTTTATCATCTGTGCTACACAGACATAATCTGAACTGAGAGTACTCTGTAGTAAATGAATATATGGTGTGCCTTATAGTATTAACATCATAGATTTTCCTTTGTTAGGGACCAGCTTTGATTGTAAAACAGATTGCTGGTTTTTACTTTTTTATTTTTTTCCTTCCTCCTTTCTTGTTGGAAGTGGTTTTGTGTTGACAGCCCTGAAATAATTTTCATTCATTAAATACAAAAACACATCCTCTCCCTGTCCTAATGTTTAAATAGCATTTTTGATTGCAATGTAGTCTCACAGACTGAAGATACATTATGTTTCTTAGGCTATAGTTCATGGAGATAAAACTGCAAATATAAAGTCTTTCTTTTTTTATGGCCTTACACCATTTGATTACTGTGGTTTTAATTAAATCTTAGATTATAGTTAATAATCCTTGTATTCTCTCTGTCTTGCTTTAAATACTGTATTTTAGTTTGGGTATTACTAAGCAACATTAAAGTCATGGCTGTAATATGAAGGGGTTTGTTTATATTTTCTAAATGGGATGTTTAACACTTAAGGAACCATGTCACACAAACTAGTAACTTAAATGTTAGGTTGGGAAGGTTAGGTATATTGTAAATCAATGAACAAGTGAAAAAATCTAAAATTCCATATGGCTTATAATTCAGCAAATGATCTTTTAAAAAATCTTCATATCTTGGAATACCTCTCAACTTTATTACTTTATCCCTAGGATATTTGAAT
Organism: Brachypteracias leptosomus; assembly: GCA_013401335.1. Lineage (NCBI taxonomy): Eukaryota > Metazoa > Chordata > Aves > Coraciiformes > Brachypteraciidae > Brachypteracias > Brachypteracias leptosomus. Next base: position 50,635 of record VYZX01030650.1, read on the forward strand.
TTTTTATTTTTAGTCCAATGCAACCTTGTTATAAAAAATCTAGGTTCCATAATGTGCTTTATTGCCTCAAATTCTTTTATTTGAAGGACATTCTCTTTGTGAGAGTTGACTATTTTTTCAAGACCATAGATATAATAACACCATTTGGACAACTTTCTTTAAATAGTACTTTATTTGCTTTTCCACTGAGATCAGAGGGTTCCTGTATTTCTTTTATGTCCTTTATTAATCACTTTAGGGAGATGGTGAGACAGTAAAATGGAAGAAATGTCAGTCTTATAAGTGAATTGAACACTGGATGGCTGTCAGATACATTTTATTAGTCTTCTACAGCAAAGGTTTTTCTGTGGCTGCTCAGACTAGATTTTCTGCCTGGTTTAGAGTGAAGCAGAGGAAGTGTGTTTGTAATGAAAATTGTTGCCAGGGTTAAGTTAAATTTTTACCACTGTGACTGAACAAATTCTCAATGCTTTTTTCTAGGTAATTAATAATGCTTGTGCTACTCAAGCCATAGTAAGTGTGCTATTAAATTGTGCTCATCAAGATATCCATCTAGGAGAGACTTTGTCAGAGTTTAAAGAATTTTCACAAAGTTTTGATGCTGCGGTAAGTGCCTACTATTTCCTTTAAGTATTACAGTGTTCTATCTAGGATGGCTTGCAATTTATTTTTGTTACTTACTTTTCAGATGAAAGGTTTGGCACTAAGTAACTCAGAAGTGATTCGGCAAGTTCACAACAGTTTTGCCAGGTAACACATGTTTTCAATCTAGGCAAATTTTGGGCAAATTCTTTTTCATCTCAGGTTTTTTTAAATTTTCATTGCAGACAACAGATGTTTGAATTTGATGCAAAGTCTTCAGCAAAAGAGGAAGATGCATTTCACTTTGTAAGCTATGTTCCTGTTAATGGACGGCTATATGAACTAGATGGCTTAAGGGAAGGACCAATTGATTTAGGTAATATTTTATTTTATATATTTTCTGAACATCCTTTATTTTAACAAGAGCTTACTGCAACAAATCAGTTGTATGTTAAAGGATCAAATCAAGTTATTTGTTAAAATAAAGCATATCTTTAATGTTTTCTTAATGTGCTGTTCAGACTTGTACTTCTTAGCAGTCATTTATAATGCTTTATTTTTGTTGGTCTGAAAACGTAATTTTCTTCTTGCTTTCTCCACGTTTCTGATTAATCTCTTACTCGGTAATCAAATTAAAAGAGCCTGTTAGCCAGCGAACTTCTAATACCTTAATAGTTTTGTTGCGAGTGAGAAGTTTACATAACCTACTTCTTGTTGATGTTTGCTCTCCTTACCCGAGGAAATATGTTGTTCTGAGCTGTCTCTAACAAACCTGACAGGACTGTAATCTTTTTGGCTTCCCTTATTGATAGTGTGCAATTCCTTTTACTAATGTTTTTCTCCATGTTTTCCTTTTTATGGTATTGTTGACCAAGACGATTGTCATATGTTTTCAAAGTTGTTTGGGTGTTTTTTCCTTCAGTTTTACTATAAACTATTAATTTTTTAATTGTTTGTTTCTTCTGTGAAACAACATATACAGCTGACTCCATACACCTTTTATACATGATGTGGCTGGTGTTTACACACTGCCTCTTTCTTCTTGGATAGCAAATATTTTTCCAATGGTTTTTAAAGAGAATAGTTACTTCTGGCATAATTTTAGTCACTGTAAGACTTGTTCCTGTTTTGTGTCTTGTAATCTTTAACTTGGAGTATGATTGCCACCTTGTGTCTTGAAAAGCTCTGCAGTGCCTATCATATGTCTGCACTTTTCTTTACAGTCTGATATAATCTCAATATGTTCCACACTCCATTTTAAGAGTGTTTTCCATGTTTTCTTGACAGTTGTATTTATTTTTAGGCTGAGTAATGACTTGCTGCTAAATCTCATCTTCAGTCTAGCTGGAGGGAGTATACATTCTGCACACTTACCAGTCACATAACTTTTACAGTCACAAGATCATGAGTCTCTTCATTTGCTTTAAGGTCTGGCATTTGTTAGAGACTTTATCAACTTATGAAATCACCTTTAGTTATTCTTTTCTTTATCTTAAAATACGCTTATCATACATCCCTTTATATTTTTTCCAGTCTGACTTTTTAACAATGTTAAAATTGTATTAACTCTTTGTCTAAATGGAGCAACTATCCATATGTGTTTTCCTTTTGCTGTCTACTTTTATGTTGTCATATAAACTTATTTTTTTCATAAATTTCTTACATAACGTACTTGCCACCCCCCACCTCCCCCTTTGTTTCTTGTTATCAACAAAACAAATGTTAGATGTTTATGCCCTTAAAATTTAGTTTTGCTTCATTGCTTTGGCCAGTCCACTATCTAAATATTGTTATTAAAAAACATATTTCACCTCCTAAAAAAAAAATCAGATTAATTTGAGACTGCAGTTGCCAAGGAAAAACTTGTTATGCACTCTGAAGCTGCTGCATAAGCCTGAATTGCACAAGTCTTGAATTTGCAATAAATTTTGCAAAGAAGGCTAATCTTTTTTCTTTGTATTTTTTCTAGGTACATGCAATCAAGATGACTGGATAAGTGCTGTACGGCCTGTTATAGAGAAACGTATACAAAAGTAAATGATCATGATGCTTTTAAAATATAGTCCTTATACATGTCTAAATATTCCTTATTCTTAATTTCCTTCAATTAAAGGCTTTCAACTGAATTTCTAAGGAGTGACAGTTATGCATCATTTTTATGTGCCTATCACTGTGTGCCTTCAGAACCTATTGCCCAAGATGAGCCAGATGTGATGATAGATAAGTCTCAAATACACTGTGTTCCTGTATGGTTAATCAAAGTAGGTATCTGTGTAGTGAAGAGAGATCCTATGAAAAAGGAAGAGCAAAATTGTTAACTGTGCTAGATAGCTGTGGGTCTTTGCCAGTTGAAAACTGAGTGCCGTTGTCATGGATAAAGTTTGGGTGTGCACTTATAATTAAAAATATCAGAAAATAAATATATCCATTCAGCTGGTATTTACAGAGAACACGTTTTCCTTAGGTATGTGGCTTGTTTTAAAAACTTAAGCTAGAAAAACCTTGCTATACAAGTTTCTCTACTTCTTAACTCTGACCCCAAACTGCAACCCCAAGCATGTTAGAAAAAGCTGCCATTTTTAGAAAATGTCAAAGCCTTGAAGACTTTTTTTATATATAAGCAAAACATTACTATCAAATCACATTTGGAGAATTTAAACTCTTAAAGGTCTGCTTATCTAACTGTTTAATGTACTTTTCACATTGTATGAAGTCTCCAACATTTTCTAATGAGTAACAGTAATGAGAAAGTAAAAACTGATGTGTGCAGCAATCTTGTGCAGGTTTTGTTGTTGATTATATCATGTTTTGTTTTCTTTTTTGAACAGTTGCAATATTTTTTGTGACCACAGAGAGGAATTAGTAATATTTTGGGAGAGGAGGTTCTTAGGAGTTACGTACTGGATAGTGCTCATCTGAGGTCTGATTTTATTTTGTGGCAAGATTGGATCTGTAGCACAACTTAATTTTATAAGTACATTTATATTTATTTTTTTTTCCACAAAATGCATTCCCTTATAATGAAATCATGGAGGAGATTTTTGAGTTGTCATGTTAATGATTCATTTTGAAAGTGATTTTTTTGTGCTGTTCCTCATTTAGATACAGTGAAGGTGAGATAAGGTTTAACTTGATGGCTATTGTGTCTGACAGAAAGATGATATATGAGCAGAGGATTGCAGAATTACAGCAGCAACTTGCAGAGGTAGGCCATGGTATTTAAGTTACTGGAGCAGTTCTTTGATAATAGTCCTGTGTCTTTGCTTTTATTATCCACCTCCTTTCATTTTTCCAAATGGAGTGTCACTAAAAAAAGCAGGGAAGGATTACCATGTCTGTGTCCAGCACAGGGCAGTGCTGTGTGGATGCACTGGTGCAGCTCTGGTTAGTTGGGCACTCGGTGCATTGTGACCATGTCATGGTGGCTCTCTTTGTCTTGACTGACTTGCTGTGGTAGTGGAACTATTCTTTTCTTAGTACCTGGGATAATCTGCAGAAATTCCTTGAATGTTTCTGTAACTGTAAGCAAAACTGAATTTTCTGTGATAGAAATACTCTTAAGACTTATTTTAATTTAAAAATAAAATGCAGTAATGTAATCCATTTAACTTTTTGTTTTGTGGAAGGAGGAGCCTATGGATACAGATCAAAGTAGTAATATGTTAAGTTCTATACAATCAGAAGTTGCAAAATACCAGATGTTAATTGAAGAGGAGAACCAAAAATTAAAAAGATATAAGGTATGTAGCCTTCCCTTTTTCATGAAATGATTGAAAAAGTTGTAAGAAGTCAGGTTTTTATATCTATGGGAGGCAGTTGTAACTTATCTGAAGGAATTGGATGGGTGCGAGAAAGACAAAGCTATGTAAATTTGTTACATTCCTGAATTTACAAGTTAATTATCAGTTTGTTTCCTTTTAGCAGAACGCTTACAAGTCAGCTTGTAATGGTCTCTGTAGCTCCCTTTGTTTTGCTGTTTCTTTGTATCTTTCTCCCATTAAAATATTTCTTTTAAGCGCTGTGAGTTCTATAACTCCTACAAAGAAACGGCTCTGTGTGCCCCAGGAGACTGATCAGCCTTTTCTTGCTAGAGTTGCTAATTATGTTACTATATGAACAGTAGCCTCTTAAGTAGAATTTTGTTTGCTTTTACTAGAGGGACTTTGACATGTTAGTCGTAACACTTTTTTTTTTTTTTTTTTTCTGCGGAGTGTACATATAAGCTTTTCCAACTCTCTCTGTCAGTAATGAAGAATGTTGATGCATCAGTTGATGATGAAAGCTGATCAGGAGATTCTGTGAACTTCCTTTATAGGTTCATTATCTGTTTGCACATACCTCTCCTAATCTGACATGTAGGTACTTGCATAGCTTTTAGTGAAGAAGCTCTTCTAGGGTGCTTGAATTGTTCTTTTGTTATAGTTTACTTGCTGTCTTTTCCTCTGTGGGAAGCAGGGAAGACACAATGGGCATGTACTGCATTTTCCTAAATAAATACTTTGTGCACATTTCGAAGAATGAAAGCATATCATTCTTTGAAATGACATGTGGTATTAATGAAAATGAGATATGGGAAAGTTTCTCTGAGATCATCACTTGGAATTTTTTTGATAACTCCTTAGTACTTTTAAAGGAATGTTTTTGGGGTGTGAAGTTGGGTAACCGTTTTTTTGTTTTAATCCCTTAACCTATTTTTGGCAGGGCATAGAAAGTGGCTAGATTTTAAAAGTTTTTAAAGTAAAAGTTGTTTATATTAAAGGATAAAGACAGGAAAGAAATGTTTTCACTAGATTTTGTGGGTTTTCACTAAAAATTGAAGAAATATTTTCGTTAATTTCTACAGACTTTAGTAATTCTAATGATAATTTCAAATATATTTCTACAGTACATGTGTTGTAAAGTTTTGTTGTTAGCTGTCTAAAGCAGTGTCGCTACATTGTTTCACAGCATCAGGATGCAATTCAAGACAGTAACAAAAATAAATAACCAAAGCATGTGCTTTACCAAGCATGAGCATAAGCAAGGAAATTAAACTGGGGAGCAAAAGAGGTCACAGTCCCTAATTGTACGTGGAAATATTGTGGAAACTGCCTAATGTCAGGGTATCTGCTTGGTGTTCTATGGAGGTCATTTTTCTCAGTTGAAAAACCAATCTCCTACTTTTCTGAAGGATTGAACTATTGTAGAAACTGCAAAGTGTTTAGTATAAGAAAAATATGGTTTTGCATTATGGAAGTGTTCAAGTTTTCAGCTAGCTGAGGCCACAACTACAGATGGGACTGTAAAAATAAATAGGTCAAATTGCCATTTAAGTTGAGAGAAAAAAAAAAGTGAATAGTTGATGTCAACAGTACTTGTCAGTGTTACAGTAGTGGCTAAACCATGTAACCTACTTAATCGTTGAGGGTTTTTCAGCTAGTATGACAAAAAGCTGTAAGGAGAATTTGTGCCTTAAGCAGTAAATTAATCTGGTGTGTACTTTCTCACCATGTGCTCACAATTCTGCTGCTTCAATTTTACTTTTAGGTGGCTGAAATTTAAAAGAACTCCAGTTCTTGGGGAGGGGAAGGGGAGGTACTACAGGACAACAACAAGAAGCATGGGAAAAATCCTTGTTTAGCCATATAATAATTCTATTAATGCTTTTATTTTTAGATTGAAAATATTAGAAGAAAACATAACTACCTGCCTTTCATTATGGAATTATTAAAGACTCTAGCAGAGCACCAACAGTTAATACCCTTAGTAGAAAAAGTGAGTATTTTCTAGCTGACTTTTAAGAAACTCTGTTACTACAGTTCTTCATACCTTCTACTTAAAATTAAAAATGCAGTCAAATATCTTGGAAGCATAAATGGTATGTATTTATTTAAACCACTGCATTTAGATACATTGCTAGTTTACCAGATATGCCTTTTAAGAACTGCAAAGAACTAATTCCAGTGGAGATTGGAGATTGTGCAAGCAGCCAGCTTTGCACTATTATGCAAAGGCAAACCATATCTCCCCTTTGATAACCTAAACCATTTTTTGGAAGGGTAAGATAGGAAGAGACAATTCAATATCACTTAAATAATCACATTACAGAGCATAAGATGCTACAATACAAAACATACATGATTTGGGCTTTTCTACACGAGGAAATTAAAAGTCCTATCAGAATTGTGATGTGTAGTTCCAGTTAGTATGTGGTAGAGTTTCCCGTGCTATCTTGATATCTCATTTTAAACTAAGGGTCATTTAAATGTGCACGTGCACAAATGTGTGTGTACAAGATTGATCCCTTTGCCGACCTGAGCTGTTAATACTCAGTTTTGTTGATTTTATGTAGCTGTCAACACTAGATGGCAACCTTTGCACAGAGGTTCTGGTAATTTAGGTAGCTTCAAATTTGTTCTCTTATTTTTCTCCATTCTTATACTGATTTACTAGCTCAATGTTTTCCCCTTTTTAATGTGTCTAGCCATTAACGTTGATTTACTATTAAGGTTCGTATTAAGGCTTGTGTATTAAATTGTCCCTTTGGCAAGATTATTAAACTATGGCTAGTCAAGTACTTGAATTCTAATAACATCGTTGCTGGCATTGCTTATCTACTCATGTACCATAGGCAGCATTGCGAATTTTGAACTCATAGGAAAAGAATCTCTATATTATTATAATGAAAAAAGAGCTAAATATTATTTAATGAGTACATTCTTTAGCTGAATTGAATTAGGAAAATATGTTTGCTGGCCAGTAGTTTATAAGACAAACTTCTGGATTCAGATTTTAATCTTTTCCTTCTTTGGGTAACTTGTGAGGTTTTAATAAAGTTTCATGTTAATAGGAATTAGCTATAACACTGTCAAATTTCTTTTACAAGTAAATTTCCAGTGGACCCAAGCGGCTGGTAATAACAGATCTTAATTCTAAATCACTGAATTAGATCCAATTCTGTTCAATAGTAAGTGGTAACAAAGAGTAGTCTGATTCAGAATGTACAAGTATTTTGACAGAATGATGGCTAGTATTGCAGCTCAATTGTTCTCTCTTCTTGCCTAGTCTCTTTTCACTGAATTCAGAAGGAAGGAAATACTAGTACCCTGTCAATTTGAACTATCAGTTGATAAAAGTTGTATGAGAATCTGTTTGCAAATACCTTGGTAGGAACTCTTGTGGTGTTTTTTCCACTCTGCTCTTTTGAAAGATCTAAAAAGCTAAGATCTTGGTTACTTCAGAGTTTAATTTGTGATAATCAGTATGTCTGAATGCAGTGTTTTCTTGTGACAAAACTTTTTCATTAGGAAGAGTTATTTCAGTGTTAAATGCAAGAAATGTGGAAGTATGAAAAATGAAGGTTAAATTAAGTTTTTAAGAGTGCTTTTTTCACACCATCTTTTTCACTGTTGAAGTTATCTAATGTTAGTTTCTTTCATATTATATATTTAAACTGATGTGTACTCTTAAAAGGTTTTATATGTGAACCTACTAAAATAGTAGTAGGATACTTATGAATGTCTTAATGTACATTTAACATGTCGCTTCCTAGAGCATATTTTGTTGAATGTTCAGAAATGTCTTGAGTAGTAATTCAAAGCTCCAAAAAGAAGATCTTTGTTTTATTAGAGCTTAACATAATCTCCCTTTTCTTTTCTAGGCGAAAGAAAAACAGAATGCCAAGAAAGTTCAGGAGGCCAAGTGAAGACTTTGCAAAATACTTACAATAATGTGCTTCTGAAACTATTTTCATGATGAAAAATAAAACTTTTCATAAACTTTAAATTTTGTCCAGTGCACGTTTGACAATTGTAACAGTTTGTCTTGTACTGTATGCACGGGTCTAATTTTCTTCCTTTCCCTGCATCTTGTGCATGTAGTACTGCTAAATAATGTTTAGGTTCTCTTGGTCAAATTCCATTTTTAACAGTCTGATTACTGGAAGCTTAGGAGATGAACCTGAAAATGTACTCATTTTGTCCCACTTGAATATAAGATCATGATACAAATGCCAGAATTTAAGTATAAGCATGAGCTTTCTTTGCTCATCCCTACTAACAATCATAATACAATTGTTCAGTGACATACTCTGTGTCTTTGTTTTTATGAAGTGTCTAATTTTTTTACAAAATTGAAAAGTATGAATTTAGTTGTAGAAAAATATGCAAAGACCAATGTATAATCTCAAAGGATCTGCATCGCTTTAGTAGAAAAGATAATAAATATTCCCATTTTTATTTTGGCAAACTTTCTTCTGTGGTATGTTATTATTGGATAAGATGATTAGGATATATATTGAAGCTCATCAGCCTTGTGACTTTGAGTATATGCATCTAAATTTGGGTTAGAAGGAAGGCTCACTATTGTGGGAGTTAATATTCTTGGCTATAAAGTAGTACTGTTTTAGAGTACGTTAAGTCTTTAAAACTGCTTTTTAATTGACCTTGGGAGGTAATTTAATATAAGAAGAAAAACATGTTTGAAAGATTCATATTGATAATGCAATTGTAATGAAGGATGCTTGAGCTGTCTTCCATGGATCAAAGGGAATGTTGGGGGGAGGGGAGCTCACGTGGCATTCTGCCGCCTTAGTGCTGCTCGTATGAAAAGGCAGGTTTTGGTAAGGATAGTAACAGGCCATTTTAACAATACATAATATTTGAATTATTGAGACGCTGTTCGTGTATAATGTATATAAACTTGTTGAGAAAACTTCCAGTTTCTTCCTAATAGAAATATAAAATATAACAAGCTTAAGGACTTGGATGGTTTGCAAGACATTTAAAACTACGAAAACCATGTTTGTTTCACTTACTTTGCTTGTAGACAGACTTCACTGAACTGTGAGGCCCTTTAAGTCCCATAGAATCATAGAATGTTTCAGGCTGGAAGAAACTTCTAAAGGTCGTCTTGTTCAACCCCACTACAATAAGCAGGGACATCTCTAACTAGGTCAGGTTGCGCAGAGCCCCATCAAGCCTGACCTTGAATGTCTCCAGGGATGGTTCCCCTCAGAGTCTTCTGCAGCATGAACAACCCCAACTCTCTCAGCCTGTCTTCATAGGAGAGGTGCTTCAGCCCTCTGATCATTTTTGTAGCCCTCCCCTGGACACGCTCCATCAGGGCCACATCCTTTTTGTGTTGGGGGCTCCAGAACGACGCAGTACTCCAGGTGAGGTCTCACCAGAGCAGAGTAGAGGAGCAGAATCACCTCTCTTGATCTGCTGGCCACACTTCTTTTGATGCAGCCCAGGATGCAATTGGCCTGGACTGCTGTTGCATGTTGGTGGCACATGTCCAGTTTTTCGTCCACCCCAAGTCTTTTTCCACAGGGCTGCTCTCTAGCATGTCTTCTCCCAGCCTATATTGATACCACTGGTTGCAGCGGCACAGGTGCAGGACCCTGTGCTTGGCCTTGTTGAAGCTCCTGAGGTTCACCTGGGCCCACCTCTCAAGCTTGTCCAGGTCCCTCTGGATGGAACACTGTCCCTCTGGCATATCAACTGCACTGCTCAGCTTGGTGTCATCAGCAAACTTGCTGATGGTGCACTCAGTGCCCCTGTCAATGAAGATATTAAACAACACTGGTCCCAGCACAGACCCCGAGGGACACCATAGGCTTGTGTGGTGAGAATATAGTATATAGAGGGGGTTTTTTGTGTTTTTGTTTTTTTTAACATCCTGATATGAAACATTCTGTTATCAGAAGGTATTGTGTATATATTGACAAGATAAAATTTTGGACAAAGTAGTAAAACATACTGTACTCTCCTGTTGCTAAACAGATCCACTTGTAGCGTAAGTTCTGTTTCAGAAAATAACATATGAGATCTTTGTGTGTGTTTTGTACAAAATCGATCAGGTTGATGAGAATGTAAAACGTTCCCTACTTCAGTAATTCACTGCAGAAGTGCTGTTCAGGGGAAGGGACTTTTCTTCTCTAAGGCATTTCTGATCTCAAAATTGCACTCTAAACTCCATTTCAACCAGTTGAAAAGATTTGTGTTTTTAAGTGGTAGCCTGATGATTCCTGCTGCACTCTGACATTCTTAGAAGATTTTGATACTCTCTATAATAAAATTTTGCTCTTAATGTGATAGATGTCAGGGGTTGGAGCTAGATGATCTTTGAGGTCCTTTCCAACCCAAATCATTCTATGATTCTATGTCAACTTAAGTTCTTCTGAAGTCGTTCTGTTCTCCTTTTATTTACATGCTTGGACGCATACAAGACGAAAAGGAATTTTTCTAAAGCAGCAAATTATTTTTGCAACTGTTAATGAATTTTGACAGCAACTTTTTTATAATTTAGAGCAGCTAATATTGCAAGCAGACTTTCTGGATCTGTGGAATGAAAAAAAGATGATGGATGTAAAGATCAAATTTTAACATAAATTGTTAATCCGATGCACAAGTGAAAAAGAATATTTAAAGTAGAACAACTCAAAACTAGTGTACTTTCTTATATTATAGATTTATTTTTTCTGATCAAAGCCCACATGCTAATTTGTGACCATTTTCAAAAGGTTTGAAAAACCATTTTTCATAAGGTGTTTTTTGGTTTTAAAGGCAATTATTTGTATGTTGCCTACTTTTTAGGATAGTGTCACATGGATGTAAAGCTGTATATGAATGAAGTTGATGAATTGCCAAATTAAAGGTGCTGAAAACATCGAAATAGAGATTGGGGCCTTAATCCATTTTACAGTTTGAAGATATTTTGTGTTCTGATTTATTTAAAGTGCTAATGCTTTCTGCTGGTATAAACATATGGTGTGGGATAGCTGTCAGAAATGAAATTTGGGTATAAGACTAAATTTGAGTTTCTGGGGAGAATTCTGCCATACAGCTACAGTTTCCTGTTGCTCAAAAGAAGTTAGTGTGTCTCCAATTTGCTAAAAGTTTATTGTAAAATCCCAATGTAAAACTTCAGTGTGAGCTCATAGTGTTGTTTTCTGGCTGCCCATCTTAACATAGTACATAAAAAATTAAGAATTTTTCTGTAGCCCGATTTCTTCCTTCACAGGCTAACACTTTATATTTTGTACATGAATTATTTTAAAACAGAAATTTGGTATGGAGATACCAATTTAACATGTTTCTATGTTTTATTTACAAGTGAATAGCTGCCCAAAGACACATGAAAATGCAGTAGTCTGTTTTTTGGCAAAGAGGGTGAGGAGAAAGGGAAGACATACCACTGGATTTATTAAGTGTTTGCTTCAGAGAAAATTTTTTGTTTCCCCAATTGAAAAAAAAAAAAAGAATCGGTCACAGAAAAGTCAGAATGAACTTGCATCAGAAGAGTTTGTTACCTCTGAGCAGAGCAAAGTATGATTGAATTTAGATGGTTGGTGATACTGGTGACACAGTTTTTTTTCTCTGTGAAAGGACACAGGGAGATTTTGAAAAACAGAGATTGGTAGGGGTATACAAGGCCAGTGTTTTTGTATCATTAGAATAGGTGTTTATACTTATTTACATCTGTTCATGAAAATGGCCAGTTTCTGGGAGTTCTTCCATTTGAATTGCAATATCTGAAACTTCTACAGAAAAAATTCTTTACTGGCTGTTTCATTTAGTAGTGCAAATAAGCTTATCTGAGTTCTATTTGAAGTTCATTATATTACTTTTAATAAATGGGTGTTGCATGGAAATGGTCATTATCTGTACATATGGGTATCAGCTTCTTAAATGTCAGATCAGTAACAGATTTATTTAATCTCATGATGCTGTCGAGGTAGAAAATAGAGGATATGAAATGTATTGGTACTTTTATAAAATTTATTATAAATAAAAACAGGGTCATTCCAGAAAGCAAATGCTTAATGATGGTCATCTCTTAGAGATGAAAGAGAAATATGACTTAAGTGAACTTATGATAGAAAAAAATTCATTTATCCATGAAAAGATAGAGGAAAATGATATTATTTTCCTCCACAACACAGAAATAGAAAAACAGAACTGTAAAAAAAAAATCTGAAAAAAATCACTTGGAGATGGAAGATGTATTTTATTGTATTTACTTACTTGTACAAAATTCTCTTTTAAATGTCTCTGGAGTGTTTTCTGAAATAGACTTTAACTTGGAAAATTTCAACAAATTTTTAACGATATTTGAAATCTGTCAGCTTCACTGACAAAGTCTTATTTTTAAAGCTGTATTTCAAGATAATGTTCATGTAGCCTCTCTATGCTTTCTCAAAACTGTTTCTGTAAGAAGCTATCCTTCTTTCCCCTCCCACAATTTATGCTGCATGTTTGTTGCCTTACTACCTTGCAGGCCAATACTGAAGGTCATTGATTAGTTAACAATGGATTTATCCTTGAGTTTCCAGGTTTAACGTGCTAGAAGTCCTTGTCTTCACAAGACTTTGGTCCTGGTGACTTCAGTTTAATCTGCAGTGTTGCTAGAGCAGCAGTTAAAATATGTTTTTAATTTATTTCAGTTACAGTAGTGGTGTATATTCCAAAGATCTGACCTTTGGGCAGTGAGGTTGTGAAAGCTACATAAATGAAGACTACAAGTAGAAAAGTAAAAAGGAAAGGGGGACTAGATAAGTGTGTATTAATTTCAATGGTATGGGACTAAATTTTCTTGGTGGTGGTGGTGGTTTTAATCCCTAAGATTTGTAAAAGTATTTTTCTCTTAACATCTTCTGTTGGCCTTGGCAGTCTTGTCATAGTACTGCATAAAATGGGAGATTATCAGCAAGTGAAGAAGCTGTTTGAAACGTTCTCTTCTTGTAAGAAGTTCTGTACAACTGCTGATGTGATGATAATTTCAAGTCAGTGTTTTACCTGCAGTCAGTAACAAAATATTTTGTGTAGTTGCATTTGTCATTGATTAGTGAAGCTTAAAAGTGTGTTGTCTTGCATTTGTTACAAGCTAAGGAAAATATGCATGAAAAGTGACGTTAGTTCACACTATTCATAATAGTTAGACTATGAACCTGAGCTTTAAGAGCATTTACCATGGTTTGTGTAGTATACCCAGAGAAACTGCAGACCTGTATTTGTTTCTAGATGACTGGCTGAGAAGCATCAGCAGTCAGCAGCATTGGTTGTGAGCTTTGAGATATTCTCTTGTTCGCTGACCAAGTACTAGAATTAGTACAAAACTTCAAAATCCAAAATCTCATGTTGCTTTCAGGTTTTATTCACTGACGGAAAACAAAAATCTTGTCCTTTTAGCCAGTGCTACAGGACTTACTGGTGTGATTAGTAACAACATTTACACGTGTAAGTGTAGTGTGCATATCATGTTTGTCAGGCTTCAGGTGTGATCTTACAGTGTGAGCTGAGCTCTTTGTCTTTTATCCCAGTATCGTATCAACAAATCAAAGTTTCATGTTAACTCTTATGTGGTTTCTATGATTAGATGTGATGAATATGAAGAAATGAAATAATCCTTACACATTTCTCAAACTACTCCTGTGATGCTGAAATCTTTTCAGCTGATTATCCTGCAGCTTCCTTAAAAGTTGGCTTACTTCTGGGGTTAAAGGGAAACAATTCTACATTCAGACATTTCCAAAGCCTTGTGTGGTACCTACCTAATCAGGTAGGTATTAAACCTATCACATTTCATCTTAAACTCAAATTAGTTGCTGGGGGGTTTTTTTAAAAAAAATAGTCAAAATTAGGTCAATAAGGATATATGGTCTTAATAACTTTGTGCTTTGCTAGTGAAACTCCTTTCTCCTAAAGTTTATGCATTTCTGAGATGGGAACTGTGCGGGGTTATAAAATACAGATTTTCCTCTGAGGTCCCTGAGCATTCTAACGAAATAAAATATAAATAGAAATGCATCCTTAGAGCTATGGAGGAAATAGTTATGTTTATATGATCTCTTTTTAAAATTTTTTTGTGAACACTTGGTAGGGATATTTAAGTCAGTCATCTCTATGCAGTGGGTGGGTTTTTTTCATTTAATATGTTTTTATCCCTTAAGACCACAAATAGCAAGATAGATCATAGTAAATTCCGCTGGTATTCTCAATCTGTTGTGTTCAAGAAATCTCTTATTTAGTGAAAGTAGTGATAATGCAGTTGTTACCACAGAGTTACAGTTACAAGGCTAAGTAAAGTTGAGATAGGTTTCTCTGCCATGTGTAATAGCCGCAAACGTTGCAAAAAACAGTTTAGCCATGGAGCCTTTTTGTCTGATCTGGATAATCTCACTTCCCTCTTAACAAGATCTAATAGAATTTGGTTTATTGAAGTCTAGTTAAATGTGTTGCCATGATAAGCGTTTTCTGTATTTTGCATGATGTGTTTATGCTTTGGTTACATCAGTTGGAGATTATGTTAATATTTGACTTCTTTTTTTTAACTATACACATTGCTAATTGCTAAGGGTTATGTCTCTGACAACTAAGCAATCATCTGCAACTTTATCAGTATCTGATATTTACAGTTCAGTGAATGAAAAATAGTGCTCTTTTAAGCAAATATTTTTATTAATTTCTGCTAATGTTATTGATGGCAGTCTGATACAGATAATTGCTGTGTCCCAATTTAAACAAGAAAACATGAAATAACTGTAAGATATTTCTCATAAAAATAATTTCTGACTTGAACATCCAGTAGCAACTCTTATTTGAAACACTTTCAGCAAATGTGCACCCAAGTGTCTATGTGAATTACCATTTCTTCAAAGCAAATGCTGAAAAATGAGTTTTATCGTAACAAGTCAGATTTTCTTGTCCTTAATGGACAATATTGTACTATGTAAGAACAAGCAGTTTGTAGTTCAATGTTCCCTGACAAGCCTATTAAAATATTATTAAAATATTGTACTTTTACAGTTTATATAAAAGCAAAGAGTAAGTCTTGAGGAAATAAAACTTGTTCGAAATTCTGCTGATAGTATTTAAAGTAACCTTCTGAACAGTCCAGACACATTTGACTTGACTCATCACGATTACTGTGTGGTGTGCTTCAAAGAATAAAACAACATCATGGCGTACAAGTTTTGTTTCTCAATAGAAAAATTGTTTTCCAAGAGTGGAAGAGTTCTTATGCCACGTCTTTCTAATACCACTTTTTATCTTTCCAGTAATGTTTTGGTCATTTCTCAATCACTTAAGAATCTGCAGAGCACTTCAGGATGTTTTGTGCTTAATATTTACTTTGAAGTCTAAATGTGGTAGCACTAAGAGATTACTACAGATTCCTAGATTTCTGATGAAAATGCCATTTGGTTTTAAGGGGACAAAGAAGAGATTTAAAAGTGAAGCTTCTTCAGCCAGTTTCATTTATCGTTCTCCTGTTCAATCTTTTAAATATCACCTTGACTTCTATCTCCGTATCTCCACTCACATTATATGAGATCCCAGATTTGCTGCCTGAAGTGATGAAGCATCATCAGGTGTGTGTTTTTAGGAACTGTATATGTCTGTGAGTGGTATTTATTTTATCAGGTTTTATCAGAAAAGCTTTACTAGCCAAACAGACTGTGACTTTAGTCCTGGAAATGCTCTAGTGATAGAAGTAAAATATAAATGTAGGTGGTTCCAATAGCCCTGGGGATGACAAAAGCATTTATGTTCATATATCTCATCTTCTAACTTGAAGCTACAGTGTGGGAAGAAGTGGTATCTTTACAATAACTCCTATCTTCCCCCAAACCTTTGCTTTCTCAGTTCAGAGAATATTTATACTGTCAAAAGTTACAAGCATAAGATGATGTATCGTTTTTCCCTTTGGCTCTTTGTTTTTTTCCACATTTAAACTCATTTCCAGCTCTCTGGTAAAAGGTAAAAGAAGAGTGAGGGATGTACAGAGTTTTCTACCTCACTGCATTACCTGCTTTACTACACAAGGGGAAAAAGATCATTAGAATTAAATGTTGCTACATAGAAGTGAGACAGGCATTACTGTCTCATTCAATAGGAATTGGTAGAGACTATTACTTAACATTGTCTACATGCGAGCAAGAAAACTTCTTGCCTGCCTGACAGATGATAAAGAGAGAGCTTGTTTTAGGGGAGTTCTCGCACTATGCTGAGAAACTGAGAGATAAGGACAGTAGGATTATGCTGTCCCAGATACCTGAGGCTCATTATCCAGAACTCATCTGCATATCTCTGTACAGTATTACATGTGCCATGGAAAAAACATAGGGGAAAAGGAGGTCTTCCCGTTTAGTAGGCCTATAAAAGCAAACAAATCTATAACTGAATGCACTGACTTCACTTGTCCCGGTTCTTCTCTGTGTATTCACAAGTCAGAAGAAAGACAGTTTGCCAATACGGCTTTACTGAGCAGGAGTTAGTCCTCTGTAGTGCTGTTCTTCACATGACAGCTAATGATTACCTAAGGATGTTGTAGGATGCTTGAAAATTTTCATTACACTCTAAAGAAAAGATCTCTCCTATTACCTGTACATGTTGAAGGGTCAAGTATTTATTGTTAAGATTCTGAAACTGTCTGTGCACTTGTAATCCATACTTCATAAGAATTCATTTTACAGTAACTACAAGACTAACTTTGGTGCCCTTTATGACAAATCTGGATTCTGTTCAGTGATTAAGGCTTTTTGAAGTTCAATGGTCATATCTTGAAGCATGAAGTTACTTATTAGTTCTAAAAGAAAACAAATAAGAATGTGTGTGTGCAGTGTTGAGTACGAAAACCATTTAGGCTTTTCACATGTGTGTATACCTTTGTACGAGACCTTGTGTCTGAATTTCCTGAAATATTTTTGAGGCAAATATTTGGCTTAGACAATCTTTTTATCCATAATAAACAGAATATCTATGCAATAAATTTGACATATTTGTAATAATATTTACAAATGCTGATAATCCCTGTGATAGTAATTTTTCTGATAGAGTACAGTAATTGTGAGTTTCTTTTGGATATAGTTCTATTATTCAAACTCCACTATGCTGTTTCTTTGAGTAGCTTCTTAATATATACAACCCTTCTTAGTACTTTGTTTTGCATTTTTCAACAATGTTGAGCATTTTATAACATAAGTTCAACCTAGGGAACCTTGAATTTGGCCTTTAGCTTTGACTCTTAAAAATTCATTCTTTAGTTTTACATCAAACAGTTCCTTGTCTGAACTGTGCTGTTACGTGAATGACTTGCAGTTTGTTTGAGGAAGTCAATTCTGTTGGCATTTGCTGCCATTGTTTCTATTAAGTTCATGATGTTAGGTAATGAAGAAATATGTGAGAGTCAGACATGACAATAAAAACATTAGTGAATTCCATAAGCAGCAAGAAACGTATCCTGAAGAATCACAGAACGTTAGGGGTTGGAAGGGACCTCGAAAGATCATCTAGTCCAACCCCCCCCTGCTAGAGCAGAATCACCTAGATCAGGTCACACACGAATGCGTCCAGGTGGGTTTTGAATGTCTCCAGAGAAGGAGACTCCACAACCTCTCTGGGCAGCCTGTTCCAGTGCTCTGTCAGCCTCACTGTGAAAAAGTTTTTACTCATGTTTACCCAAAACTTCCTATGCTCCAGCTTGCACCCGTTGCCTCTTGTCCTAACATTGGATGTTACTGAGAAGAGCCTGGCTTCATCCTCCCTACACTTGCCCTTTACATAATTATAGACATGGACTCTCTCCAGTAGCTCCATCTTTCTTGAACTGGGGTGCCCAGAACTGGATACAGTACTCCAGGTGGGGCCTCACCAGCGCAGAGTAGGGGGGGAGGAGAACCTCCCTCAACCTGCTGTCCACGCTCTTCTTAATGCAACCCAGGATGCCATTGGCCTTCTTGGCTGTGAGAGAACATTGTTGGCTCATGGTCATGCTCTTGTCCACCATGCCTCCTAGATCTTTTTCCCCAGAGCTGCTCTCCAACAGATCAGCCCCTCAACCTGTACTGGTACATGGGGTCGTCCTTCTCCGCTTGCCCTTGTTGAACTGCATTAAATTTCTCCCTGCCCAGCTTTCCAGCCTGTCCAGGTCACACTGGATGGCAGCACAGCCTTCTGGCATGTCAGCCACTCCTCCCAGTTTTGTATTGTCAACAAACTTGCTGAGGGTACACTCTATCCCTTCGTTCAGGTCATTGATGACTATATTGAACAGCACTAGACCCAGGACCGACCCTTGTGGGACAACACTAACCACAGGCCTTCAACTAGACCCTGCTCCACTGAGCATAACTCTCTGGACTTTGTCCTTCAGCCAGTTTCCAATTCATCTCACCACACAATTATCCAATCCACACTTCTTAAGCTTGGCTGCAAGGATATCGTGGGAGACAGTGTCAAAAGCTTTGCTGAAGTCAAGATATACCACATCCACTGTCCTCCCCTCATCTATCCATCTAGTTGTGCCATCACAAAAGGCTATTAGATTAGTCAAGCATGATTTCCCTTTGTTGAATCCATGTTGACTACTCATGATAAGCCTCTTTTCCTCAACATGTTTTGAGATGGTGGCAGGAACAAGTTGTTCCATCACCATTGCAGAAATGGAGGTGAGGCTGACCGGCCTATAGCTACCCACGTCCTTCTTCCTGTCCTTTTTGAAGATTGGGATGACATTGGCCTTCCTCCAGTCCTCAGGCACCTCTCCTGTTCTCCAGGACCTCTGACGATTATGGAGACTGGCCTAGCAATGATCTCTGCCATCTCCCTCAGTACTCGCAGGTGCATCCCATCAGGGCCCATGGACTTCTGGATGTTCAGTTTGCTTAACTGCTCTCTGACCCAATCCTCCTCAACTGAGCCAAAATCTTCCTTCCTCCAGACTTCCTCTGTGGTCTTATAGGTCTGGAACCCCTGGGAGCTGGCCTTAGTAGTAAAGACCAAGGCAAAGGTGACATTCAGTAACTATTCTCTGTAACCAGGGTACCAGCTTCATTCAGCAGTGGGCCCACATTTCCTCTAAACTTCCTTTTACCTCCAATGTACTTGAAAAAGCCTTTCTTACTGTCCTTGACGTCCCTCCCCAGGTATAGTTCTAAGGAGGCCTTAGCTTTCCTTATTGCATCCCTGCATCCTCTGACAACCTCTTTATACTCTTCCTAAGTGGTCAGCCTCTCCTTTCATGTTCTATATACTTCCTTCTTCCACTTAAGTTTATTCATTAACTCCCCGTCCAACCATGCAGGTCTCCTAGCTCTCTTACTTGATTTCTTAGTCTTCGGGATGCTTTGATCTTGAGCCTGGAGGAAAAGGCACTTGAATATCAGCCAGCTTGCTTGGGCCCCCTTACTATCTAGAGCCCTGTCCCACAGGACTTTTCCAAGCAGTTCCCTGAAGAGGCCAAAGTTAGCCCTTCTGAAGTCCAGGATAGAGATCCTGCTTGTGGCCCTGTGTCTGCTGCATGTGATTCTGACCTCCACCATCTTATGGTCACTGCAGCCAAGGGTGCCCCCTACTTTCACATCCTCAACCAGTCCCTCTTTGTTTATCAGTACAAGGTCCAGCAGGACTCCTCTCATTGTTGGCTCCTTTACCACCTGCATCAAGAAGTTATTGTCAATGCACTGGAGGAACCTACTGGACTGCACATGCCTGGCTGTGTAGTTTTCCCAGAAAATGTCAGAGTAATTGAAGTCCTCCATGACAACCAGAGCCTGTGATTGCAAGGCTACTTCCAGCTGCTTGTAGGAATAGATAATGCTGTGGTATGTGATTCATGTTCCACTAAACCTGATTCACTTCTTGTGACTCATAATAAATCATTGATTAAACATAAAATGATTTTCTTCCCATTGCAAAAAGCATAGAGATGTCCAATAAAAATAACCAGGAGACTTGGTTCTGTTTTGGGAATCTGTTCAGTAGTTGCTCAACTGAAAGTACTCCAGTTGTTTGTGGAAGTTCCCATAAGAATTTAATTATAAATTCCTGGTGGGAATGAATGTTTAATACTTCAGATATCTGAAATGTCACCCGTAAGTTTGATAAAGTAAAGCAAGGAGAAGTACTGAAGTAAATAATTGAGAGCAGTTTAAAATAAAAATGTAAGGAGTGCAACTGAATTTCAGTTTACTTGTATGACAAATTCTTTCTTTTCCCTCTCAAAATTTCTATGATTATAGAAAGAATTCTGGATAAGAAATGTGTTGTGTACAATAACCAAAAGTTATTTCCAAACTGAATCTTACAACTCAGAAGGAAAAAGTTAAAGGAAGAAAGATTGCGTGTAGAATTTCAGTCTTTGCTTTATGCTTTAACTTAAGAAGGATATATTTTCACTTTGAGATAATTTCACTACATACACTTAAATTCATGCATTTGACTTGCCACTGTTGCACAACAAACATGGAAAATAACATGACAAATGAAAAGGGGAAAACACTGTGTCTGCTCCGTGCTGAAAGGAAACATTCCCCTCTTCCTCCCAACTCTCCGCCCCACCATATTTCTGTCTTAGTGGTAGACTTAAAGTTTTTAAGATTCCTGAACCTCTTGCACTTAATGGATAATCCAAAATGAAATCTCTGGCTGTTTTGACTTGAAAAAACACTTTACTAGATCCCTAAGGGTATCCTCCTGCATCGTCACCCCTCTCATTACTACCTTTAAGGTCCCTGAAGTGCAGCCATGCCCATGCTTGGCTATGTGTACCTCCTTAATCTAGGCCCTGGCTCTGACCAACAGACTTGACTTTCTGGCTTGACATCAGACCTGCCTTATTACTGTGGACTTTCCTGGGTGATCACTGCTTGCACCTGGCCCTGATTACTGTCTGCAGATCTGATCCTGACCCTTACCTGCTGGTTTAACTTCATGGTTTAACCTCGGACTTTCCTCATATCCTATCTGAAGACCTGGACTGTGCCTGAGCCTGGTCCCCATCACTGGACAGCTCTGCTCATCTCTGCCAGGTATGGTTGAACTGTGTTGCAGTCATTGAGGGCACTTCCCTGCCTGCCCTCCTCTTAGCCCAGCTCCTAGATCAAACTCCCAGGTAGACCAGTCTGCCTTTACTGCTCCCTCGCTGTGTCCAGCTCTGTACCGAGCACTGGTAGGGTTAAAGCAGCCTACTGCTTTGATCTGGATCAAACTGAAACATACTGAATACCACCAAAATCACAGCTGTGTCCAGGACTTCATGGTTTTTAAATCAAACTTAAAAAAAAAATAAAAAAATTGTGCCTATCGAATCAGGTATCCAAAATCCTCAGGTATTTATGGGCTTTATATGCATAATTGCATTAACATTGCTTTCTGACAGCACTGTCCTCTGATTCTTAACTTAGTATTTTGATTTCTGCTTAGTATTTTGATTTCTGCATCTATGTTAGCTGTTTTTCATAGCAGTTACAGTTGTTCTGTCTCTCTGGAGCTTATTGTGTTTCTAGATCTTGATTTTTCTCTTCTTACTTCACTTGGTGCTGTACTACTTATGCTTCAACTTGATGAGATTCAGTGACTCTAGAGAGACTGTTCAGTGCTCACACTGTACTGCAGATGTTGCTTTTCTAGCTTCTGCCTTCTTCTTAGCTAGCAATCCCAAGATGTACTAACATATCCGTTATGTGAAAGCAATTCTCAGTAAATTTTGTAAAGGAACTGTACTGATGATAAAACATTGAAGTGAAATTTCTAGTAATTTCATGGTAGTAGTATGTTACATAGGTGTCCCTTCTTTGTATATTTCCTTCACATGCTCAAACCCCTTCAGTATGTGGGAAAGTCTAACTCCATGTTTTTCTTTCTCACTGTGTCAGTTACCAAATGGGATATGAGCTGCCAATGGTACTTTTTAATGTTTATAAAATATTTGATAAACATGTAATTTTTTAGAAATACAAAAATGAAAACCAGAAGAGAATATTTGGCTGACCATTTCAGAAATATTTTTGTATTTATTCAACATAGGACACTGTCATCCAAGGTTGGCTTTAAAGGCTTGGCCCCTAACAGTGTAAGAAGGGAAGGGGGTTGAGGGGGAATTTGTTGTTTTCCTTGGAAATGATGCAGCAGTATCTGAATTCTGTGCAGCTGGAATTTTGGTTCAGTGCTTTGAAGTGGGACAAGACACTTCCAGTAGATTGTTATCCTTTCTGTATTTCATGAATCACTCAAAGCTGCATGCTGTGCCATCTGCTAACAGTTTAAAGCTACCAAAAACCCATTAACAGTGTCGTCTGGGTTACTTAACAAAAGTCTGACTAAGTGTGCCCAGAGCTTCACATAAACTCAGGATACCAAAAATGGTAAAAGTTGCGACCACCTGAGAGGAAGCCAGGTGTAATTGAAAGGGCTTATTGCATTGCAGAAATTGGATACTCTGCTGTCTTGAGGAAAAGTTAGCAATGCTTGTATACAGGATGACGCTGGAATTGAAACCACTCAGAGAGTTTATGGAAAACTGAAAAAAAAAGAGCTGAAAAATGGAGCTCAATACCAACAGAGTACTCAGACTGGAAAAACAAGAAAAGTGGCCTTTTCTATCACACAGACAACTGTTTGGCATCTTCTGCAGAAGTGGAAAGGACTTAAAAAGAAATAACGAGAAGGGCAAGAAGTTATATAATGCTAGAGCTACTTGTTTTTCATGTTAGATGGAGCTGTATTGTAGTAATATTCATGCAGCATTTGCATTGGGATAATTGAGTCATACATTCTGCCATGGTTCTTTCCAAAACAGATGAGTACAACTAGATATACAGGATATACAAGAGATAAGCAAGTTAGATAGTGCCATCAGAAAAAATGTCCTGAGACTTTTGTTCCCAAAAATCTGGGACAGGGATTGGAAAGTTTGTAATGAAGGTAGAAGAAACACTTGAAAATATGCTTTAGTTGGATGGGAGAGCAGGAGAAGTGAAGAACTGCTTCTATGTGTTGTAAGGAAATAAGAATTGTTCATTGTTCTTACAACTCTCACAAATTTTTGTTGACATTGATGTCTCAAATTGGGTTGTTGGTTTTTTTTTGTTGTTGAGCAGATCTGAGTATCTTCTTTTCTGATATGCAACAGCGTTACCAAACTTTCTCTTCTGGCTGTACTCATACATTACTGGGAGTGGCAGCTGGAGATATACACGGGCACACAAAGCCATTCATGAATCCTTTCTGCTAACGACAGCTTCTCTTTCTCTGCAGAGCTAAATTCAATTACTTCTGTCTACCACATGGTTTATTGCATACACAAACACAATGTACAGGAAATAAAGTTTATAGTTCTCAACTGCTGTAAAATCTTAATTACTGCACTGACACAGTGGGTACATTGTATGCTTCAGGTTCTATTTTAGCTAGCCTGAATTTACAGTCCTCATATCTTGGTAAATGCAATCCCTTGCTATATGTCAAAAAGCTAGCTCTAAAGATAGTAATCTTCACTGTGATGAAGGCAAGGTCCAGATCTTCGTATAAAGGCTTGTTTTGTTCATATAAAATCCTTCATTTTGAAATCATGCATTCATATACTTCTCCCCCCACACTCCATATAAATAAAAATATTTAATAGAAAAATCAGATGGTATGTATGTCAGATGCATCAGCCATTCCACTGGTGGACTAACTTTTTTTTAAATATGATCCATGTAAATTGGTTATGGTATATATGTTTCAATCAGTTTTGGACTTAGATCTTACACTCATGTAAGGAAGTTTTTAATTATCTTTCTTTCATGTGATGATGCCGTGATCGAGAGTGGAACTTAAGAACTTCATGACTTGTTTAGATGTTGTCACAACCTATTTGAAACTTATTTTAGAGAATTATTTTTTTTCCCAGCATTTGACTGATCCTCAGTTCCACAAATATTTGTGTGCATATGAAGAGTCCTACTAAAGTCAGCTTCATGTATAAATAATTTGTGTAGACATATATGTAGGCATGATCCTTCCTACATAACTTATGTACTTGATCAGTTCACTGTCTCTGAGTAACCACTTGCTGTGTTTCTAAACAGCTTTCAAATAAGAGTTCCTAATGTCTAACTGCAGCATATCAGAAATACGTCCAATGTTTTCTTTCATGATGGAAGTAGAACTAAATTCAGAACAGCTTTGAGAAAGTGATGAATTAAGAAATAGATGTTTAATTCATACTGGCCTTTAGTCCATATTGTTCTTAGTCCATTATATAGAAGAGGTTTTATGCTTTACTGTTCTCTTGTGTATTTACAAACTTAGTAAACAGTCAATGTTTGAGGTCACCGTTACTTTCTGCTTTCTGAACAATTAAAGTGAAAAATATGTACTGTTCCTGTTCTTCATTTTTACCTAAACTTAACTTTATTCTCTGCCACTCTTGTAATTGCTTTCCTCTTTTGCAATATGGCCAAGCAAAATATATCAATTTCACAAGTTAATGACAGAAAGAGGTTGAAGAAAAACAGAAAGCTGAGTAATACTTATAGATGCAGAGACTACTTAGAAATCACAAAATATTCGACTAGTCTGCTTTGCATGAAGTATTAATTAATCCAGTCCTAATGTATGCTTTTGTGTTTTTATCTGAGGATAAAGAATAGAGTAATGGATTTTTAAACTTGAAAACTACATTTCTTTGACTACTATGTAGAAGTGGGAGACAAAAGCCATTTTTTCAGTGGTAGTTTGATCTCTTTGTCCAGTTTCCTCAATGGACTTTGGAAACGTTGGAAGTATTGAAATATACTTTTACTTTTAAGTGTGTGATGTGCCACATATATGGTTAGTACATACAGGGTTAATAAAGCATAAACACTAATTAGGTTTGTATTTGTTTTGCTGTTAAAATTACCTCAGTATTTATCAAATAGTGCAACTCTTCTTGTATCTCAAGGATACAATATGTAAGACCAACTGAAAGTTGGATGTGCCTTTCTTTGGGAGCTACAATTACTGTTGATAGATGCCAGCTAGTTTTACTGACTGATTATATTTCTCTTTTAGACTACATTACAGGCTTAATAGTGCTTAAACGTGCAGGAAAACTTGTAACACTGACAGGAGAGGAACTAGTCACCTGGGATATCTTATTTTCCAAAGATAATGCAGGTCAGGAACTTGGGAGGGTGAGCTTGCTGCAGAGACGAGACTCTCCTTTCTGCCTAAGCCAGACAGGGGGAGCACAAAGTCTGGATATCCTCCTGTAGTGGAGCCACTTCTGACTTACAGGTGTCTTTGGAACACCCTGTGCTGAATGAATGTTTTGTCCCAAACTCTGAGAAAACAGAGCTAATAGCATGGGATCCTTTCTAGCTGTTTGCTTTTCATATTTTCAGGTGGTATCTACACAGCCTAAATTGGCTACAATATAACTGTAATTTATCATGGTTAATTGGAGTAAAAATGCAGAAAGTGCAGTCAGCAGAGATTGATGTAGAAAGCTCATTGGTACTTACAGAGAGGACAGTGTTTCTGGGGTTTTCTTGTATTCTTATTTTCTGACTTCATCTAGACTAAGGTATATCTGCCTCTACTGTTATGTTACACCCAGTGCTCTTGCAATGGGAAAAGGAGAGAACTTCTACTTTCTTGGAGAATGCCTTAACCATGAGAAGATTATGGAGCAGGTAAGCACTATCACTGCTCTTTTCATCTGCACATATTTCAAAAAAATAAATTGTGAATCCTATTCTTCCTCGGAGAGGAATGTGGTGCAAATGTGTCCATCAGGTGTGCACTGGACTCTGCAGACAAGGTCACCCTTACGTTCTCATGAGCTTAGTGTCCTGTGCTGGCAGAGGAGGGAGGGGAATGATTTACAGTGATATTACATTGGGTGTTTGCTATGGGCCACTTGTAGGAATCTCCATCTTCCTGAATGTTTTGGGCACTAAGTTCCCCTTCAGTGTTGTAGTAGTGAACAGCACTTTACTCGAGTTTAGAGATCATCTGACTAAAAGGTACAGACTTAATTCCCCAGATTATTTAAATGAAATTGGATGGCAAGAGTTTCTGTGAAAATCATTACCCTCAGCCACTTCAATTTCTTCTTTGGCAAGATATATTTTACACAATACACTACTTTTGTAACTGTATCTCTGTATTAACAGCAGTGCAGAGACTCAATATGCACAGAACGTCAGCAAATGTCTGGATGTCCATAACACAAGGACTATGCTCAGCTACTGCTCAGTCTCTGCTGGCTTTTTGGCTTGATATTTTCATACCCAGTTGCCATAAAGTACTGCTGTAGCGTGTTGGATTTGCCAGCTCTGCGCTGACTGCTTTAGTAGGAGGTCTGAGTAGGCTAGATGAGGCTGAACAGTGTTTATAATTGGATTGTATTTTACAGAGTCTAATATGATTTGGTTTTAAACATACAAAGAAAAATTAGCTTTTTAATAGAATTCAAGCAGATCATAATAAGCAAGTTGTTGGCAAAAGTCATTCTGGTGTAGAGAAGTCTTAAGTCTTATCTTAACTGACTAACAGTGTACATTAATCACAAACTCCTACAAGTTAATATTAACTCAATTAGACTGAAATCACCATTATACTATATTTTGGAAATTCATTAAATAAGGAAGTTTGTGCTTATGTTCAGTTGCGTCACTTCTCTTATGATCCATTTTGTTTTCAGTTTTATCTTTTTTTTAAGTCCTTAGCACTTACTAGTTATTAAAGAGAGTAGTCATGCCTATAGTTAAAACACTGTCTAAATTGTTAACAGGACTGAAGAAAAAACTGCAGCAGCATCCTATTTTGCTTCAAGACTTGCAACAAATGACTTCCTGGTTTTGTTTGGGTTTTTTACTGCAATTTTCTCTGTATGTTTTTTGTTTTTTAATTTGGAGTATTATATTTGGCCTTCACGAGCAGGCCTGTTGCATTTTGTGTTCCTAAGTAATCACATTGGTGTCCTTACATAGATAAGAGGAAATTGCCCTAAAATTCCTAGTATTGGTATCTCTGAACATTTTGATGAATTTATTTTTTTTTTTCTTAACCTTTTTTTCAAAATCCTACATGAATAATGATACAATGTTGATGCTATCACTTATGAAAGGAAAAAAATTAACACAAACTGTAGAGCTGTTGACTAATAAGAAACACAGTTTATCCATGACAGTCTGGGGTAGGGATGTCATTGCTGAAATGGAAGTTCTTGCTCTCTTAACCCTTAATGCATCTGCCAAAAAACTGTTGATAACTTCTGATTTTTATTTCGTTTCAGCAGAAAAATTTGGAGTCATGAATCTATGAAACATTTTGATTGGAAGTATCAGTTAGCCCCTTTCTGAAAAGAAGATTCTGGAAAAACATAATTTTGAAAGTTTTAATGGAATAGGTACATTTGAAAGGAATCCTTAGACTTTAACTGATAGGGCAGTGGAGCTTCTGAAAGGTTTAAGTGATGGAATAATAGATATCACAAAAAAGATGTGACATAGAGCAAAAAAGATGACAATAAGATGCAAGAATCTCAGGTGGCACTAGCTAGCTTATTGCCTTTGCAATCGATGCAGCAGCAATAGTTCCTGTGTATTTATGTAATTGTTGTAATAAAATTTAATTAAGCTTCTGAAAGTAAAATGCTTTAGCATTTCTTGTTGGTTTTTGTCTCCTCCCCTGCCATTTTGGGTAAACAAGTTGATACAGAAGAAGAGCAGAAGCAATTCTGGTATGAATATGAGTATTGCATATTCCTAGACAGATATCTAGGTGTAGAGTGGTTTTTCTCTATTTTAAACCAGTTTTGACTGTTACATATGTTTGCATGTCGATACTGGTTTGCATAAATTAAACCTCAATTTCATAAAGATAATGACAGCTACTGCTGTCTTCTCTATTCTTAGTTTTGTTCTTTAAAAAAAAAAATTCCTGGAAGTTAAAACTCAAATCTTCTAATTATGGGACAAAATGTCAGAAAGAAGAAACAAAAGAACAAGAGATCTGCTTCTGCCCGCCTCTTTTGTCTGAAACCTTGTTTAAAAACCTGACTTGCTCCTTCCAGTATTGCCAAGTCATCCTACTCCAAAGGGATGCTCAGGATTTATAGGATTAATTCCCTAGAAGCCTAGGCTGTAGCTGATTTTTTTAATGCTGCCTTCATTTAGTTACAGGGGATCTTTTCTATTTCTACAATACATGTATAAGATAAAGAAACTATATACTTAAATTAGACATGCCTCCCATTCTGTTACAACTCAAGTTATTTTTAAGTACCGCTAGAGCAGAACTTCAAAAGCAGGCAGTGTCTAATTCTTGTTCTTCTAATGAGTTCTTACAAACTGCATCTAACTCAAAAATATCCATCATCATCCTACCACTCCAGAGCTGTCCGTAACAGGACATGGCTTTGTCAGTTCCTCATTTTAAGAGGAAATATCTCCTGTTATATCTCTTGCATTGAGACTCATTGCACCATGACCTGAAGCAAATGTTTGTCTTATATTTCATAATATGGGCTGGCTGGTGGGAGAAAGTAAACCTTAGCAAAGGGAGAAAATATATGTGTCTTACAAAAGTAACTAACCTATTTTTAGGTTATGGGATCCCACCTTTTTCCTGCTGTCTGAAGGATGTAAATCAGTATAAGTAGGCCCCACACATATTCTGACATAAACACATTGCTAATAACATGAATATCAGAACTTTTGTCCCTTGCTCCAAAATTTCTGAAATTCTACTGAATTTCACAGAACCCAGTAAATTGGCTGTATTCAACAACTGAAAAAATGGGTAGAGCATCTTTTTCTGCAAGAGGGCAGGAAATATTTTTATGAATTGCTCCCTTTGCCTTTCAGGTGGCTGCAGTACTGCACCTAGGGAATCTCCAGGAAATGTAGATCTTGCTCTTGGCAGAGGTACTCTGTTGGCTGCTCAGCAGCAAAACAAGGGAGAATGAGTCCCGGTATAAATAATAACGGCAGCTCTGATTGCATAGAGGATGAAGTTAATGAGCAGTGTTTTGTTCTGGACATCAGCTTCTGGCTTTCTCATGTTGCCTCAGATGTACAGTCTTTCAAATACAAACCTCCGGGTTGGATTTTGGGGCATGGAGCTTCCATGGCCCCTGCTGATGGTAGGTAGGCAAGCAGTTTCTCAGTTTTCATGGACAGTCTGATCAGTTTTTCAGTGTACTTTCTGAGAGAGCTCAAAAGTAGTGCATTCTGGGTGTCTCTACTTCTGTCCTGCGACTTCTCTCAGGAAATAGCGAAGCTAATTTTAGAAGCAAAAACAGTTGAAAAAGGCCCATTGCAAACACAGCCAGATTATCTCCCGTCTAATCAGTTATGAAATCTGGTTGATGCTAAATTTTTTTCTTAGCAGAATGTTTATTAATCTTGAAGGGGGTGGGAAGAAAAACAACACAAGATCTTTTATGAGACAGACATAAATGAACAGAAGCTCTTTAAAAATGAATTTGTGGGAACTGGGAGATTGATGTAATAGATCACAGGAACAGAAAGGCCAGATGACAGCTTTCTGTGTAAATGTTGGCATAAAATCAGATAGAGAGAAAAGAAACTATGGTATTTTTTGCCTGACGTGACCTGAGGAAAAATACTGGCTGTTGTGCAGCTCTTGCATACTTATCTCAGGCATATCACGTTCCGGAGTGATTAAAATACAACTTCTGGTGACAGCAGGAACCCAAATGCCCTTCTGAATTGTGCGCAAAGTGCGACAGTTGTTTCTTCAGCCTAGGTCATATTTCAGTGTATGTTTTAACAAAAACTTTTTATTGCATTTGATTCCTATATCATTGCTCTGAATGAAAACATAGGAAATACAAAATCTTATAGCAATATACTGTTTATAAGGGGAAAGGTAACCTCTTGTTAGGGTCTATGAATGTTGTATGAATTCACATTGTAGCAGAAAGGCAGAGAAGACAAAAATGAAATTACTTGTATTTTTAAATCTTTCATCTAAAAACTTTTACTGCTGTTTTTAAGTTGTGTTGCAGAATAAACAGCTGCAGGAGAGTACTTCTTGCACCATGAGTAGAACCAGTGTTACTTCCAAAGCAAGATTAACAGTGAAGGGTCTCTTCCTATGTTGACTACAAGAGCCTGAGAGATGAACACGATTCTAAAGAAGTAGTACAAGCTTCTTCACAGGTTCTGCCATATCCCTCATCCATTCTCTGGCGTCTGCTCCTGAATAGATCTTTACCATGTTCCAGTTCACACGGAGTGGGGTTTCTTTGCACATACTGAGGATTTTGTCTTGTTTGACTCTTACATAGCTATTTCTAGACTTGAAAATGTTACTGGACTGCAGGCATGAGAAAGACTTTAGCATAAATAGAATAAGTTTGAAACTAAAAGGTTTGAACCTGGTTTTAAACACTCATGGGTTTTTGTCTGCATATTATAGCCCAGGTTACAAGGTGTCACATCATTTGGAAATGTACATACATTTCTTCCCTGATTGCTACATGAGAAACAACCAAATCCCTCTCATTTTCAGTAAGATGATGCGTCCTGGTCTTCCTTGTAATTAGCTTCAGAAAAAGAGCATTTTGTACAGAGAAAAACTGTCATAAACCTAGTGCCTCTCTAGAACATTTTGTTATAACTGATTGTGCCTCAAATGTTGTCTTTGGGAAAACTTTTTTATCTCTTTAGTCTGGGCCAAAATGAACACTGATGAGATATTTCTTGTATGATTGAAGTTCTTAGAGCACAACTGATAACAGCAGTAATAGTCATGTAACATACAGCTTGTTATAACTTTCTGCTATAGGGAGTTTTACCAAGCTCTTGTGACAAACTTTAGTGGGAACAGATGAGTTTGTGCTGAAAGCTTTTGACAAATCCTACACTGAGTATTTTTTGAGAATGGTAGGACTTTTTTGAAGATATATGTAAAGACCTAACATGAAGCACAGGAGTGAGAGCCCTAAGGCAAGGAAACTGTTCCACTATTCATGTTCTTAAAATTACTTTGGTGTTCAAGTCGCTTCTGAGCCAAAAAAAATCAGATATTAGACATCAGCAAACTCGTGAATGTTAGAATTATTTTGGGGAATCGGGATCCTTCATCTTAACCATATATTTTGCCATGATATTATGTGTGGCCCCAGTTCAAAGAAAATGTAAATACTACAATTTTCCCAAATTATTATCCCCCTGATATGCCTAAATTTCAAAGAAAAACAGTTTCTTAATAGTTTGTATGGTGCTATAAATAATATTTTTCTTGCACACTGAGAAAAGAAGAGCATTCCATGAGTTGCACTTATTGTGGGTTCTGTGGACAAAGCTTTCAAGGCCTGATGTGTTTCCACAATGCATAAAAGCCAGTCTTGCTTCTTCCAACAATAAATCAAAGACAGATCCTTAAAATACTTTGATATGAATAGCTGAACCTACTGCAAGAAATACCTTGGTAACTAAGTTGCTATCTGATCCAACCAGAGGAAGGGAACTGTATACAAAGCTTCATCACAGGTCAGATGAAGAAAAATCTTTGCCCAGAAATTTCTTGGGTTTGCTTAGTGTCAGAAGTCAGTGCCGTGTGCTGGAGGTAATGTGTTTACTGAATGATTTAATGTGTAACTGCCAGGATTGTTTTTGTTTCTGTTTTTTCATTTGCTTGAAATGAAGCCTGCCTAAAAGAAGTGACATGGCCACAACTTACTGCAATTGGCACAAATCCTGTTCTGTTACAGCTCTCTAATCCTGTTGAAGTCCACGGCAACCAAGAGAAGGATTTGACCTCATAATTATAATGTAAACCTTTGAGCTGAATTGCAAGAAAAGCTATCTCTGTACCATTTTAGTCAAAGATTTTAATGTTTCTCTTGTCTGAGAATTACTGAATGTGGAAATTCGAATTAGACTGCATCTGTTGTAAAATGACAAAACCAAAAATAAAACCTGAAAAGACAGCACTTTTCCAGGTGTGCGATTCCTTGTCTACATAAGTATCTTCTACAAATAAGTACCTTTCTGAGTAACCTGAAATAGCACTTGATCCTTTCAGTGCTGCAGGCATTTTGCTCTCCTGTGTAAGCATCAAAAGATGTGAAGTTTCAGTAGATAAATCTAGGTGTTTAGCCAGATCTTGATTAGCATGAAGGTTAGTGGCAGTATCACTCATACTGTCTGAACAACAACTATAATAATAAACCACACTCCATGACTTGACACAGTTTTATCTTCAGTACCTATCTGACAGGAGAGAGAAGCAATCAGAGCTGCAGTGAGGATGGGATTGCCAAGGACTGCTGGAAGTGTTTGAGTAAGGTTCTTTGAAGAAATTCACTACATCTTCAGATATTTCATCCAGAAACATCTATCCGTTTTGCAATGGATCTGAGGAAAGCATATGAGACACTGAACCACACTGGATGATCTTCCTACTGACCAAATCTATTCCATAATATTGTCAACGAGCCCAGTAAATACATATGGCAACCATTTCCGTTTGTGTGCAAAAGCAAATATAGCTGACCTTGTAATACATTCCTGCAGACAGTCATGTCTATGAACTCTGCATCTGCAGGGATTGCATTCATATTTCCTCAAATGCTTTGCCTAAACTCAGAAGGCTGAAATGAAACTCTTAGTTTAACTTTTTTTCACTCTTTCAAGAATGAGGCTCTCTGGAAAAGCTTGGGTTTGTTATTTGTCCCCTACTTTGAAGCAGAAGTCTCTTCTCCCTACTCTGCTTCTGTTTTCTGCTTTGCTAACATGCAATAATCTCTCACTCATGTCAATGTGGAGACTAGAGAGAATGATGCTATATTACTGTGGAATATTTTTTTAATTTGTTTTTAATCAGATTTTTATGGGATGGTGTGAAAGGACTATAAAGCTAGCAATTGATCCGCTATGACACATTCAATAAGGAAATGTAAGATTTAAGATTTCTAGATGAGAGCACTGAGATGAGAGATCATGCTGCTAAAAACACAGTAAACACTATGTGAGAATAGACTGCCTCAAGTTATAATAATTGCAGTTTTTCAACCTGCGAATTATGTACTACTCCAAGGACACTTAGATTTGCATGGTTGGAGGTAAGAAACATTTGCATTGATTCAATTATAGTAGAATTTTCCTATTGAGTTATCATATTGCACTGGGCTGTGTGGGTAGCACATTGGGGTCAACACAGGGTTCAGTGGTTTGCAAGCAGCAGCCAGCCCTGAGGACTCAGCTGTCATCCACTGTGCTGAGAGGGAGCCCAGCGCCTGCAGAGGGAGCAGCTCTTGCACCCTCTCCCTCTCTGCTCCCTCGTCTGCAGAATTTGCAACACTTTTTATAGGATTTTTTGAAGTATCTTCCTGCTACATTCTTTTTACTGTCTCCAAGGGTGATTTCGCTCTACATACTTGAGGTCAAATAAACTATAGGGAAATTCTTGACTGCATGGGAAATGTGTTTTTAGGGTTGGTGGTTTTTCCTTTAACTGAATTGTCAGTTTTGTAAGACAGCAAGATACTCAAGCAAGGACACCTCTGATGTTCAGCTTGTTCACAAAGAGTAAGTTACTGCTTCCTTGGTATCTCACCTAACACACAAATATTATTTATAGGGGGGTTTCAGTATGTTATGGCATAGTACTTTCCATGCAAGGGATCGTGATTTTTCACAATCAAGAAATAAAAAGTTTTTTATTGTTGTGGGACAGGAGATAGTAGCAGCAACTAAAATCAATGCTGGAACAAGTAAACAAAGGTTGACTTTGTGTATCGTTCACAGGCATTCATCCAAACCAAACCATTTCAGGTTCAGCCCATAAAAACAGGTTGGAATAACTGAACAAAGACACAGAGATGATACTTAAGGACAAGATGAAGTAATGAGTAAGTCAGACCTCTGTAACTGTCCTTCCCTAGGAGATCAACTCACCTTTTTGGGAACTGCTGTGAAAATTCAGATGAGCGTCAGTAGGAGATGAATGTAAATATTAGTATGCCTTGAGTAACACCAACCTGATCCCTGTGGGTCAGCTACTGCTATATTTTCCCTAACTAGTGTCCCAGTGTATTCAAAGCAAAATTATCTTCAATAAGAATAATTAGGAAGCTGTGTCTCATGACAATACCACTGGTTTGTGAGTATAGGACTCTATTTGGTTTAGCTTGTTAGGAGAGAAGTTCTCCACAACCGAAATCCTTCCCAATAGTCCCAACTGGCCAGGCATACCTTACAGCTCTTATGGTAACCAGCTTCAATTAAACAAATTCCCTTTTGGGATTTTTTAGGAATTTCTTTTTGTCCTAACCTTCTCCTGAGACATTCTTTCAGGATCTCACTGTTGTACCAGTCAGGTACTTTTCTTCTAACTCCAAATGCAGCCTATTCCCAGGCCACAGATGTTCTTTTGGTCTTAACTTGAAATACGTGCAGAAAGTGCTCAGTGTTTCTCCTCAGTATTTCTTCCAGTGGGTGTTAGCACTCATTGAAAACATGCATTTCATTTCTACTTTAAATGTACTTAACTTTTTTTTCTTGATTGACTTTTTACAGTAAACAAGCAAGCCTTCCCCTCAAAGGGCTGATTTTGGCCTCTTTATTCATATCCATCTGGGAACTTGTGCTCCTGTTATTTACAACTAATCCTTAGATTTGTGCAGAAAACTTGAAAAAAGTTAACATTTTTTTCCCATGCAGTTTCTGTGCAGAGCAATCTTCTGTAATCCATTAAGGGAAAACAAGAAATTTTTGTTTGTTTGTTTACCTATTAAATTAATGTGAATGTTACTCAAATACAAAATACATAGTGGTCAGTCATATTGAAACCTTGAATTGTCAAGTTTAAAACTAGTAGATGCTAAATGACCAACAATTTCTCTCTACTATCTCCTAAATAAGTCTGAAGGATTAGTGATGATATCTTCACTGAAGTTCTCTTGTACATTGTAGGACATTTATTGATTAACTTGTTTATTGGAGGTTATTGGTCAGTGGCTATTTTAAGACAGAGCTGCTGAGACCTCAGCTCTGCTGACCTACAATAGCCTTAGCACCTTTGATGTTATGGAAGTTTTGAATTCTCTTAAAGATTAATATCTAAAATCCATATATATTTCTGGGGGACAAACCAAGGACTGTTTGGTTTCCACTGAAACTAGCATAAATGTCATGGGTTTGTAAGAAACGCAGTTTTTTGTTTCTCTTGGTCACATAACATACAGCTGATGATGAAGAAATCAAAGGAAAAACAAAATTCTATAGTTTTCAGATCTCATTAAATTTACATTAAATCAGTGTGAAAGTTAATCCTGTAGCACAACAGAAAGGATCGTATTACAAAATATTTACTCAGACAAAACATTGTTTCTAACTGGACTTTGTATGTTGAGATGAAATAGACCTTTCTGTTGGCTGAGGTATTTTTACTTCTTGCCTGGAGGAGAGCAAAGAGCGGAGGAGAAGCAAAGGAGAACTAAGACAGGAATTTGTCAGTATATGTAAATAAATCAGTCATAGAAATCACATATGTATCAAATGCATCTGGTTTTGGGTTTTTTTAGTTTGAAGATCAAGATAAAATATTGAATCACTGGGGTCAGAAAATAGTAAAGGTAAGGGTAGACAAACTCATTGTCAGTAAGTATGTTTCCAAATTTAGAATAGCTTAATTGTCTTTCCTTGTTAGGCCTGTTTTCTAGGATTTAAAAATAGCTGTGAACACTCTTTAATCAAGACTAGCAAACTTCAATCGGGCGGTGTCCTGTGTTAAGCATCCTGCAGGTCTGTGCTGTCTGGGTGGTCACAGTGGGGACAGATTTATGAATTTTTTCCGAGTGCCTCCTGGACAGCTGGGAGACTGCTATTCTTTTTTGGCATATGGATGAGTGCCAGTTGTGGTAGTGACAAAACTTAAAGTTGGGCAATGCCCTTTGCCTTGAGACAATTACCTCCAGTGAAAAACAGATGTGGGATTTATCTTGCCCACTTTCAGATGTATAGGTGCTGTTACTGAGCTGCTTGACTAGCACTGCACTTAGCGAAAAGAAATGGGTTCATGTGGACTGTCATTTGCCTGCTTTATTTTAAACATCTTTCCATTTAAAGTAGAGTACACAACTTTGAAATGTCTATTTCTCTTCTCTAATCATAAAAGAAAGCCAGGCAGTGAGTCCAAGCATAGAATTTTTTATTTAGGAGTGTGAACTTGGGCAAACCCCCCTCCCACTCAAAAGAGGCTGTTGCTAGTGCCTCCTCTCTGCTAATTCTATTCATCAGAGCCCATGCAGGGCTGTTAATCTTGCAGCACTTAGTCAAGATCCAAAAGAGGCCCTTATGTCCTCTGGGGACTTATTGGAGGAGCAGGTAAATAAAATTTTTCCACCCCAGGAACTTCTTGGGGATCCCACACTCAGTGGGGATAGAAGACTAGAGTGCAAATGGGCAGCTACTCCTTTTACCTCCTCTCTCCCCTCATGTCTGATATAAGGGGATTTACCACCTTGCTTTACTAAAATATTTCAAACTGATGTTTACCAAACTCTTGGATTTAGACCATGCTGTTCTAAAAGGTGTATGTCCTATTCTCCACTGCTCTGTGCGAAAAGAGCAATTCTGGGGAGAAAACTGCCTAGTAATTCACAAGAATTTTTAAGAGTTGCTAGTTGATCTAAAAGAATTCTGCTTACACCTTTAAATTACTATATTCACATATGTGATTGTTTTTCAGTGCTTCTCCTACTTATACTATCCTTAAACTTTAAAAAAAAAAAAAAAAAAGAACTGTTTCTCCAACTGTTTAAAAAATAAAGAAATAATTTCTTCCTACAGATGTTAGCTTATTTATGTAATTGGGATAAATCTTAATTGAATATATATCTGTAACATTCCACTAATTTCAGTGAGAAAGAACCCATTAGAACTGGTAACTGAAGTGAAACTCTGCTGATTAAAAACAGCTGATGACCCAAGAACAGTAGAAATGCCATTATATATGTTTATAATGACCTTTGAAATGGAATAAGAAAATTACTGTGAAAAGTTCTGGAGGGAGGAAAATATGGCAATATCTCTGCATATTGTATTGTCTTAAAAATTGACTCAAGCAAGAATGACTTATTTTGGAAAACAGAGAATCTAATTAAATATCCATGAAAGGTCTGAAAACTGCATGATTACAGTCACTAATAAAAATAGCTTTCTATAAGCTAGATAGGGGATTTCAGCGAAATATCCGAGTGCAGATGTGGACAACTCATTAGATGTGTTGGGAGGTGGGGTTGCCTGAGTTTTATCTAGTAGAATAATTAAGAACTCTTAAGTCATAATAAGTGTTACAGTGTGACTTATTGTGGTTACCATTCCCCCTCCTGCATCTCTATTCTCTCCCATATTGCCTTGTTTGTAACTTTTCCTTGTGCATTGCAGGGTCATAGTAAATGCCTGCAACTATTGTACCTTGATGCTTGATTAAAGTAGATGAGAAGGAGGAAGGTGGAGGAAGAGAGATTTGTGCAGTTAGAGGAATGCTTTTATAATCTGGTAAAATATGCTGAAGAAGAAAAAAAGTAATTCATATGAAATGAATGGTTCCTAAATGATCAATGGCTTATTAGACTCCAAACTGTTTCTTTTCAAAGATGAACTGGTCATATTGCTCATCAGTCATTTCTACCATCAAGGCAACCAGAGTTGTGGAAAGTAATGTCTATAGATATTTCCTCTTATTATGCTCGGAGTTGAACTTAAACTTCTTTTTTTTTTTTTTTTTCTCTTCAAATATTGTTGTATTTGAAACCTCTCTGTTGTACAATCATTTTGAAAACTGTCTTAACTAAGTTATTTCTTCATCATCTTTATCTCATCAGTCTCAGTAGAAATGCTCAATTACAAGTTCTCTGACCTTACCCTATGGATATGTGCTAATAGCCCTGATAGTAAGTACAGGTTTTTTTCAGCCCTGGCTTTTCTAAGTCTAACATGGAGTTAGAAGCACACTTATAAGCACTGATGAGAAAGAAAGTAGTGTTCCACTCATATGAGTATTAGTTGCTGCACAAAAAACTTCATGGGACTGCAAAGTTTCATTTCCTTCCTCTCCCTTGGCTTGAAAAGTTCTAATATTTCTTGCTCTCTATTGATGTATACTATTTATAACTTCTAGCTACCCAGGTCACCTTCACTGTAGTTCCCCTGCTAGTTTAGAAGAATGTTATTTTCTTTTTGTCTAAAATTACTCTAGTGTGCTTTATCTTCTCTGTTTCCTCTTATTCTTCCCCAGATCATTGTTCTTGATGTTATTTCTAAAATGAATGTATTGATTTCCTGTCTCTCTCCCTGTCTTTTGTTTATTAAGATGATAAATGTTTCAAGATAAATCCTGTCATTTATTACATATATTGGATCTCTTTTTGATCTTACAAGAAAACTGCTACCTGAAATTTAAGAGCTGGATCACAAGTGTAATAACTCTAGAAGAGCCATCGAACACCTCTGTGTTGTTTCATTACTTCATTTCCAAGTTGCTGGTAACAAAGGACTATTTGTTTTCCAGGAACAGCAATATGATGTTTTGTATTTACATGTCTGAAAGTAATTTCCACTAAGTGTCTGTCAGACAAACCGATTCTAAAAAGATGCTGCTGTAACTAAACAAAGATATTTATCTTCTTTAATTTTCTCTAGCTCATAAATTGGATTCATGCAAAGCCTAAAAGCTTCAGGAACATAAATATGCTACTTCTTGACCATTCAAGCTTAAATGATTCAAAGCCAAAAGTCAAATGCAGCTCCTGAGCTGCAGCTCCTTTGGGTTTAAAAGCTATAAGCATATGAAACCAAAGTTTTCTTTTCCTACTGGGAACCCTAACCCAGCCTAGGTTTCTTTGATGTGTTAAATAGTTTGATTTAAAAGTGAATGTTTTCTCTGGTCATTTTGCAGTTTGCTCACTTAGAGCCAAGTCTTAATTGGTGTGAACTCGAATACCTCTAGTCCTGGGGGAAACTCCTGCCTCAAAGTGCAGTGCCCTCACTGCTATGTATAAACCTTTCTTTAAATTGAAACTTATAATCTCATATCTGTCTGCTTCTGCTGATGTGCTGCAGTTAGATTTCTCTGGATAAAGGCAGCCAAGGATTGTTCTGCAGAATTGAATGCTTCTTGGGTGCAAAGGGTGCAAAGGAAGAGAAAAGAGGCACATGAGCATATGAATCTGGGGAGACAGAAAAGGAGGTATGAAAAACAAAACTGGATGAAGAGCATGGACCCACAAGAGTGGGGAAAGGTGAAAAAGGATAGGTGGACACTACTCTCTGCTTGTTTGCTCACAAACATCAGGAGGATGGTATCCCAAAGTATCCTGCTGGAAGCAGAGGCTGGAGCACCTGGACCCTGTGTCCAAAGGGCAGCGTGGGTGGTGCTGGACTTCAGTACAGCTATGGCACTGCTTAAGGATATGATCTAAATAGTCAAAACAAAAGATAAGCCAGTCCATGTGTTGGAACATGGCTGGGTACCATTGACTTGGGCAGAATTTCACTCCAGCAGAGGTTTACTCCAGTCATGGTCCTATATTTGGAAAGATAAACATGAATGTATGCTTATATCCTGAATGCAAGTTAATCAAGTTAGATAAGACAAGAGAAAGTAAATATAAGTAATAGTATAGACCAGGATGCCAGCTGATCTTGTGATTTGACAGGTCACTTCTCAATATTTGTTCTGCTAAAAAGAAAACATGTATGTCTTTGTAATGTTTGTGAATGGATTCATTTATTTGTCTTTATGCTTTTCTACTGCAGTACCATAAACGAGACAAGTGATTAATGTACAACATGAGCACTCTGAGTGACACATCAAAAGCTTCCACTGAAGCCCAGCAATGAATATGGCAAGAGGAAGATGCGTTATGTGTACAGTATGTAAAAGGATCTGTGGGGAGCTGAGGATGTTTACACAGCCATAAAGGGAACAGGTGTGTGTGTGACTCCAGAGAAAACCCAACATTCTGTTTATCAAAGGAAGCCTCTTGTTTTTTCATGGAGTCGTCCTTGTGTTTGCATCTCTGGACAAGAGAAATAGGGAGCAATAGAAAAACAGCTGCACTATCAAACCTTCTTCCTGAAGGTTGCTTTGCATGGGGATGGTTGAAAGGCTTGGCTCAGGCAGAGAGATGTAGTTGTGCAGTCAGCTCCTGGGTGGGAGCCCTGCTTTATCTCTATGCAATAGAATAATTTCCATCTGCTTGGTTGAAGCAGAAACCCTCTCTGTTTCTGAAATACTTGGCATAGTGTTGACACTAGGATTACAATTTTCCATTGTTGTTTTGACCCTCGGATAACTTCTTTTATGGACAAAAGCTTACTGGCTGTACGTTTTGTATTTTATGTAACTGGCATTCTGTCACATTGGCTTTTCTGCTGCATTTTCATTAGCAGAAGGAAACTGCAAGACAGTGGCTGTACATAGATGACTTCACTTGTTTCTAGTAAGGCCGTGCTGAGTGGCACTGAAGAGTGATGTCCTGACCACTGGAGATGTAAGCTGTAGAGTTAACTCTACATCTGAGTGATTTCCAGATCCAAATTAGAGATGGAAACCCTTTTTTGTCTCTTTCAGGCCAGTGAAAGTCATCTCAGGGTCCCAAGTGTCAAACAGCATTTCTCCATCTTGTATATAATGACAAACAATAAATATTCTATTAGGCCATATCAGGGCTTTAGCAACAGCAATAAAGAGGCTGTGATGTGCATATGCAGCTTTGCAAATGTTTTTATTTATGGTGTTCAAGATGAAATAAAGCTACATTCCCTCTAGCCCAGGAGAGCTTGGAGTAGAAACTCAGTGAGGGACAGACACTGGTTGACTATCACAATGGCTCCCTTGTGTTGCAAGTGATAGGGATCCCAATGGGGAGTGAGAGGTTATGGTCAGTGTGGGTGCAGGCTCCAGCTTGGAGGTCAGTGGCGGTGGGAAGGAAGAAGGAGCTGCAGCTGCCCAGTCACCCTTCTCCAGGAAGAAGGAGTATGTCTGGTCAGTGACTTTGCAGAAAGAAAATTTGCAGGTTTAAGTTAGATCAGCCATAGAGCATTTACAAAAAAAACCCAACAAACCCCAAATAACAAAACAATTAATATTCTTTCTAGTTTTAGGTATATACTACTATTCACAGATGGTGAGCCTGATAGCTTTTATGCTGAATAGTGGCAATAATAAAGTGACTTCAAAACCAAAATACGCATTTTTGTATATGCTGAAAAACTATTTAAGCTGCATTTGCAAAACATAACCCCTGACTGAACTTTGAAATATCTGCTTCTAGAAATATAAGCCAATGCCTTTTTATAGCAGCATACCAACAAGGATAATTTATGTATTTCACAGTATAGAAAATCCTGGAGGCAGTGTTATTTTTAGCTGTGTAACCTTTAAGCATATTCATCTATATACTAGTAAATTAGTTTTTAACAGGTGAATGACTTAATATAGGAAGGCAAATGAATTACAGATGTAGTTAATGTCTGTCCAAATTGTTTTTTTTCCTGGCTCTAAATTATTCATCTGGGATGGCCAGAAGCCAGCTATGGGGATTATTGATAAAAGCAAGTTAAGAATAGATTAGAACATTTCCCTTGTGAAATATAATGTTTCTTTGTTGACTGTGTTATTTTCCATCTTCCATTAAGTGTTACAAGCCAGGCTTTTTTAACCCAATTTTAAACTATGCATGTTCTACTTATATTAATATAGATGCTTGAGTTTTTTGTTTACAGGGTGAAGGATGTTGTAAGCAAGAAGGCAAACATTTCAGCATTTTGAGGGTTAGATTTTGTGGGGAAGTAAAACTCTACTTTTCTGACTTGCCAGCTGTCTGAGCAGGCTGGCTGAAATGTGCAGTACCAATTAATTTTAGTCCATGGTGCAAGGACAGTCAGAATTTTCCTGTGGGTATCAAAGTTTTAGACCAGCTGCGATTTTGTGTATTTTTTTGTACTCTTTTTTTTACTATTGCTCTTTGTTTTTAATAAATCCAGATTTCTGAGAAGATTAAAAAAGTTTTTGGCATGTACCAAAAGATGAAGGGATTGAGTTACATATGGGGAATTCATTTGAAATGTGACAGTGAAAAAAACACAGTTGATTTTAAAGCATAAATGAAGTTTTCATCTAGATGATGTGCAAGAATACTCTTATAACTATGAAAAATATATGAAGACTGTACAGAGGTGTAATAAATGTGAAGTGACTCTGCCCCTGTGGAGGTCATAAGGACTTTTTTCTACTGTAGTGCAGTGAGATGCTTTGTTGCATCTGAGATTCATTTGGGCTCTCACCTGTCATGCAGAGGTTGTAACTGAAATGAAGAAAACAGGCCAGAAGGGTGAAAAAGTGAATGATTCACTAATGAGGAAACAAAAATATATAAAAACACTGAGTTGTTAAAGTGTTGGGGCCTGGGCTGTGAGATCCGAGTTGGAGTTGATCTATGGATGAGTCACAACCCAGCAGTGTGTCTTGTTCTCCAAGTGGTTTCAGGCCCCACAGACAGAACCTGGTCCACCTGTGTGAGGCCCTGCCTTCCCCCAGGTGATCATGGTTGGGGTGGTGGGTGAGGCTAGAGCTATATTAACCAAGAACCGACCAGTTTGAGAGAAGAAATAAGAAACTGATCAGTTAGAAGAGAGTTCCTGTTGGGGCTAGTCAAAGTGAGTTCCTGCTGGGAGCAGCTTGCTGAGTTCTCTCTCAGTGGTGTGTTTCCACTTTGGCTGCTTTGAGATGGAGAAGAGGAAACAGAGAATAAAAGAACAAAAGACGAAGTTATGCTGAGGGAATGTTGCTGAATTTGGTATTGGCTTGAGGAAGAAGAGAGCTAGCAGCACAGTTGTCCAAAATCCTGAGGGTTCTTATGGAAAAGAATTGGAGTATTTGAGTCCTTGGTCATCTTTCTCATCTATGTCGTGGTGAATAGCTGTAAGGAAGGAGTGACAAAAACAGTGGCATTGAATAATTCTTGTAATCTGTACCAGAGGTGTGGAGAAAGGAATGCAGGCAATAAGCAGATAAGCCCTAAATATTCATCTCTAAACTTTGACCTTGTCTGCTTGTGTTATCAGCATATATTTTCTCAGCCATTTTTCCCAGTATGTAATGAGTATCATTCTTATATATATTGTCAGAACTATCCTATTTATTTCCGTGAATGCTTTTTCCAATCCTGAGATTAATGTTTTCTGTGTACTATGCTTCCATGTGACTTTTTAACTGTAAGATAACTGTAAAACAAACTGCAATTGATCAGCTATGCTGGTAATACAAGAGAAAGTGTCACTCTAATCGTCTTTCCTGGCAGCCTCCCTGCTTATGATCTTTCTCCAGCTGTAAATTTTTGAGCCATTTGATATGGTGGGTAATTTGATAATATGAGTAAAGAAAGTTTGTCTTTAGA
Organism: Brachypteracias leptosomus; assembly: GCA_013401335.1. Classification (NCBI taxonomy): domain Eukaryota; kingdom Metazoa; phylum Chordata; class Aves; order Coraciiformes; family Brachypteraciidae; genus Brachypteracias; species Brachypteracias leptosomus. The sequence goes on from VYZX01030650.1 coordinate 94,393, forward strand.
CAAGCCAAGGCTATATGAGGTGCAGGTTGCATATATGAAGATACTGTATTTAAAATGTCCAGCCTTCTTATTTTCATCTCTCATCTTTGAATTTGTGTGTAACTGGGGCAACTGGAAATACCTTAATGGTGTGAATTGTGGTCCTTCTCCATGAAATGTCATTACCATTGCAGTCATTATTCAAATGGTCTTCTCCTAGAAAAGGAGATTTGGTGAGAAATAGCAAGTGGGGTCCTGTGGAAACTGCATGATCTAGCTTACATAAGATTTATAGAGGCACACAATCATCAGAGTTGACAGAAATAGATGGAAGTTGGAAGTAGAAGATAGCTCCGGTGGACTTTAAAACATACTGTCTCTCAGAAGATTATTTTTCATTTGTTAATGTGCTAATTTAAGATACATATCATGTTGTAGACATTTGCAGTTTTTTAAGATTATTGCTGTTAGCAATGCAACAGCTTGTTTTGCTGCTTTTTGTTCTTCCCTGCCCTACCTCTTCCTTCCTCTGTCCTTTCCTCTGTTCACTTTTGGCTGTGCAGTCCTGCCCCATCCTTGAACTAGTTCTGAACCATAATTGAGCTTTCTAACATAATAAAAACTATTAAACATTTTTTCTGGATAATTTTCTGCCATTTCAACGAGTTCAAACAGAAGGACCTGACAAGGTCCAGAGCAGACCGTGGTCAAGCTGACTAAGAGCAGAAGTGTGGCTAGATGTGCAGAGGGATTTTTCAGTAATAGCATGAGAGTCAAGTATTACCAGCATTGCATTTGTTTGTACTTGTTCTGCTGACAAACTGTAGAGGAACTGTAGGCCTGTACAGAAACTCTTTGCCAAAACACCCCAGTTTGACAAAAATGCATGGCTTAGAGACTATATGTCAGAGCAAATGCAGCCAGAACTGCAAGCCCTGCATGGCACAGTGGAAAATGCTTCACTGGTTAACCTTGGCGCTGTCATTTCCTTTCTACCGATATGAAAAGTTTTCTCCTCCTGGACTTTTGCATTGTGTTTCCCTGAAACATGTATCTCCCTCATGGAAATTATGCTAATGTCAGTGTGCGCATATAAAAAAATAAAAAACTGACAATGGCACAAAAAGTACAGGACTAAAATAGGTTTTGCTGGAAAGAAAAAATAAAATTTCTGTGTAGCAATAGGAGACCTAATTTCCTTGAAATGTATTTAAATTATAAGGGGATAATTCTGTTTACCAGTCTGCAAAAGTCTCATTTTAAAAATGAACAACCCCAGGTTCCGGTATAAATTGGGGAATTACCTATTAGAGAGCAGTGTAGGGAAAAGGGACCTGGGAGTCCTGGTGGACAGCAGGATGACCATGAGCCAGCAATGTGCCCTTGNCAAATTTTGTGACAATGAAGTAAAAACCCCTCAGATCTAAAAGCAGATTAATTTGCTGCCCCACATTTTTAACAACTGGAAGAGTTTTGTTCATGTTTTAAAACAAGCTGACCTTCTAGCAGGAGCCAGGCATGAAGCTTTTTGCCAAAGGTGAATGGTTTGGAAAACTCTTAAGCGTGTGTGAAAAGGGAAACAGTGGAAACTATTCTGTTTGGAGCGCGCTTGGGCTCTGGAAAACAGCTATGCAGAAGCGTCAGCCTCTGACTAAATAGGTCTGTTTTCTATGTGTATAATCAAACTCAGCTTGCTCCCTGTTTCATGTCCTGCATGCAGGTTGTTACAATCACTGCAGTCAATATATAGGCACTCGTGGTTTAATCACTTAGTGCTTTCTAGCCAACAGTGAATGAAGTAGATGCTATCTCAACTCTGGCCGTAAGTGGAATTGCTCTGCAAAGAGTGGGAGACTGAAGTTCCTTAATTCAAAGAAGGAAATGTAGAAGGAGTTTAGTATGTATACGACCTCAACATTTAAGTACAGGGAGGCATTTGCTTTGCAGACTTTTCTTCGCACATCTCGCTTCATCCTTCCAGCTGCTTGCCATACCCCTGGTCCCAGTATAGTCCCTATTGGGGACATGTGCAGAGAGCTGGGACTCTGTAGTACAGAGCTGCTAAGCATGCTAGAGGCCACCCTGCCATATGAAACATACGTGTCCCTTTGCCAGAGTCTGATGGGCAAGGATCAGGTCTGTCTTTTGTGAGTGTCACTCCAAAACTTCCAGAAAGGAAGCACTGAGACTTTAGGCCTAACAACATGCATGAGTAATGCCACTGAAGTCAATAGAGCTTCTGCTAATATTCTGCTGATGACTTGAGGTCCTAAATTGTGACGGGAGGCATCCACAAATGTCTATTTTGATGTAAGTACATGTATTGCACATTGTTACCTTTATACTTCAACTTTCCATCAGATTTTAAGCTCATCTAAGAACTCCTGAGGTGTAAGAGGGCAGGTATAAATGAACTGAAATTGAGTGTAATTTGTCTGACAGGGGAAGTTAATAATGTTAGTCTTTGAGAGAACTATAGCAAGAAACATAAATAGGAGCAGAACACTGTGTTCCTTGTTCAGTGTCTTGCACTAGTCTTGACATGTGAGCAATCTACCAACACAAATAATGTTATCAGATCAAAATCTCCAGCCAATAATAAATCTCTCCTGGCATTAGCAAAGCTCTCACTGTACAGCAATGTGACCTCTGGTCAGGAAGAGACTTTATACTTTGTCAGACATGCTTGCAGTTTGTATGAAGCAAGTTGCACCTGTACTTGTGAGATGTGTGGCACAGGTCAGAAAAAACAAGAGAGACATAGGAAGGTGTAAATTGATACAGTATATGTGTTGATGAGGTTATCTTCCAGCTACCCAGCACAGCTGCAGAGGCCAGTAAGTGCTTACAAAACACAGCAGAAGTGGGCAGAGAGCAGATGCCTGGTGGCATATGGGTTATAGCTCAGAATTGGATGTTATTGATTTCAAATTGTTCACTGCTAGCTTTTGCCAGTAAAGGTAAACCTCTCCATAAAAATGTGTAATACTTTGAAAAACTGGTGATAGGTTGATAATGAAACCTACTTTCAAAATTACTGGCATTTCCACATACAGAAAAATTTGTCTTTTCATCTTAAAAACTATTTGAGAATAACATTCAATGCAGAAACCCCAGTACAATATATGAGACTTTTCCTCTTTTGAATGAGCTGGTTATGAAAGAGCAAAGTTCAGTATTCTTTTATTTATAGACATTTCAGTGGCAGTGGGTGTTTTGTTGTAACTGAGTGCTTACATGCTATCAGCATCCATCAGCGCATTTCAGATAGATCCCAAACCAGGAGCTCTAGGATTTTTCCATTCCCTCCTCTGCATTTTCCAAGCCTTTGAAATCCTAATCACAGACTGTATCACGAGTCACAATGAGTGGGTGAAGCATTAGGAAGAATATCAAGATATGCTGTTTCTATCAGAAAAATAACATGTATTTGGTTCAAAATTATTGGCTAGTATTAAACTCTTTTGAAGTCAGTAGTGAGAATCTACTGACTCTACTGCAAGATGAATTATTCCAAGAGAGTCAGCACAAATATTCAGAGCTACTTAGCTAGAAGTAGCAGGCTATCAGAAAACCAGAGATAAAATACTACATTAAATGCACGTATATACTGTTTGTGTACTAAGCAGAAAAAGAAGGGTGCACAGCACACCAGGAGAGAGTAAGAGGAGAGAGAGAGAGAGATAAGGTAAATTCTATTTTACGCCATGAAATTGTGTCTGAAAACACAGTGTATCTATCTGTGAATAGTGTGAATGAACCTGAACTATATAGGAAAATAAGACAGGATCTGCACTGTTAGATGTACAACTGATGACAGAGGACATTCCCTGTACTTTTTGCACTGTACAGACAGGAGGAAGAGATAGTTGCATGAAGGCAGCACCAGGCAGTCAGGATTTCCTCCGTGAGAATTTCTGGTGAATATCACAGAGCATTGTGTGTTACACAAACAGATACTGCAACAGCGCATAAATTATACAGGTACATCTGTGTTAAAAGATCATAATAATGGCTGCAAAATTGGGCATGCAAAAGAAATGCTTAAATTACGCTTCCTTGTAAAATTTTTGCTTTGTCTTTCTTGAGTATATGCATCAAGACATCGTCTTTAAATCTAGAATTCAAATACTGCTTTGATTTCCAAAGACACTTTAAATAAATACTGTTGTCCCAGTTTGGACACGGCTGCTGCCAGTTCGTACTTCCATCTCTGTGCAGATTGTTCACACGTAGGTGACATATGAAATCTGCATGGAACTGGTATTTTTTGGTGCCCTTCTGCATTCTCTAGTTTCTGTACTGCTTTGCCATTGCACAGTACGTCTATAAACATAACCCGCAATCACCTTTTGTGCTTTCTCATTTTCTCCCCAAACAAGAATGGTCTGGTCTGGACTTCGTGGTAATCTCTGATGTACAAGCAATCTATCTCCAGCGATGCAGGAAAGGAGTCGCAACCCCTGTCAACAGTCCAGGTCTGCTGGTAGGAGGAGGTGTGGGGCTCAGCCTTATATTTGAAGGCAAAAGTGCACAACTTTGCACAGGCCAAAGGGACTCGGTTATTCACTTAACACACAGAGAAATGTTCCGTGTCTGCAGGATGGTGTCGAAGCCTGAGTACCCAAAACAAGACCTGTGTTTCCCTACAGCAGGGAATGGCCAGTAATGGAAGTATCTTCCTACCTTCCCGTGCAGTGGTTTGCAGCACTGCTCGCTATCTGCGTGGTTGACAGGCACAAACTCTTTTAGCTGCCCTCAAACTCTCCAGTCACTTTGAAATTTACCTGTGAGGCAGTTCCTCTGCGGAGCCCACCCACCACCTCTGCAGAGCCCGAGGACAGCAGCAAAGAGCAACCTGGCATTGGAGACTTTCATTTCATAGTGCTTTGCTAAACTATCTCAGATATTTGTATGTGACACTACCAGTGTCTCTGAAAGAATAATCAAAAGTCCTCAAAGTCTTTAAGGAAAATATGGCAAGAATTTAAGTCTTGTGTTAGAAAAGTTTGTATCATTCCCCAGAGAATTTATTTATAAATAATGTTGTCTTACATGAACTTCTTGTGCGCCCAGTCCTACTGCATCCTCTTTCTGGCTCTTGAAATGTTTAGATAGAAAATACAAATCTGTCTTATTATGCTTACTTATTTTCTGCCTTTTGCATTTACAAAGATGTAACAAGCTTTAGAGCTAAACTACAGCATTTGTTTAAAAATGTGCAGTTTCACAGGGACTCCTGCGTAAAATGTTTGAGTTCTGGGTTCTACTTGCACCTTATTTTTTCTTTCCCAGAATTCTTCTTTCCAATATAGTCCATATGGACAAGAGCTTTTTTACAATTACAGAGTGATATAAACCAAACATATTTAGGCTAGTTGCATCCATAGGCTCAGATCCTAAGTCCATCTACATGCAGATGTGAGGTCTGAACAGTACACTTCATGGAAACTGTTTTTACCCTGCAATAGACTTGACATTTGTAACAGCTCCCTGACTCTGCAGGTTGGACCTGAAAGCTAGAATAATGTGCTGTTAAATGTAACTAACAAACAAACAAAAAACCTAAACCCAAAAAAACTTTGAAAATCTTCAGATCCTTCCATACAACTACTGATTACCTTTAGGATTATGTGAAAAAACCCCTCATTCGTGAGACCTCAGGCTAGCTGCACTGAGTTGGCTTGTTGCCAATTGACAGGGTCAACACAAAGGACACAGACACCAACAAAAGGCTCAGGCTTATTTTACTGTCTATTTTAAGATAATACAGAAATAAAATGACATGGTTAGTCAAAAAAATATTACTTAACATTAGTTAGTTTCGAGCAGCCACAGGAATCAGCAGGGTAATGCACCTAATCGTTACTGCATAAAAGCAACTATAGTGATTAAGAGAGATACATTACCAATTGCCTTATTAATATGTTACCATTATTGAGATCCGCTGTTGCTAGGGAGCCCTGATACAGCGAGGTTTTGGAGAATCTGTCCCTGGAAATTGGGAAGCCCTGAGTAGTGTGTCCACTTGTAGGCGAGGCATCCGAAGTTGCTGAAAGTGGGGTCCAGCTTTTATACAGTTGAATAAACAACCTGCAAAACATCAAATGCAGGAATATTTGGTATCATCGTTCCTGCTGAATTCCACCCCAAAGGCCTGGCCAGGGCTCAAGGGGGAATTCCCTGGGAGTATCTCTGTCTATTTTGGTTTTGACCACATATCTCTCAACAAGGCCAAATGGCTGATCCCACGGCCTTGTAGCATACCTCTGATAGAGAAAGATGATCTGCTGGTTACTCTTTTACAACATGTATTACAATAAGGCTTTATGAGATGACGTCTAAATATATCCATCCACTGGCTACTGCTACACAATAAGCATTACAACAAGGCTTTATAAACTGGCATCTAAATATATTCATCTGCTGGTTACTGTACTAAAATAGCAAAATATGGATGAATAATATATTGCATGTGCGATCAATACTATGCCTATTAGATATATGTTTGTTTGTGAAGTTGATCCATAGGTCAACTCTGGTTCAGGGCCCATGTTTCAGGCCCTAGAACTTCAGTTGGGTACAAGATGTTGCACTGAGAAGTGAGAGATGCTGGTGCTGGACGAGGAATGCAGAGGGGTTACTACACTCCCTGGGAGATGTGACGAACATAGCAGCCTGTTTCGTTTCTGCACTAATTGTGAAATCACTTCTTTGTCCTCACAGAGGCAATTCTTACCTACTTTTGCAGTATTCTGTGCTAGACCTTTTGCACTTTGTGCTTGACCTTGCTGTGACCTCAGATTGCCATGGGACCGACCGTGCCTGCTGCTGGCAGGGGCTGGGACATGACTGTTCCCCATGGACAGTAACAAAGACCAGAGGCCTTTTCACCTCTTGTGCTCACACACTGGTAAATGTTAAATGAACAATGATGCAGTGCCTGTTTCTGAATTTGCATGCTGGTCCACACTCATCTATCACCTCTGCTGTCTGTCTGCAGGTTTTTCCATGATGCACTTTTATTTTGGCAGTTTCATTTGATTCTCTCAGTCTGAAACAAGAGGTTCATACATCAAAAGGGGATCCCACCCCTGTCTGTGGAGTTGTGTCCATAAATGGTATTTAGATGTATAAACTGAGTAAAACACTTGCTATTTTAAGAAGCTGCTGCTGAAAGTCTGACTTTGACCCTCCACAACTAGGTCTTAAATAATAATTTTTAAATGTTCCACAGTAGTGAGAATCTGTCATCTTTTAGCAGCCCCCTGCACTGCAACAAGGGTTCCAAGCAAAGGCAATGGCATTGCACTATATTATGTTAGTCTTAAACACTCAAAATAGTGTGAATTAAAAAGTAAAGACTTTTTAAATATTAAGGAAAAAAAAAGGATTTGAGTTGAGGGACAATGGGCAGGTTATTAGCCTTTTATTTTTTCTTCTTTTGAAAGTTATATTTCAGCCTTTGCTCTGCAACCACAAATGCTGTAAATGTTTTAAAAAGAAAATTGAATTTGCCATGTTAAACCACAATTTCAAGAACAGAGGGCTCTCATAAAAGCAAAAAAGATCCCAGAAGTTAGAAATGCTGCCTGAGTACAAGATGCTTTTAATCTACAGCTGATTCTAAGCCTTAACCTTTCACTTTCCTTTTTCACTTGCCCAAATCTTGTTAAGTAATCTCACTACAGTGTATTACTAAATACCCATTTAATTAACATGTCAAGATTGTTTTCTGCCCCTGCTCTGGTAGCAGCGAGGGGTCATTTCCTCAGTGCCTTACTTCTGCTGCTCCGCTCAGGAAGTTGTGTCACGACACGTAACTGCCACCTTACCAGATGCCAGCTGACATCTGTAGCTGCACACGATGACATCTCTAAATGAATCAAAAGGGAAGGGCAAATTACAATATGTATATCCTGGTGTGCAGCAGTGACTGATATGGAAAATATTAAGAAGCAGCATAATGAGTAGCATATGTGGGATTGCTGGATGTACATGGGGCTTCACTAAAAAAAGCCTCACATTGATAATTGTTTGAATAAGTCTGAAATCTGCAGAGTGAGAACAAAAAAAGACTGCACCTGAACTTTCTGGGCTGGCTTATGTGAACAGCAAATAAAACAAGCAGAGGACATCGGGTTTCTATTCCTAAACTGAACATTTCTTTCGGTTTTGTGCAGACTGATGTGCAAACAATGAAGGCTGCACCTTTCTGTAGTACAGGTGGGATGATGGGGAATCAATGAAAGTCCTCTCTTCTGTTGACTAGCAGCGTGGGAACGCGTGCAGACACTGCAGTGTAAATACCACCTTTGTGCTCACTGGGGCGTGTGCATAAAGCATAATCAGCTGCAGGGTTGTTACTAACCCTGTGGTGGCTCGCAGCATGAGAGGTTATTGAAGTCCACTCTGTGAGTCAGACTCTGGGCATAGTGCAAACAGTCCTTTATGAGGAAAGGCTGAGAGACCTGGGGTTGTTTAGCCTGGAGAAGAGAAGGCTGAGAGGGGATCTTATCAATGTTTATCAACATCTAAAGGACAGGTGTGAAGAGGATGGGGCCAGATAGTTTTAATTTTTTCCACAGTTCCATTTCAGTGGTGTCCAGTGATAGGACAAGGGGCAATGGGCACAAGCTGGAAGACAGGAATTTCCAGCTGAACATAAGGAAAAACTACTTTCCTTCGAAAATGATGGAGCCCTAAAACTGGCGACCCAGAGAGATTGTAGAATCTCCTGCTCTGGAAACTTTCAAAACTTGCCTTGACACGTTCCAGTGCAACCTGATCTTGGTGAACCTGGTTTAGTAGGGGGGTTGTACTAGATCATCTCCAGAGTTCCTTTTCAACTCCTACCATTCTGTGATTCTATGAGAACTATGCATGTAGGTTTAATGCCTTGTGCTATCAAGTATTTGAGAGCTCTGAGTCACTTAACCTTTCTCTCAATCACCTAAGTAGTGGGAAGCGATGAACAGATTTGCCACCAAAGCCTGTCTTGCCATGCGCTCTCGCCCCAACCCAAGAGCTAATTCTTGTGACATCAACATGGAAGGGGATGTAGGAAGCCAGCTTGCTTTCTGCTCTAGAAATGCCAGAGTTGGCATCCCGCTGAGGGTGAGAATGTGCGGGTGAGAGGGTAGGATTGCAAAACCCTAAATATAGACAGGAAGTCCCCAGCTACGCTGTTGTGGGACTACATTTCAGTCTCTGACAATAGCATGTGATTGTCAGACTGCATTTTTGCAGCACAATGCTCATTTTACCTCTTTCTCAAGTGCCTTGCACTATGCTGTTCAAGCCCTGTGTGTGCTAGCAACTTTGGCATAATATGGAAAAAAATCCCTGGCATAAAGCTAGGCAAGTACTTCCATGTTGGAGTGTACATGCTTGCCTGTGATGTTAAATAAGTTTGTCCTGAGCTCTTGCAGTGAGCGTGCAGGAAGAGAACTTTAAATCATACAGATTTTTACCACTTGTGAATGTCTGCATTTTTGCCCCTTCCTTAGCTGCACAATTCAGCAACTGGCAGCATTGGCAGTGTGTGCTTACAAGAGTGTGCAGGAGGGACAGATAAAATATGCAGCTCCTAAATCCTAGTTACAACCTCAGCAAAAGCATTGAGAAGCTTTTCAGCTTTGCCTTAACCCATTCCTATTCCTGGATCTTCACATCAGCTGAATCCCATAACTAAGTGTGCTCTGCACAACAGCACAAATTGCTGCTTGTTGCCTTGCTCATGTCAAAGAGGGCAAACACAAGACAAACCCTCCCTTTTCATGCCATGGCTGCAAACCAGTACTTGGCAATTTCTTGTAAGCAGACCATCAGCTCTAATAATCACTCAGGCCAATTTTGTTTTCATAATCTAGCTAGTCATATATTAAAGCTGTTGATACTTTTGGCCTCTGGATGATCCAGTGTGTAATTACAGAGTGTGCAAAGATGTGCTCTCATTTGTTTTAGATCTGCCTCCTAGCAGATGCAGTTGGGTGCCAGATGCTTCCCGTATTGTGTGAAGCAAGGAGGGTTGATTGTGTTGGTTTTTTTTAAGTTCTCTGCACTATTTGCAAAATTATAAACAGGCCCCTTTGTTACCTTTTTTTTTCTCTGCTTAAAATATTAAACCCTGTCAGAACTGGCTGTTGGGGAACAAGGTGTGAACTCCCTCCTGAGGACAGATCCTCCACCAGCTCCTGGCCTGGTGGGGAGATGACTCTGGATCTTCTTTCACAATCCATGTCTTTCTGCTTATGGTCTTATTCTCATGGGATTTTCTGTGGGAAATAAATCTCTGAGAGGGAAAGTTGTCCAATGCAGTAACAGGATTTCTCTTAAGCACTTGCTACTGAAGGCAGCAGGAGCCCAGAGAAGTCAAAATTGCTTTTGAAAGCTGTTCTGATGTTGCCTGAGGATTTTGTACATCTCTTTATTTTCATCTTCTCCCAGTAACATATGGCAATAAAATAAGACCTAGCGCTAGGAAATTGCTTTAGAGTTAACTCAGGTTTTACTTAAAATTTAAAACAATTCCTAAATTACTTAGCTTAATGTAATTTTAGCTTAATGTAATTCCCTGAATGGGCTAAACTAAGTAAGGAAAAGACAACTAGATACCAGCATCGAATATTTCTGTCCTGGACTGGGTAGTGTGGAATATTTTATCCCAGATTAACTATTCCACCAAATTCTCCTATGAAGAAACTGTTTAATGGAACTGTGGAAAAAATTAACCCCCCCCCTTTTTTTTTTCTCCAGGAAACCAAAGCATCACTATAACCTCATTGAATTGCTTCATATTTTCCCAGACTAAAGAACTGAGAAGGAAATTTTGAACAGAAAAGTCAAGATTTCTGTTATGCAGACATTTATAAATGTCTGCAGTCTTTATACCAACCATCTCATTTTTGCAAAAGCTTGTACTTTTCTTAAATCAGATTCATCTTGGGAGTGACAGACCTTGTTTCAGTTCGAGAAGCAAGAAAGTTAAAGCAATAACTTCTCTTTTTGTAACAAATTGTGCCAGCCCTGTTGTATAAGAGAGCCAAGTCTAAGCCAGGATGTATTTTCTCTCTAAATGTGTCCCCAAAATCTAGGTTATTTCACAAAATGAGGTTTCTTATCTCCAGTTTCCCACACACCCACGCAGGGGAATGGTTATCAGGGAGGCTGGAAGATCTCATCACTCATCGACTCCCAAAACTGTTATTATTGAACATGGTAATCAATTTTCAGGCAGCGCTTCTCAGCAAACATGTTTCAGGAAGCTACTGAGCCGGAAAGCTGATGTTGGTTGCTAACAGCAGGTAGACCAGAGAGAAAAACTTTTTAATAAGACGGGGCTGCTTCAGGGCAGGAGAAAAGGTGTGAAGCAAGAAACTGCCTCTGCTGCTAGGGCTGCCCCATCACCCACCTCCACACCAGGCTGGCTACAAAAACATGGCAGATTCTTCTACAAGAGTTCAAATTTAAAGTCACAGCTTTGATTGCAGTTTGCACATATGCCTAATTAACTCAAAATTTATGGCCCAGATGCTAGTACAACAGCTATGCTCAATGTTACAGAAAAAACCCTCACTTTTATATGCAGGATAAGATTTTTTTCTTAAAACAGTGTTGGTTAGTCTGGAATTGTAAGCAAGTTTAATGTATATATTTCTTCTGCTTTTGTTTCTTGCGCCAGTTGCTGTGGCTGTCCTAACATCCAGTACCGTATTTCTTCATTTTTCATGTCTTAACAGTTTCAGTTTAAAACAAATAAATAAAACATTGTATTTTGCTGCAATCCTACAAAATCCATGTACAGACGAGGCCTTGGAGCAATGAGAAAGGACAAAGTTAATGCTTCTGTGGCCGGTTACTTGGTTTCAGTTTGGGGCTTTTCTGAGAGGCTGAACTTGAGGGCAATATCTATTTATTCAAAACAGTTGTTATTTCATTTTTGTCTTATTTTAGTATTAGTGAGTATTTGTATTTTAAATACAATCTTTAAAGATGGTAATTCCTATCCAAGCACCAACTGATAGGTAGAAATATATGATCAGTCCTTGAAGTAAATGAGATTATTTTCTTTTGCACCAGATCTAGCTATTAATCAACAATTTGGATATATTACCTAACACCAGTCAAAGAAAAATGCTTTTAACCACCTACAGAGTGCACAAGTATCTTGTAATTAACTCAACTGTGCTTTATTTTGGGTCTAAATCAAGAGTTGTACCAGTCAGCCTTTTATATCAGCAGAAAACAGGGCAATGTTTGAAGCTGAGACTTTGAAGCAGAGCTGTTGGTTTTGGAGGGCTTGATCCTCGCTGTGAAAGCAAGCAAGTCAGTGTTACAGCAGGTGTGACTTAACTAAAGTGATGTTGGCTGAGATTCCAACACCAGCTTGATTTCAGACAAATCCAGCTTCTTGTGGAAGGTTAATCGGAAATGTAAATGCTGACTGCGTGAGGAATCTTTTTTGAAAATATACACCAGATACTCCCCCCAGGAGGAGAGCAGCTGCTGTGGAGGTCAATGGAAGGAAAGCTGTGCTGGTGGTGTGCACAAGATGTGCCTGTCAGTAACTGGTGATCATTTGGTGATATGGAAAAGCTGCATTTCAAAGGCATTTCAGATGAGACACCTGGCCCCAAGGTCATCTCTCAGTTATTTTCTGTTCCTTGGATCCAGCTTTTAGTGACCAAGGAGAGATTTGATTCTTTGTTCATAAAAAGATGACGGAGAAAAAAAGACATCTGATGTAGCTGACTTCATACTCCTGCCAAGGAGGAAATGTGGGTGAAAAGGATTCCTGAGTTTTGCAATACTGCAGCTATGGCAGTAGATGGAAACAGTAACTGGAGAATCAGAGAAGATTGCAAGAATAGAAATAATTGTCATCAGACACCAGGGTCTGCGAAAGGGAAATAACCTGCTATGTCAACTTATCCAAGCCTTTTGATGTTTCTGAAACTGCGGCAGGGGCCAATAACAGTACTTCCTTTCTTGATCCCTATTAGTGAGTAATGTATCCCCTGCCTCTTTGGGAGAGATTAGACTGGGAGGTATAGGTTACTTAGAAACACAGATGTACCCTAAATTTTCAATGAAACTTTAGCAAATCTCAGGTGAAAGTTGAAGCTGCTGAGGCAAGAGCCATTCAAGTCCTTGCTTTAACTGGAATTAGTTTGTTTGGCCTTAGTCAAAGTGTAAGTCTGGTAATTGCAGAAGAGACCATGCAGTCAATAACAACAGCTTCAGCTGCTGCTGCTGAGTTGTGCCCGTTCCCAGTAAATCATTTTCTCTGTTATAGGTAATGCATGAAAGGGGGAGAATATTTATAAACTACACAGTAAGGAAGATACTACAACAAAGTTAAAACTAATCTTCATCTCAAATACACTGGATTTTTGATTGTCAGTAAGATCTTAACTGGTTAAAGAAGATAGCACTGCTTGGTGATATTAAAATACTGTAGAAAGCAGCAAATTCAGCTGGCTCCCTTAATTGCTGGTAAACCTGGCTCCTGGAAGTGGATTTGCAGTAAAGAGTTATTCAGTCTGCTATTTGCCTTATAAAAATCGATACACTGGAGACAGTGTTCTCTATTCCATAACAGCAAGGGGTTTGCTTATTCTGGAAACTGCACTCATCACTGGAAAGCCACTAAATACATGAAGATGTATTGCTGGAAGACACGAATTTGCGTCACTACTTTTCTAGCTCTGTTTGGGAATCAGGTAACCTCCTTTTCAAAATGATGGTGCTGAGCAGATTTGTCCGTTTACACTTTTGTCCATTTGCATTATGTCAGTGACTCAGATCAGGTCACATTGGCAATGTGATAAAATTATTTTCAGGACATAATTGAACCTTGATCCTCCCAACAAGGCTTTTAAGTGTCAGTAGGTATTCAGGGGATCTGTAACATGAAATCATTTGTTGGATGTTAAACTAGCCAACGAGCTCTTCTTTTTCCTAATGACTTAACCAAGATGCCCCTTCCCTATTTGAGCATCACTACATTCACAGCTTTGCTGGTGATATCTACCATTTGCACATTGCTCCTGCAGTCTGTGAATGTCTCCTGATATACTACTATGTGGCCTGTCTGGCTAGATTATTGAGGAAGGAGGGGCAGAAAATCAATAGTGTTGTTTCCAGATGAATGACATTACTTGTGAAGAGAGTGGTGATGCACCAGAAGAAGGTGGAGGGAGGAGTGCAAAGGGGAAAGTATGACAAACTGTGAAAAAGGACTTGGACCTTGAGGTTGGTCAGTCCCGCCTTCCTATATCTCAGGCCATGGACCCCCACCAGCATGTTCCTCTCTTCCCTATCACCCTCATCTAGCATCTGGGTGGTTGGAGGATAAGTTGGATTAGTGATCTGATCCCATGGAAAACAAATCCACCAAAATAAGAAAAATTTTCTGCCTGACTAGCTTCCTTGTCCAGCTCTGCAGCAGCTGCATATCTGCCAAATCAGATGCAAGGGCAATGAGGGACGTGTAGGGACCAGGGAAGAGGAGGGAGTGGTGGAGAGTGACTGTCCCGCTTCCTGGTAAAGCTGCTACCACTGGTACGTCATACTGAAGTGTAACATGAAAACCATATCCTTCGTTTGTTTGTGTAAAATTCCCTGAATCCATGCTGCTAGCAACACCCAATGGATAGCTCACTGAGGAATGTTGATGCTGTCCCAGCAAAGGTATATCCTGTGCCTTGTCAGTCACTCAATGTTGCAGGGACTGGGAAGGATACAACCAAACAGCTGTCACCCAGCTGGCGATGTTGCTCAAGGTCCTTCAATATGCATGTTAACAGCATGCTGAGATTTCAAAAAAGCTACCCAAGTGTGGCTGGTTGTGGTAAACTGCTATTAAAATAACTCTGTGTATCCATTTGTGGCTATATCAGTTCTACAAGTGGCTTGTGCCAGGAAAAAGTAATTTGGGCCGTATTAACTCCTACAGGCACAAGCTACACTCTGCTGACAGCAAAGCAGCTCCTTTATTTCTATTCTTGGGGAGTGCAAGCAGTGATGCTTCTGCCAGCTCCTCTTGATCTGAGGAAGGGAATATTTCCTATCTGCTGGCAATCTGCTATGAGCTACACCCATGCTTCCTTAGTGACGTTTCATCCACACTCCTCTATTGTTCGTGGCCTGAAACCTCCTGCAAACCCGACAGCTGACATGTTATTTGCCTGTAAATAGTATTTTATTCCCCTCATATTTGTTTGTTTCTAGTGGCATCAATTCCTGGTCCTCCTGTTGTCATCAGCAGCACCTGCTCAAGCCCAGCCTTTCCCTCAAGACAGCTGTGGGTTAATGGTCCACCAGCCTGTTCTTACTCAAAGCAGCTGCTGCTGCCTTTGAACATTATTTCCTAACTTGTTGTCTTGTTAATGACCGCCATCATCGTTAGTCACTTACTACTTCCTAGCGGAAAATATGTTCAACACAGACTCCCCTCTGAGTCCATGCTGATTCTACTTGCTCATGTGCAAACAGCGTATGACTCTCCCATCCTGGGGCTGCCACTGAAACCTTCACTCGATGGTGATTCATGGGGCTGAAGGAAATGCTTGGAAGGTTTGTTCCCCTCATTAGTGGCCAGCCAGCCCTCTACAATGTCCTCCTTTGACTATGCTGCCTGCCACACTTCTGCCCGGATGGGAATGCTCTCTTTTCTCTAGGGAAGCCACCTCCTCTACCAAGAATACTTCTCTTCAATCCCAGTACTCCTGTAATTGTGCTGGACTGGTGGGCTGGAGTCATACTTCTGTTCCAAAAGCATATTGGTGACTCCCAGAGTGGTGTTTCAGAGAGACTCACCTTATTCTGTGGTTTCTAGATGCTATTAGAACCCAGTTATAAGCATACTCTCTGCTTTGCTGTTTCAGTTACAAGGTATTAGCTGTGATCTGGATGCTCTAGATTGGTATGAGTGCTCTGCCCAAAGCTGAGGCTCTCTATTTAATATTCCCTAATTTATCTTTCTGCCTCTTACATACGTCACTTAACTAATCAGTGACTTTGTTTCCCCATCTCTATCACAAAGTAAGGCAGTAGTGATTAGCCTTCTAATGGATGTAATGCTCCTTGCTTGGAAGACACTGGAGAAGGGCTGTAGGTGTCCTCGGCATCAATGCTGGTGGTTACCTGTGCAATACTGATGTTTCACTGAGCTGGTTATCACTCTGTAAACTCCTAGCACTGCAGAGAGCACAAGTTCAGCAGTGTACTGGGATTGTTTGATACCAGGTCCAACACCTTGCTCAAAGCCTTTATGGACACCATAAAAAACCAGGCTTTGCTCAACTAGGCTTTACATAATATTTACTCTAGGTTATATATGACAAGAACATTGTAGGGCTGGTGTATTAGCTGCGGTGTGGAGTATAGCCTATATAGTTGCTGCTTGGTGCTCCTTTTGATACTAGACATTGTTATTAGTTTGTTGCCCTGATAAATATTTGTTTTTCTCATGGGAGTGAAATTACTATAAAAGAAAATAACTAACGTTTTTATGGTGGCCAGAAGAGCTGATTAAGAAACAAATTTCTTCTGATTCCAGTCATTAAAAGTGAAGGCAGTTAGAAGCCACTTTTAGGAGATTCTCATGTTATTAGCAACCTTGAGAAAAAATATGCCAAGAGATTTGCTAAAGTTCTGGTGTGTGTGGTCTAGATACCTTCTCCAGAAGTTACAGTGCATGAGCACACCAAGACACAAGTGACCTTCCAGTGTGCAAAGTCTGCTTGTTCCAGAGCACAGTGTTTTTTATGCCATTGTAATTTTTTGCTTTTGAAAGGAAACATACAAAAGGAGAAATGATTTACAAGTCTGTATGTTTTTCAGAACACACTACTTCATAAAAAGTTGCGTACTCTTGTATTTCCTCAGAGCCAAACAGCTTCAAGACATTATTATGCAAGTGTAATGCTTTAGTTTGTGGGGAAGAAATACTTGGATAGGGGGGACTGAAAAGGAGAAGGGAGGTTGGTTAGAAGGAAAGGCTGGTGCTCTTTAATCCTTTTCAGATTTTCTATCTAAACACTTAGCTTAATGTTGATCTCTGGGAAGATAATCTGTTTGTCTCCTAGGTATTAAATGTCCAAATTCCACTGCTCTATTCTGGACATGAACTGTCTACATCAGAGCGTGAAGGCCTGTGCTCAGTGACCACTGCCAGCATCATGAAGGTCCCTGTGGCTGGGTGAAGCTCAGTTTAGCTGGGAACTGTCCTAGGATCCAATTTTCAAAGGAGATATGAAGGCTGATGCCAAGTACTGTTCTCACACTTGTATCCACCTCTTTCCAAATCTGCCTGCTGGCAGACTGTGCTACACCAGAGCTTAATCATCACAGTCCATGATGTTGTTTTGCAGCACCAACAGTCCCCTCAGGTAGCTCCAAGGCACTGATCACACTTCACCTAGCAAGAAAGAGACCCATGGAGTCCTCTGAACCTTTGGGAAATTGCTCTGAAAAAAGGCTCTGCCACATGGATTCTCCCAGGTGTTTCGAATATTTCACTTGCCAGACTATGGCAAATGACTGCCAAGGATTTGAGCTTAGCATTAATAAATGGTGGTGAGTCTTTGGGGTAGCCAAAGAATTTCTACAGCACCCTGCAGGTTTCCCTACTCCTATCAGGATTGGGAGTCTGGGATCAATGAACAGTTAGTAAATGTTGTATGTAAATCAAGAGGGTGATGTAGTATATTGTTGCTTTAGACACAAAAGACACATTCACTGTTCTTTCCCTGCTGAGTTGTGGAAAGAGCTGTATGGATGCTAAGTTGACTCTTGGCTTAGTGATTTCCTCAAAATGACAGATTTGGCCCTAATTTGTAAGTGTCTCTCTAGAGACATAGCCAAGTTGCCAGAATTCAAGATGAAAATGAATTTGATCCCTTTGTTTTAGGCTAATGCAACCTCTTCCCACAGCTAGCTCTATAGAGCACCTTGGTTTTTTCCTCTAAACAGATGAGGCCAAGAGGCTTTATGGGGAAAATTCTGTACATTTTCAATAGCTACCTACATGTTCATACAGGCACCTGTTGAAACAAGCATGATCTCCATAGCACCATAAAAATGCAGCCAGTGGGATCATGTAACTATGCCACTCCACCCTGCCCTGCATAAAGCTCTGTGACTATCTGAGCCTAGAGTCATGGCTGATTTTTTCCTCAGCTTTCAACTGTGACACATTTATGCTGTGTATTTATCTGGCATTTTCATCTTGAAGAGCCAATGCTGCCAAGCGAACTGACCTCTCCTTTTGAAATCAGAAGGACCCTGCTCCAAACCCCAGCAGCCTGCAGAGAGGATGAGTGGCAAAAGTGAGGTTTCAGCCTGCCAATGGCACTGAAGGTGCCTGCTGACCTGCCTAGTAGTCATTCCCACCCTTTCTCAGACACTCTGTCCCAGCCTGCAGTGGGTATCAGGGAAAGTAAACAGTAATAACCAACTGCAGCCAAGTCAGGAGACAGCTCAACTTTGCAAATAGATATTCAGCCTGGGCGGATGCCAGGGAGGGCAGACACACACGACAGATAATCTCTCTGATGCAGTATGAAGCCTGCTTGAGAGCAGGGGAAGCCTTCGACATCTGCACATGACACTGCTGCGATGGCCTCAGGATAGCAGGGATGGCTCCCCCCAGCACCCCTTCACCTTTGGAGCTCAGTCCCATCAGCTCCAGCTGGTCCTAGTGAAAGGGTTAATCCTGTGAGCCTTTAAAAGCAACAGTTAAAACAGGAGGGTGCTAGCACAGCTTCTCTCGCCCCTCTGCAATGCATATGCTCTGCCATGCTCCTGTTATTTCAATTTCCTTTGGATATCCATGAAGGCAAAGGAACACACCAACTCAATAAACAGCCCAATCTGCTCCTGAGCTCCTTTTCCATGTTGGACAGCTTACTTTCCAAGCCCTATAAATATGTGATTAGTACCACGTCCCCTGAAAGCCCCAAGAAGCCATGGAGCTGCTCTCTGGTCTAAATCTGTAATGCAGAAATACAATTTATTCCATGAGGTCCTGAGTAGGAAAACTGGCTGGGGAACATAAGTACTAATTTCTGTCAATTAGATTATCCTGAATGGAATATTTAATATTTTAGATGGAAATCATTTAATTGATGCTCATGTAGCTGTTGGAAACTCTGATCTAAATGATTATTTTCATGAAAGGTTGCCAAAGGACTCACATTTTAAACTCCTACTTAGGGTAACAGTGGGACTGTTTTGCCTGGTTTTCTGTGTTTGCCAGTCATCATTTCCCAATTATAGAGCTCAGGGTAATGCCAATTAGCACATCTACAGAATTGCTGGTGATGTTCATCACAAATTTGACTGCAGATCCTCCTCAAAAATTCAGACTGTTTTGGGGTCGTGAGCTGACAGACACATAAAGCTAGCACAGCAACCCTCAGAAAAGGGCTCCTTCATATTTGTGTCAGGGCCCTGTAGGCATTAATGGCTTTAATTGCCCCAAGCAGCCCCTCCACACACACACACCTGCTGCCAATTGGTTGGGACTCCATTTAAGCCTGTCCTTGAAGGTCATCAATTTCCCCTGAGCTTTGCTGTAGGTGCTACCTCATACATAGTTCTCTTTCCTGGATAGATCAAGGACTTATGTTGTGGGTAGACCTGTCACCAGCTCTGTTTCTGGACTGTCTCTGGGATGGACCTTGGGTTGATGTAGTATCCTTGCTGCCAGTTCTGTTCCTACCTCCTGTTGCTCCCTAGCAGTTTGTTCCTGGTGTGAGCCAGTAGGGACACAAGGTATTGCTGTGCTGGTGGGATGAGAAGCCATTGGTAATGCTTTGCCACCTAAATGAAGATGAATTTGGGATGCTGTTCCAGGCTCCAAACAGTTTTTCCCTCTTGAATCACAGTGAGTCAATTTTGGAAAAAAAAAAAAAAAATCCACTAAGATCCTGAAACCACTTCTAAAGGTTGCTTTTCTGCTCCATGCAAGTTACCAGGTTATGAAGTCTCATCCAAGAAACCCTTCCACACAAAGACCTTTAAACCACCATTAGTGTCCCTTCTTCAAAAGGAGATCTGGAATTTCAAGTGGAAATGCAGATTTTATTTATAGTCTCGGTACATTTTTCAGCCACAATGCATAAATACACGGAGCAAGAGCACTGCATTGCCATTTGTTTACTGAGTGGCATTGCTTTCCCATTTGACCGGAGTGGTGAGTCAGCATCACTGTTGCACTCGCCCTGTTCTCAGAGGTCCTCTCCAGCCTTTGGGCAAGAGTCCACTTGCTGAGGGTCAGCTGATTTGGTGCTGTATTTTGGGAGATTATTTAGGAGATTTACGTGTTGCCTTCTTTATAGCATAGACTCTGCATCAGATTGTCCTATGCTGCAGTGTTGATACAAGCCCTTAAAAAAACCAAGCTGTTGCCAGGTCTAAACAGCTGAAACTCACGACCTAGTTTCCCAAAATCATAAGATTGACTTAGAAAAATCAGATATTAATTTTTTAAAAACTACTGCATAGTCTTTGCAATAAGTTCTGCTTTGGGGAATTACTAGACATACTCCAGTTGCAATTTCAAAGTTTTTCTCATAATCATGAGGGTGAGAAATGTTTTGGGGTTTTTTGTGACATGAAAGCAGGAGATCTCTTGCCTCTAACAGCTAAGAAAAGCATCCATTATTGTGAGATTGTGGTTTAAAGACAGTGATACATAGAGAATTAAAAATTGCCTTTGTTCCAGGTTTGCTGGTGGTTTTCAGCAATTCTAGATTGTCACACTCTGCATGCCAACATCAGCCATGTTAGCAGTGACTTTCTCGGGTTCAGCCAGGACTGGCCATGCTGTACCAGGGGAGCTGGGGTGCCTTCCTACCCACTGCTCTTCAGGGATGTCCACTTCTCACTGTCCTCAGCTTTGTGCAGCAAGTCCTTTCTCTAAATATGTTAGGCTTTTTTTCGGACTTGTTCAGGCCTTGTGCGTCTTTGCAGCTATGATTTGTGGAATGCAGTTACATATTGGGATCCCTTCTCCTTGTTTTCCTGCCTAGGTCACTGTCAATTAGGATATGGGTTGGAGCAGTTTTATAACCAGATGGAAGCTAAAAAAAAGACCATATTCTGGCTAGCTGCTTAGCAGCACCATCCCCCTGGCCTGTAGGACCCCAGCTATGCTGCCCTCCCTTTGCCATTCCCAGACAGGTCTTTTTCCTGGCACTGTGGTAACTTTGGCTGTGTGCAGCCCAGCGGGACCAGGGTGGGAGGATGAACATCAGCCAGGCTGTGGAGGAATGAGCAGTTTATTATTGGTTGCCATTGGATACTGATACCAGAATACCAATTTTAACTGCAGCTGTAAGGCTGCCCAGAGTATGGAAGGTGCATCTCTTAAAGTGACCAGTGGTTTTGTATTTCTTCAGAAAAGGTTCACAGCAATCTTTCAGGGGTTGCAGCACTCCCAGTGTACCTGTACTGCCCTTTTTTTTCTGGTGAAGCTTACCCTGGGAGTTGGGAAAACAGGGCTTGTATCAAAAAATGGAAAAGCAAAAACTGGAAGGAATGATGTGTGCACAGGTGTGTTGCATTTTACTAAAAATAATATTTTTATTTCTATTTTTTTTTCTGTTGATATACTAAACTGTTCTGTTGCAAAGCTTAGCCTTGAAACCAGTGCTCTCCACACTGTAGACTGTGCCAGGCACTCA
This sequence comes from Brachypteracias leptosomus, assembly GCA_013401335.1. Lineage (NCBI taxonomy): Eukaryota > Metazoa > Chordata > Aves > Coraciiformes > Brachypteraciidae > Brachypteracias > Brachypteracias leptosomus. The sequence continues at coordinate 116,067 of VYZX01030650.1, forward strand.
GCATGGCTTGGTTGTGTTGCTGTCTTGGTGGCATGCTCTGTGGAAGCTACAGAGCCTGCATAGCCTTCCTAAAAAACAACGTTCATGATTCAAATCTTAAAAATATACAAGAACAGCCCTCAGGCAGTGGTGCCTTGCCTAACGGCCCCACCTAATCTCCCCTCTGAACTACATACTGTGCTATAAGTAGTCCTGGCACCTGCTGAAACTAGAAATGTTTCTTTCCCTGAAACCAGACACCAGCAGTGGTTAATTACCACATCCCAAATTGGCACAGGTTAGTGCAGCCCAACTGAAGCCAGTGAAACTTCATGGAACTATTCTGGCCCTTGCTTTGAGTCATTAATAGGTGTAGTTTTGGCTATGTTTATGCTCTTCAACTCATTAGATTACAAAAGCAATTGTCAGCTCAAATCTGTTTTTCCTGGTTGAAAAAACCCAAACTTTCTTTGTTGCACTAAATTACTGGGCTGAGCTTTTCTTGTGCTTGTTTTACGTGGACTTAACTGATCAGCAAGTTTAGCTGTATGAGAGCTAGCTCTCACAGCCCCAGCAATGGGGCTACAGCAAAATGGGGACTGTATCAAATTTGCTCCTTTCCATATGTAGAGGCAGTATAATAGATATATATGTGTATACACATATACGGTATCTATATACATGCATGATGTTGCTTTTGAACAATCTTCAGATGTGTAATTAAAATGGAAAATCCTGCATTTTTCCTGATGCTTGGAGAAGTGGACCATTATAGAAGTGACTGCAGTGGATATATATGTTCTAAGCAATCAAAACTGTAACCTGAGGAGTAGAGTCAAAACAGCTGGAGCCAGGACCTAAACAGAGCTACAGTTCAGACAAGTCAAGCTCAACAAATTAGGGAGTGCTTTGGAAGTACTGTTTTTGTATGTTGTCAGAAGAATTGATATGGAATGATGTGGAATAACTTTCCCCCAGGAAGCACTCACCTAGCAAGGAGTCAAATGCTTTTACTGTAACATCACCTCTCCTGGCTCTGTATGGGTTTTGCAGCCTGAGACTAAAGCCCTACTAAGCCCTGTTTGAAGCAGAGGTCTTAATCAGGAGCAACTGTACTATTTGTGCCTGTATTCCAAAGAGCATCCTGTGACCTCCAGCAGCACCAATACTGCTGCTTGTGGTTGCCTCCCTGGCTTACTGCTTTCTAGTTATCTGTCAGGTGTAGCTGTACACATCTTGCACTACCTTAGAGACTGGTTTCACATGGAGGTGGTGTATGCAATGGTGTATGCCTCCCCTGTTAAGCTTTATTTTTATTTTGTTAAAATCCAAACATAACACTTGCCTAGTAGATTAAGAACTAACTGCTTTAAAAGTAGCCCTATTAAGATCATACCAGGACAGGCAGTCACAGTACTCTGGACTTTAGTATCTCTGTGTATGTGTAAAACAAGTTAAGGAACAAAAGAAGCTTTGTATCAAAATAGTTTATTAAAAACAATAAGAGACTTCACTGAAGCTTGCTGTCCTCAAGACAGAATTATGACATTATTGCAGCATTCAATACAATCATAATCCACATATAAATATAATACTATACAGCTCCTGTTTGTCTCTGCCAAGTTTGGCCTTCAGTTTGGCCTTGTGCAGCCCTGCTGACAAGCCCAGCCCTGCATACTTTAGTTGCAGAACTTGTTCCTCTGGGAGCTGAGTTATATCCTGTCCTCGATTCATGCTGCACAGTGCTGTTACTGTCTGAAAGTTGCACAGAAACCCAACACATCTCTTTGCACCTAGAGGCAGTTTACAGAACCAGTGTGAACACACCAAGTGACTGATGATGGCAACACCAGTTGATGTTTAGGAAAAAACAAATATGCAACCAATTACTCAGGTTCCCAGTACTGAGCAACTGTACAGAGCAGCTTCTGTTTCCAAGAAGAAAGCTCTGTTCTGACCTGCTGCATTGCCACCTCAGCTGTGACAGAAACTCTTACACTGTATGGTTTGGTCTAATGCATGGAGTCATCTTTCACTGCAGCACTCAGAGAAGCACATTGCCAGCAGCTGGCTGGCACACTTCTGCCATCACCTCTGAATGCCCTCTGACAGTGTCACTCTTTGCCATCAGCTTTGCACCAAAGTCAGTATTTGTCCTTGCACCATGGCAAACAGACTGAACCCTTGTATCAGTCTTTCAGGTCAGGATGCTGCCATGAGCTGTGGCTTGCTTCCTCACTAGCTGAGAGGCTGCTTTCCACTCTCCTCCATCACTCATGTGTCCTGGGCTGCTCTGGTGATGGGTGTCTTCTTGCACAGCTCCTGATAGAATTCAGATTCCAAAAACCGTGGGTATGAGTTATTCTCCATTAAGCTGTAAACTCTCTTCTGTGCTGCACTGAAGCAGGTATGTGTGGCTTCTTGAATATTCTGGGCAATCATGTTCTTGGTTTGGAAGTCTATGTTTATCTGAAACAGAAAAAAAGGATATTTCTGAGAACAGAATTCAAGTAAGTATAATACACCATAAAGTTTCTGAAGAGGTAAAAAAAAAAAAAAAAGAAAAACCCTATTACTGCAGGGTCAAATTAATGACTTTTCCTTTAAGAAAATTCTTCTTTTATATAAAACCTAAAGTAATTCATATACCATCTTTCAGTACTAAACTCAAACATGTTATAGGTGTTGAATGTGGCTGTTGAGTTTTCCCAGTCAAGATGGAAACTCTGAAACCTGCTTGTGTCATTTTCCAGCTTGGTGGAAAGGCAGGGAGAGAGTTATGCTCAGACACAGATATTAACAGTGAAGTACATACAATGCAGTTTGGCATCTGTATCTTAAACAGTTCAGAGGAACAAGGAAGGGTGCTAAGAACTCATAGAATAGGGCACTTATGTTTAAATAGGTTTTTCTTTACCTCTTTGGGAGCTTCCTTTTCAATGAAGTCATTGTAGATTTTCTTTGCTTTCAATGTCAGCTTCTGAGGTGACTTGGTTTTCTTGAAGTCCTCACAGGCCAACCAGAATTCGATGTTCTCTTCACAGAATTCAGACTTCAGAAAAGCTCGGAAAGCAGCAAGACCATCTAGGCAAAGAAAAACAAACACACATCAATTAACTCTTTTGAGAATCTTGCATTTACCCACTGGCCACGTCTGTTTCTATTGAAACATTTCACTGTAATTCTGTTCTGGTTCTTTCAGGGATATTATAGCAATAACAAATTCCACATTTACATATGCAAACAAGTTAATGTTTTAACTCAAAGTGAAGCCTCCCAAGCTGTTAATTTTTTTTAGGTAACCACAAAAACTGAAAGCCATTTTTAACCAATATGTTCCCTTTTGTGATGCCTGCATATATATATATTAAAACAAAAAACCTTCTCTCAAGATGGGATCTCTTGTGTTACACTGGAGTAAATATTTATGACTGTGCTACAAACCTCTGGAATACTTTCTGCAATGGAAAGGATGACTCAAGTTCAAAGAACAAATAGTAACATTATTTCCTAGTCTTTTGCTCTGCTGTTGAGTGCTCTTCCTTGTACAGCTACAGTAAAACCCTGAGATCATTGAACTTCTCTGTTGCTGAATCCTTCCCAATTTATGTGAATGCATTTGTCTTGGTTAAGCAGTGAGCTCAGTGAACAAATGCTCTTCTCACATTTGGCAAACCCAAAGTGATGGGTATGATTTTCAACTCCAAGGATTACAGAAAAAAATTCACTACAATTAAGTACTTGGTTTTAACATTAGTTTACAATTTTTTTAAAAGAACACTTCTATGAATTTTGGCTTTAAACAGTTTAAAATGTTTAACTTTCAAGACCAGAATCAAAGCTATTTACATTAGAAAGGTACAATGCTGACATGTAAGGAAGCAATCTCTTACAGACATATAAACTTTTACTCTTGAATGTTAGTATTTGAAGACAAACTTACATTTATTAGCAAGAAGTTCATCAAAGGCTTCTGACCACAGCTGGGCTTCTTCAGGGGAAGGTCTGCATAAAAAGATAGAGAACATTAGATTCTGTTGCTCAAGTTTTATTGCATTTGTAGAACACTTGAGTTGTTGAAACAAAGTCTTTCTCTTAACTTACCTGAAGTAGGTGCGCTGTTTCCCCACCTTCTTAGATTTCATTTTTGTAGAATTGGAAGAGTTCTGCAGGAAGTAGCTCAGTCTTGTTTTCCAGTCTTTAATGCTGGAAGAACAGAGAGGAAGATGCATGTTAAAAATGTTGAAGAGCTTTAGACACCAGCCCCTTTACTGGTAAAAGCTGCAGAAGTTTTCCTGACATTGCTTTGCCAGTTCTATACCCAGGAGTCACCCAGAGCACCTGTCTGAGGGCAAGAAAGCTCTTTTTCCCTCACTTAAACCTCCAGACTCGCCTGCTAGCCGAGGCGGCTCTGCAGCCTGCTCCCCCCCGGGACCGGCCCCGCGGCTGGAAGCCCCTCGCTGGAAGAACCAGCGGGGCCGTGATCTGGGCGGGGAGACTCACATCGTCCTCTTCATCCTGCCCCGCTCCGCCGCCTCTCCGTGCCGGCGGCCGCCCCGCTCCACGCGCCCGCTGCCGCCGTGCTGCAGCGCCAGAAACACCGCGCTCTGCATCGCTCTTCCCCGACCAGCCACACTCCCGCCGCCACCGCCGCTGCCCGCACTTATAGCCCGCCGGGCCGCCCCGCCTGCCCCGGCCCGGCCTTGCTCCGCCCCGCTCTGGCTGCGCACGGAAGGGGCCGCTGGTAAGGGAAAGCGTTACCTTCCCTCGAGGATTCCATCTCGGTTTTCCTTTATTTTATTTTTCATTTATTTTCTCCCCCCCCCCCC